>KZ061641.1:125738-161521 GCA_002091835.1 Anopheles maculatus
AGGAATGCGGAAGCATTATTTGTAGCAGGACTCTTGCACGGAACACTACATGCACCAGAACTGCTAGATCATATTTATTACATATTCCTAGACCAACCGTTAAATCCGCCGCTGTACATAATGAAATCCGTAGATGAGCGTTCAATGTAAAATGATTCGAAATTAGACGAAACATCATTCGTATGAACAACCTGTATACTACTAGCCCAAGTTCATCCGCCTCTGACATGCTCTATCAGGTGCCAACAAAATGCGCCTTGTTTGACGCTTGTTTTGGCCAGTGAGTCTACCTTTTTATTGCTGAGAATTCCACAATGTGAAAGGATACAAATTAGTGAGAACCTTTCTAAACCTTGCCGAACATTCAGCCAAGCATGTTCCTGTGATATGTTTCAATATTTTGTAATACATGGATCCATAATTGTTCTTCAAATTGTTCCAAGGCATTCTCCATTTTATATACCCAAAATAATTATACTTTCAATTGAATGTTGTTTCGTACTAGGTATTACGTAGCAGTTAAAAACAGTTTCAAAATATCATAAAATATAACTCTGTTGTATTCAGTACATTTTGTAAACCATTAAAAAACACTAGAACAGAAATGTACGCTAATAATTAAAAATTAGTTATCAGGTCCCTGCGAGCATAATTAGGCCTGCAGATCCCTGCGTTAGAAGAAAACGATCTCTCGTCAGTTCAAAACGCACGATCAATAGAATGTACACACCAAAGCAGAACGACACAGACACAGAATAGGACAAAAAGAAAACAACCGAATACAACTCAGCCGGCAGCAAATGTTTCCCAACCAGAGGAAAATCCATCTTACGGTCACATTTTTCCTTCCATCCTACGCCTCTCCTCCACGCCAAACAGTACTTAAAATAAACAGCAATCATTCCGGTCTGTTATTATTGGGTGTCGGGTTTGTGTTGTCTGCGTGCCAGCGGTCTAGTGTGGATTTGTTTTTCTTAATTACAAACTACTTAAGCGATATCGATTGTTTTGCCTCTCGATTTTGACAGCGATATCCCCCTCCGATCGTCACATTCATTCGTACTGGCATGTCGGGTGGGATCGGAAGGTGGGATAGGAAAGCCAGAAACTAGATCGAACACCCTCCGATCGTTCGAGCTATCCATCTTATTAATTGTGCACCATCGTAGCAAACGCAGGACGAAGGAAAAGCCAGGTTCGAGGTCTGGGTATCGCTTGCCGCACTTTAGTGGTCAGCCGCAGCGCTGCGTTGAAGGAATGATAAATTTAGTTTGAATCCACTGGGTGCCCGAGAAAAGCTTACGGCCTTACGATGGCTTCTTGCACGCTTCCTTCCAGATGAAATAAATCATTTCTTTAATTTTTGTTTGTCATTTGTCACCGCACCAGATTTTCGAGCATCCGTCTGTACGAGGGATTGGGGGCGACCAAGGCCACGGATTCGAACATGGTCTCACGTTTGTCTTTTCGTGTCTTTCCGTCCGCCGTGCGCGTCCGCCCATCCCATCCCGCGCCACTGATGGGTTTTTGATGCGGCGTGGAAAAACTATCCGAATTAACTGCCGAGCTCCCAACAAGAGACCCAACGGAGCGACAGATAGCATTGGAGGTTGCTGGTGGTGCTGGTGAAGCTGGTCGTGACGGTACCGAACGGAATGAAATGAATTATGGTTCCGTAGGTCGTTAAACGGATAGACGGTGCGGTCCAATCGGGGGAAGAAAAAACAGGTGTTACGCGTAACAGCAAGGTTAGAGTGGCTTGGATTTGGTAGCAACATCAGTGTCCGGGTGCGCAATGGCAATGGCGGAGGAGTTGGAGCTGAAGTCCGGGATAGGAAAAGCGCCGGAAAAACCAATGCAGAATGTGCCGGCCGGTTGTCACCCTGCCGCCGGTAGTTACCCTCCTATGTGGCTGCATGATGTGTAACGATTCGCTTTTAATGTGTTTGATGTTTGACTTTGTTTTTATGATAGCATTTATCTCACTGCAAAGCTTACCGGCTAAGCTGGCTGCGGTTGTTTGCTGCACTGAGTGTGTGTGTGTGTGTGTGTGTGTGTGTTTGTGCGGTTTTGCCATTACTTCTATTGCGTTGTGTATGGCTGTGTTTTTTTGATCGATTTCACGATTGATTTGATATTTTAAAATTAGTTATTTTTATTGTTTTAGCGTGATGTTAATTTAATTAGAGGTTATGGAGTGAAAAAGTGAAATGAAGTTGCAAGCGGCGACGCTGATAACAGGTCATTCAAAGAGTAAACATCGATAGAAATTATATTTTTTATAATTTCAGCAACGTTACTAATTTCATTGCTGTGTTAGCAAGCTTTTGATCATAATTAAATTAACTATGTTTAATTTCACAAGATTTCATAATATAACGAGTTTATCGATTTTTAAAGAGTAAATAAGGTTGATAGTCTGAAAATGTTGTTGCCATTTCTGGCTTGATATTAGTCGTTGTGGACGGGTAACACTCGACACCCGGCTCTGTCTTGTAAAAAACTGGTGCTATTTAAGTCTCTTGTCAACCGGACCGCGTTGTTTTTTATTGACCCAAAACCCGAACCTTAGATGGCAACATTTCCAAATGTTTGTTTTGTTTGTGCCGTATTAAATCGTTCTAATTTAGTTTTCTAGTTCGATTTCTTCTTCTTTCATGGCCTAACGACCTCTTAAGGTCATGCCTGCCATTTCTGGCTTACTAGACTAATTGATACCGCATAGTTGGTTAGTCAATCCTCACTATGGGGGAACCGGTCCTGCCGTGTGAAGACCGGCGCCGCTGTCGCATCACCACCGGGCCGCCCCTAGTTCGATTTATGTCTTACAATTTAATTTAATCTTAATGATAGATTTCATTTTTTCTACTTCAAGTTTTTTACTATTAGATTTTTACTAGTTTTGTGTAAATTTTTAATTTATAAGGGTGTATCTCTTAAAATAATTGGCAATTATGCAGTTTCTTTTGAAACCGATTTAATGCAACGTAAATTAGATATTTCTATCTGTGGAGGGTTATCTAGATTCTCAAATGACTGTTTTGGAAAATGATATACTATCTTTATCTCTGATATATTATTAACAAGGAATTGACCACTTTTGTTTAGTGAAACTATTCCGTGACACAGACTGGTTTCGCTATAATTGGCCCACCGGAACGCTCAGATGATCTAATTAATTAGAATTTCGTATCAATTATTTGATGCATTTATTTATGTAAAAACTTAAATAAATTATTTACGCTTCAACAAGGCACGTACAAAATACAATTTATTTTATAATTAAAATTACTTACAATAACTTTATAAAACTGAAAAATCAATATCATTTTTAGCAATAACTGAATTCTGTAGTTAAGATTTTTTTAAACATTTTTATGATTAAAAATTGAATAACATTGAAAATAAATGTATTTTTTTTTTCATTTCTACTGTGAAGACTTTCCACACTTGTTTGTCTGTGGCTTCTATGTATTATCAATAACTATTATCTGAATTGAGCCTATGCGAAATGTTTAAATTAAAAATCATTTAGCAATCGTTTATAATTATGGCACATCACATCGTTATAGATTAATATAAAACAGCTCAAAATAAAATGAAATTAACAAAATAAAATGAAAGCAATTATTTAAAAGTTGTACAATTTGTATGTTTCATCAGCTATGAACAACATACTTTATATCAGACGTTATAACTCGGTAAAAATCGTAAGACGCGAGATTTAAATAGGACACTGAGAAAAAATTATTTTGAAAATAAACTTATGTTTTTTTTACTTTACTAAGTTGTTAAATTTACTTATCCTATTTCTGGCATGGTCTGAAATGGCATTTTTGACATTCATATATCTATGATCTGGCATTGTTACACGTTTTTGTTATAGAATTTAATTTAATACCGTAGAAAAAGATAAGTATACAGCTCTTTTCGCGTACTATAAATACTAATAAAACATACGTTTACTTACTTAAACAAGAGAAGAAAAGTATACAGTTTTTTCATAAGCTGTCGATAATTTCCTTCCCTCCGAGTATGAATATTGATTCAAGTATGAATAATTACATCTATCGAAAATATTGTTAACTAGAAGGTTAGCTGTTTGCACAAAACAATCAAAACAGCGCTCATTTGCTGCAAAACATCCCTAACGGGGCGCGCGATTCCGTTGCACCCAGGGAAAACCGTGTTTTGATTTTGTTTTGCTTTCTGTTATGTATCGTCCCCGGGTTAGGATGGGGTGGCCGATTTTCCATCGTGTTTCTGCGTGGCACTCGGTCACTCATCATTACGAGCGACCGGCACACCGATTCGACGATAAGCGTTCGGATGAAAATATACACTCGGCTCGTGATAACTTCGTGAATGGGTGCTTGAAACCGGAAAAACTTTTTCACACACGAATCGTGGAAAAACATGCTCGATCGTTGGCGAAGAACTCGCGCGTGCCCGGTCACGAAAGTGCCGTGAGAGAATCGTTTGCTCGGGCGTGGTTCGGGTCATATTTCGGTTTCGGTTCGATTTCGGTGGCTGCGTTGTGCTGGATCGAGCGGAACTCAATGCAGGCAGCTGCGTTAGTCTAGGGGCGTTTTGTGTTCAGTGAACAACAGCTCAGACAGTTCGCCGCACACACGGTACGGCGCGTTATCTGCAGATTATCCTAACGAACGAATAATCCCGGGAGTGTATTTTTTTTCGTGTTCGTCCAATCCGGTTCCGAGTGATACTGTGGTGTGTATGAGGTTTTGGTTTTCGTTTCGAAGGATGAATAGTGAATCGGGCACATAGTTGATTGTGGAAATCAGCTTAGCTACTTAGCTAGCTTCACGAGCTGGTTGTTGATCGTGCTTGATCTCTGTCGGCGAGAAACTTGTGAAGTGCGTCGAACGTATGTTAATTGACATCTTGAAGTGTGTCAGTTCGGTTAGGATGAGTTGACGGTTTAAGTTTTGGCGCCAAGTACAGCTGCACAGACTACTTTCGTCCTGTTTGGGACTTACTCCAACGCGCTTTGTGCACACTGAGGGTTTTTTTGTCATTGTGTGTTCGGTGGATAACGGCAGGATCCGAAAGAAAACCTTGATGAAACGTACGTAAGAGTAGTGTGAGTGTTTGTGTGTCTAACCTTCAAAAAGGTTCGTCCTTACTGCGTTCACCGGACGCACCAGCAGCGGTCCAAACGTCGTCGTCGTCGTCGTCGTCGTTGTCACTGTGCCGGCGCACAGGTGGATTTTCAATAAATAATCCTTAATTATTCAGCACGATTTACTCAATGAAGTGGTTAGCGGTGAACGAATCCATTTATATTTCATAATAATGTAGATTTATGGAACTACGCTGCAACACAAATGCGTTTTTGCATCGCGGATTTTTTGGCAAATTCCCTTCACCCCGGGCAGGCAGGCTACTCCACATTCGAACGTGGCGGCTTTTGGCGTCAAAAGTGAGCGGGTGTGAAAAACGTGGTGTGAAATCCATTACCGAAAGGAAAGAAAAGGGCGTGCGCTTTTGTGTGGGGAATGTGTGTTAAAGGGCGGTGGTAGTAAATTAAAAACGGATACAAATCCATTTGTGAAACGGAAGAAGCGACCCCGTAAAGGGAGCAAAAAATATATAAAGCAACAAAAAAAAAGTGCAGTGAAATTTAAATCCCACGATCCCGATCCCGATCGCTGCGACGAGTGAAAAAGTTGCCGTAAAGAATAAAACGGAAAAGGATACAAATGTGCATCGTGCCAAATGTGCTATAAAATGAGCCAGACGGATGAAATCATCGGCTAGTCATTAAAAGGGGGCAATTTGTGTGTCCCGTGCGTGTGAAGCGTATGTATGTAGCGCACCCTGCGATAGGGCAGCGTGCTTTCCGTGTGTTTCTGTATGCAGGTGCGTGTACCTCGGTATATGTGTACAATCCGTTAAGCGAAACGAGTCAGCAACAACATTCTACAAGCGCAACGTTGCGCAAACGGAAGTGTCCGGGACTGTGACTCCGGGATAAAGAGTAGGGTGGCACGACCCAGCACGGCCATTGTGGAATCGTCCTTTACAGGTAAGGATCCGGGGCGATGGAAGGAGCACTGAGAATTGTGCAAATGATGAATAATGAAAAATTGATTGATAATTATCGAGAGCATTCATTGGCTATTTGGGGCCGAGTGCCTAGCACGCGGGCACTGCAGCTTTACGTACGTGAGAATGATTTTAACTTTTAGGTGGTCAGTTGAGTCGGCGTTGGAAATGATGCCGAATGCTTTTGTCAGGCATGTTGCGGTCAAATAAATCGTAATTATTTCGCTCTGGTAGGATATATGCTAAGGGACCTGTGCGACTAAAGCATGATGCATATAGTTTATCAGCAGGTGCATCCGTGTTGGCATGATCGTTTACTTTACTTTTTTTTAGCCCTTCAGGATGGCCTGGCCGTATTGCCCAGGCTTGAATATACGACTCACATTGGTGGGTGATATTTCTTCCTCCGAATCCTTAATGGGCACCTTATCCCGGGTGTGCTCGATTGTTACGATGTTCCGTCATCCAGTGTCCATTTATTCATAGGAAAAGTCCTTATCGGACCCCATTATTCTGGTGTATACTCCCGGGTGTTTAGTTAAGTCGTGAACATGTTAATAAGAGTGTAGGTAAATCTTCGGATGTTTGTCGAATATTTTTCTGGTAGATTTAAAGCACATATATTACGAAACATTTATTCTTTTACACCTGAAAATATCATATAAATACTTTAAAATTGATATTACTAATCACTGAGAAGATCAAGCTTGCTTTATTCTAGATGAAACTTTCATTTTCCTATGACCCAGAAGGCATATTTCCGACCGTTGGTGCTGCTCAGTTAAAACTCTATTCTTGCACAATTCGCTCTCTGGGTATATTTGGGAAATATTTTTGATATTATTTTCAAAGTTTAGGTAAACAAGTTCGTCGATGTTTGATTCGAAGGAATGACACATTTCAAACTGTACTAGCACAATAATTTATTGATATAGTTATCGTTTCTGGCGTGTGAAAATTGATCCTCATACATATCTTAACTAGTTGGTCCTGCTTGCTCTGATGTGATACCGGAAGGTAATCGATCAAATCAAAAGTCATTGTTTTTTTATTGTTAATAAAGTAACTAGAGTCCTATCTCAAACTAGTATGTAAAGTGGGACGGTTCAGTGGTAAATACGCTAGTGGTGCATGTCTTCCAACGGCAATACCGGATTGAATCCCTTAGAATCGTCTTCCCGTACGGAGGATTGACTATCCAGCTTCTTCTTCTTTTCTGGCCTGCTCCTACGGAGCACGTCTTCTACGGAGGGCCTGGCGTCCAATTAGTTTCCAGAAAACTCGGTCCATGGCTGCACTCCTCCACCCCCGGCTGCTTCCGATATCCCTCAGGTCTGACTCCACTTGATCCAGCCAGCGAGCTCGCTGTGCTCCTCTGCGCCTCGTGCCGAACGGGTCGCTGACGAGCACCTTCCTGGCAGGGCATGAGTCCGGCATCCTCATCACGTGCCCCAACCAGCGTATCCTTCCGGCTTTGACAACCGTCAGGATGTCTGCATCGTCAAACAGCTCAGCTAGCTCATGGTTCATTCTCCTTCTCCACACGCCCTGCTCGCACACACCGCCAAAGATAGTCCGTAGCACGAAAATGGCGAGTGCATTGGCGTCCTCTGCCAGCATAGTCCAGGACTCGTGCCCGTAGAGAACTACCGGCCGTATCAGAGTGCGATATATGGCGCATTTCGTGCGTTGTTGGAGTCTTCTGGATCTCAGGAGTTTGTGGTATCTATCCAGCTACGGATAATAAAGATATCAAAGAAAGCCAGTAAGAGTAGACCAAGACGTTGCGAGGTTGTAGAGCCACATAAGAAGAAGTGTCTTGTATCTGTAACCTGGTGACATCACCATTTTCCTCTCTATTTCTTCCTGTGCAGACTGGTCTCTTTAGACAAATATTTGAATTACCATATCGTTTCTATTTAGTATGTCCTGAAGGATAGTCCCTTATATTCTTCACTCATAGTCATAGTCATACGTTGTTAATTCCTAATTTCAAGTTCATTTAAAATATGTAATAGTATGCTTCGTGCGATACTTGACGACAAGTTCAATTTCAAAAGACATTTATTATGCCAACAAGCCTTTCGAATGCAAAATTCCAGCCAGAGAACCCAATTTGTCGGTCCACTTAGGGACTTTTGATATCAGTTAAATGTTTATATTTGCTACAACTAATTTTAGGATCGAATCCTGTGGCGGGTTCCGCAATCAGCATGACATAGATTTTTATTTCATACTAATAATGATTGTTTTGAATGCGAAGCTTCATTACTAATTTTGAGACTCTGCCTTTCATACTCTTATCATAATCCCGGGAAAATTTGGGTCATTTTCCCAAAGTCATAGTTTGTTTCCGGCTTTCTAATGATCATACATGTTTATGTTGTATCTCCGTTTCGGTGTAAATTCACCTACGCGATAGCCTTATTTACAACAATACGGCCAACACGCGAACATACATCATAAACTGTTCTTTTAACTGACTAGCGATTGTTGTACCATTCGGTAGCTTGGTTTATGAAAAGTATGACTTCACTCTGGTCCTGTTCATATGGTGACACATTTTTGTTTTGTGCGACCTAGACACCTCACATCCTACCTGTTACTGCTGCTGCTGCTGACACAGCAAACTCGGCAGCTCTAATGCCACAAAGGAACACAACCGAAAATACAAGGATGAGATGGATAAACATGTTTTTTTAACGAGCTTTAGCTAAATCATAGAACATAGCTGCTTCCCCGAACGGTAGCGTCAGTTGGGTCGCGCTGTTTACATGTTTATTGCCCAAAACCTTCATCCTTTCGGTCCTGCTGCCAAGTTGTGGAAAAGCACTCCGCCAAACCCAATCCAACGACCGAGTCAAGCTGGTCGCGTGACGTTATGAAACAGTGTCGCCAGTGTTTTGTACCGAGATGATCACCCAAACCGACGCTACGTGAATCGTTCTGCTTTGCTTCATCTGTGTGCATGTGTGTGTTCGTTTGTTGGGATGAAGTTTCTTCTGCTCTTAGTTCTTTGGACGAGGCGGCCCGGGCGGATATTTTTTGTAAGCTGCTTGCTCGAACAAGAGCCTCCCGAATGTAATAAATCTCTAATGAAGATTGTTGCCGCCAGCCTGCCGCGAACGTGCATCAACGTAAGACCACGGGACCATGTGTAAATGGTGGTGTGCGCAGTATCGCTTTGATAAAAATCAGTCTGATGGGTTTGGTAAACGTTCTCGTACAAAGCGATTTATTGTGCGAAAGTGACCATAGGGATCAGTGCTCGTTTTTGTGTGCGATTGCAACGAGACATCCGTTGCTGTGCTCTTTTGATCCAGTTTGTCTGCTGTTGATAGAATCGCCACACGGAGCCGTTGGTAAAATGTGGTCGTAGTTCTACTTTGAAACATTCCGGGAAAAGTTACACTGCTGTGAAATATGTATTATTATTTTTACTAAATAAAATTTTAGTGTAACTTTCGAGAAAGCAAACATTCGTATTGATTTTATCAATAACTTCACATTTGTCTCATCTTTATGCCTCATCGATACTGAATTGTATCGCTGTCTACCATATTGAACGAAGCTTCTGTGTCTCGCTCGTGTTACTAACGACATATTTTTGGCCAACCACGGTATCCAACGCACATGCTTTTGCTTTCGACTTTTTAATAAAGAAATTCCACCGCGCAAAAATTGTTTCTCCATTTTTGCCTGTCGCTTTCGCATACCGGCACACGGCTGATAAAAAGTATTTTCTCGAAAGAGTATGACAAAACCACATGTTGTGTCCGCAGCGTGGGGCCTCAGTTGCAAGAACAGCAGCCCGGAAGCATCACAGAATCTCAATAATCGAATCGAACCGTGATGCATGTGTCAGCGGAAGTGCATTGATGGGCTGCTGATGCATGAGTGCGTGGATGTGGGGAGGAGATAGTGGGATGCATGAAACGGTGGAACTCGGGATAATTTAAAATTGGTCCCAGGATGCGGAATTTCATTTAAACACGTTAAATAGCGTGCTTGGCGGGAATGAGATTATTAACGTTTATGTTGATCGCGACGCAACATGTAACGGTTTAAACCTTGTGGAACAGCCACAATTTTGTTTTGTTTCGTTTCTGATTGCGCTTTATTATGGATGCATCATAGTGCGATTGACCATACCCGAACGAACTCATTCACGTTGGTGATTGCATGCCACATTGTTATTGGGGCTACGGTTTAAGTGGCAAAAAACGAGGATCTATATTGATGGTAGCGATTGGGTGTATAGTAATTAACAAAGGTTTGTTGCCAGCGCAAACCAACACAAATAATAATGGGTGATTAAGGAAAATTGTTTGTAATAATGGCACGAAACATTACTAAGAAATTTAAGTAGAATTTAAATAAACTACAGAGGAAGAAAAAAAACTGGAAAGGTACATTGAATGCAAAGTTTATTGCCTTGCCATTAAAAGTTAACTAACAATGGGTATAATTAGAATATTTTATTGCATTGTTTTACTTTCCAACAATTGTTTAGTTTTCATCATTTTAATCAACGAACAATTTGTAGCCGCTTCATTGACGAGCTATAGATGGTGACCTCATCATCGTGCAGCGAATTAGACTCGCTAGGCTCCGGTATGCTGTACATGTTATGTGAATGGCATCTGACGACCCAGCCTGTAAAGTACTTTCAGGCCATCCATAAGGACAGACGAAGAAAGTAATAGTTACATACAGATCTTTTTATCAGTTTCTGATCTCGACTAACACCTTGATGCTTTAATCTTTTTGTGCGTGTTGACATAACCTAAAGAACATTCATAACCTGTTCAAGAAAATGTATTAGATCTCTTACTGTATTAGATTATAATATAGCTAACTTTATCAACAAATTTATCTCAAGAGCGGCTTGACAGCTTGCATGCTAGACTCTATGCAACATGTTACGAAAAACTTACAGAGTATAGTTGAATGTCTACGTTGTGCTATTGCCCAATCTACTGTAGAATTTGGTGCATATTGAGGACTCTACCACATAAATATATAACTGGATGGGAAGAATCATTTCAGTGCTTTCGTTTCTTAGTATGTTAGGTACTTCACATACCTAACACTTCCATCTTCCACATACCCAACTTTGTCCGATCTTAAAAACGTAATCTCTTAGGGACTTTGTAGAGGATCTTCAGATTGAAGAATACCGTTTTTTGGACTCAAAACTTAATAGACTTCTTGGCATTACGTAGTTTTCCCTGATCAATCTCCGGGCCTGTCGTGTAAAGACAGGCGCCGCTATCGCCGCGGACAACGGAATTATTACAATTAAACATAACTTAAGGACCATTTTATTTAGATTTATTACGATTAAACACATTTATTAGCCATGTTTTTACTTATTGAAAATTGACTTTCGCGGTTCATAGTCTTAATGTCAACACCTGTTCTGTTAGTACAATTTTCACAAGGCAGTTAGAACGAATTAGAACGATGTAAAAATAACTTTCCTGTATGCCGTAAAATTATATGGCTCCTCTCTCATTCCTCTTTGCAAAATTTAGTTTATTTTTTATTTAATGTATAGTATGACGGCCGGGGGCCGTATTGTCAAAAATTTAGTTTAGTTTATAAAAATTTTCTAATCAAAGCATCCTTAAAAGAATATTTACACTTATCCAAAATAAGTACAAAAAAAGACATTTTCATCACAAAGCAAAGTCCGTCTTGAATAATTTGCTTCACTCTCGCTCGCTTTAATAAATGATGGATGTAGAGTGGATTGCAACAAAACGCTTCATTGCTGCACCTTACAAAATGGGAGCATCCACTATCAGCAGCTCAGCTCAGCTGGTTGAATTGAAATGGATCATTAGTGCCAGCAAAGAACTGATTGCTGGATAATATTAACGTTCGAAGTTCGATTAAAAGATAAATCTTCTCAATCGGTTCCACTCCATGCAAACGGTGGTGGCCGCCGTGCACCAGAGAACAGCAAAACCATCTCCAAAGAATCACTGATATTTATGAGACCTCCGGGTAAAAAAAGGCAACCAAGCAAACAAGGGACAAGGGTTTTTTTCTGTGTGCAACTTGAAGCACAAAGGACAACATTCAGGGCAAAACGGTACACTTTCCGATCTCTCATCAGCTTTGCCACAGCCACAGTACGGTACAGTGGAACCGTCTTGAGCTATGCTAAGTTTGCCTTTATCCTCAGACGCGCGCGATGCCTTGCCGTGGAGATGGTCTTGGTGGCCCGTTTCGGTCCATTTGCTCCGACGCTGACTTTACTGTTGCCGTTCGGCGTACGGGCATTACTATCTAATTCCCCAGAGCATGATTATTATTGCCAGCACCAAACCCTTTTACCAGGGACAGCAGAACGTCAAGATGCGACCACAGTACAGTACACCGAACCAACCAGTAAAAAGTGAAAACAAAACGAAAGCAAAAACATTTATGCTAAAATATACAAAAACCATCCCCAACGCGTGGGTATTCTCGGCGGAAGAAAGACATCACAGACGTTCGTTTCCTTCGAACGATCCGTGCCGTGGAAAGCGCAACATAGCACAGTTCTGATTATTTATGAAATATGTGTGCGGTTTGCATCCACCCGGAACCGGTACCGGTTGTTTTCTGCGTAACGAAAGAAACCCCGCACGGTGGATGAAAATGAAGTGCAAGGCCATCGAGATGAAGGATGGTGTTTGCGAGGGGAATGGTGGGAGGGTGAGGAGCGCTTAGAATCCGGGGAAACACTGGCGGCAAACACGGCCGAGTGCCGACAGTAGGGTTCATTCATAATTTACTGCACCGGTATCTGCGAGTGCGGCTGGGCTGGGGCTGCCGAGCCGGTGGAGCAAAATTCAATTAAACGCCAAAAAGGTGAGCCCTTACCCGAGAGAAGTGGCGTTGGGCCTGCACTTCTCGTGAGCTTGTTTGTCGCAGTGGTGTATCGGCATGGCGGCATGCCATCTATTAATAGGAGCCGGATTATATCTAATGGATCGTTTGGGGATGTGATTGTCAGCAAGTGTCCCTTAGGGTCCTGCAAGCCTTTAGCGTTATGCAAACGAGCTGCCAGAGAGAGAGAGAGAGAGAGAGAGAGAGAGAGAGAGAGAGAGAGAGAGAGAGAGAGAGAGAGAGAGAGAGAGAGAGAGAGAGAGAGAGAGAGAGAGAGAGAGAGAGAGAGAGAGAGAGAAAAAAAATAAGTACAGGAACATATACATACAGGAGCGGGCCTGGTACGAAATAAGGGTTCAATCAATTTGGAATCGCTTAAAACCTGAAAGTCCCTCAGGGTGAAGGAACCTCCCATTCTTGGGACTGGGGTAAAAGCGAAACGATTCAGGACATTTCAATTGTGAAGTCATCCCTTCCTTTCTACCTGCACCACACGCTCCCCGTTGACGGGGAGACCTATGCTTCAAAAGGAATTTCCCAAAGGTGCGACACAAAGTGGTTGGCACACGTTCTTGGAAAAAGGCCTAGAAAAATGGCTGATGGAGCGGAAGAACGTGATGGATGCCTAGCAATGGAAGGATTTCTTTGGCACGAGTACATCGAATGGGGACAAAAACGGGGACGTAAGTCGAAAGAAATAAACATCCCGCCCGTGCCAGTGCCAGTCAAAAGGAACCCCATCCGGGGAAGCCCGAAACCCGAAGGACAGTCTATTTATGTAGCCATTTATATTCGAACTGTCCGGTACACGATTTATATTTTATTCATCGATGGACATTGAAAATTCCACCCAGAACGAACGAACGGACGGACGGTAACGAACTTCATCTCCAGCTAGCAGGCGGATCTCCATTCCCTCGGACAGTCCATTCCCTCGGTGCACATTCCGATCCGATGGTGGTCCCTTTTTCGAGATGCTCCTTTTTATTTGCTGTTGGCTGCTGTTCGTGCATCATCTGCAGCTGTCCTCCGGTCTGGCTCCGGTCGTCGTCTTGTGGGCGACATTTTTCACTGATTTTTCTACGCTGTAAAATTAGCTTTCACGTTCCATTCCCCGCCTCCGTGGCCGTGGCTCCAGGCGTGTGGCTAGTGGAATATTTATCAAACGCTCTTTGCTCCCGTTTTGCTAGTTGTTTTTAGCTTGAGTGTGATTTTTCTCACGCTGCACACTGATTTTTCTACGCTGTAAAATTAGCTTTCACGTTCCATTCCCCGCCTCCGTGGCCGTGGCTCCAGGCGTGTGGCTAGTGGAATATTTATCAAACGCTCTTTGCTCCCGTTTTGCTAGTTGTTTTTAGCTTGAGTGTGATTTTTCTCACGATGCATCTTCACGCTTGGGGTGGTTTCCTGGAGTGGCACCAGCACCACAGCACGGTGCCGGCTGCCATTGGCATTCGACGATGATATTTTGCTGCGGTTCTGGGCTGAAGCTACTGAGGCAAATGCATGCATGCAGTTGGGAGTCGTGTGGGCGGTTGGATGGGGGTGTACGTGTCGAATGCATATTGAAAATCTGTATCGATTTGTATTGGCACTCCTGGGGGATACGACAACGATGTACCATGTTTCGCTAAACGACTGCACGGGATGCTTGTGCTGCATGATGGGGGGCGCTCTATGAAATCGATGGTAGTTTTTCTTAGTTTTTGTCACTGTACGAGTATTTTAAGAGGAAGTCAAAATATAACAGGTACACAAGAGACGGTTTAGGAGATCGAGTGAAGTGTACGTAGTAAGCACCGAGTTACAGATCACATACATACATCTATTGACAAGTCCATTGACGTATGTACAGTGGCATTATGATGTGTGCTGTGGAAGATGCTCTTTTTAACATACACATTGTTTTGTGGAAATTTACGCTAGCATATTGTTAGCATTGAGATAAATAAAGTTTATTTTCGAGTAAACTGGAACCGGGTTAGTGTATTGTAGAAATCGCACCAAGACTGTTTCAGCAAACTCAAAACAATAAAAGTAAATAAACTGTTGGTTTAAGAGCTGCTGAGGTAATAGTGCTGTAGGATATGTGCTGTGTATGCATTTGATGTGTTGTGTTTCTTGCAAGTGTATCAAGTTCAATTTTACAGATTATCTACAGTATTTAATTAATTCCTGTGATTATTTTTTAGGAAAAATGGGCAAATTGAGCTTCGAAGATTTTGAAGATTTCCGATTCAAAATTTAATCTGGAGCTTAAAACCTTCGTGCACGAGAGTACGTGTTTGAACAATTCCCCAGACGTCGGAGAATGCCATACCATCATCTAATTATGGTTTTTTAATACTTGTTTTTGGAAACGTACAGCCAGGATGAAAAAATTTAGAAGAATCTGATGGATGGATGGAGCTCAGAAATCGTACATCGTATGTATGTAGTTCTCTTGTTTGAAAACGATTTTCGTTCTTACAAAGGAATTGAGGCAGTAAAACAAGCTGTACTATTAACGCTCTGGAGTACCTCTAGAGTAATCCTGTTTTCTTAGCTTCATAACTCTCTAGCTTGATCAACGAATACAACCATTTGTTCTAGGGAACTTCAACCATTTGTTCAAGGGAAAAAGAACTTGTTAATATCCTAGAAATGTTACTTACGTAGAAGTCTGATTACCGCATCTTGTAGCAATCTTTTGTTAGCGATGAATATCAAACAGTACATCTTAAAATTTAGAGAACCATTTTCTAATTTTTGTGAATATTTGAAGAAAAATATTGTTCCTGAATCCTGAATCCTAACTCACGTGAAGTGAAAATCTTTCACTTTAGATGTCTATTTTGTTGTTGCCGCCGGCTACAAATACACGTGTACACACAGATCAAACACACTCTAAAAATCGAAAACAAAAAATCTAAACAATCATGGCACAAAAAGATCATCAGCATGGATAACCCTTTGCGTGTTGAAGTACGCACAAAATGCGTGTTCCATTCATCTGCTGTCAGCCACACAATTCTATCACTTTCACGTACGAACACATCAACACCAGCCGCCGTATTTGCTTTATTTGGTATGCACAAGAAACAAAACGAACGGCCCAAAATCAGTGAGAGAAACAAAACGAAATGTTTGCTATCGTTTTAGTCTAAATTTCATCAATTTCACCAGCCACGCGTTTTGGACAGGTTAAACGAAGCTTCGGGGTGGATTAATTTGAGCAGAAAGAGGGAGAGAGTAGATAAAAAAGCGCATGATTTACAAACGATACATTTCAACTGTGTTGCAAATTAGCTGCGGGGCTGCTTTCGAACGGCAAAATCAGTCTGATACAGTCGTTTTTCGTAACCAATTGTTTGAGTTTTTGTGTGTGTGTGTGTTATGATAGAGCATTTTGCGTGAGGCATCAGTGCTTTGGTACACGGTATTTGTTGCAAATTAACAGCAACAGTATCATCTCTTGACGTGCAATTATTTGTGTTTAAAAAAACTGTTTCGTGGTAAGAATAAAATTTGTACGAATAGTGGGTTTTGGTTGCATATGCGATAATGAACTTTTGGAAAACAAGAACCAAATTATTTCATTGGAAATTCGTACGCGAACGAGGGTATTATAGAGGCAATCGATCATCACCAGCAAGTGGTATAATGGTGGGTATTACGTCTTTTTTTGCGGTTCCTGAAATAAATTATAATAATCGTATTAAAATAGTGTAAACATGGGTAATACTTGCCTTGGGGTTTGCACTGACAGAAGCCGCGAGGAACGCGAGACGGCACAAATGAGGCTGTTAAACACACCATTGCGCGTACTGCACGTGAGCGAGCGGGACAGCGACGTACTTGTGTGCAGAATGAACGAATACTCAGCCCCCCCTCAACAATCCGGTGAACCGATACCAAACACTACAAATGGTTTCAATTAAAAGTGGTAACATAAACAAACATCACAAAATTGATCAACCACCCGGGCGCTGCCGGACTGGTTACGCTGGTCGCGTCGTTCCCCGTTCAGGCGCTCGAGTTCGGTAAGGCTATTTGCATGAAATGCACAAATGATACATCTACGGCTCCCGTATTGGTTGGCCACAAAAATGCACACAGCGAATTTGTATGCGCGTATGTGTGCTCGCCAGTCCGTGTACAGCAGGCTCTTTTTTATGGTGGTAACGCTGTTCCATTTGCTGCCATGTTGCAGTTCGGGAATGCGGCAACAACAAGAGCACAAAAAACGGGGCAAATTAAAACAAAAATTAAAAAGTAAAACCACCGAGTGGGATGGGTGCGTGTGTGTGTGAAGTGTTTGCGGATCATTTATAGGCGATATTTGATAGCATTAAGGCCTATAATTTAATACTCCTGTGCAGTTGGTGGATGGCTCTAATGGCGAGTGGTCGTGAGTGGATTTAGAATCAGCATCAACCGGACCCGACCGTTCACCGATGCGGGGAGTGTTGGTTTATTTAAAGCATTTGATTTTAATTATTGTGTTATAATGGTATTCAATTTTTAATCCATGCCGGTTTTGATGCTTAGCTCAATGCTACTATCCGACGTCTGCGGCTGTGGATGGGTGTGCGTGTATGAGCAGATAAACACGCATTACAATCGTGTTTTTAATTGCATAATTACATTGTCGTTTGTATGGTAAGAGTATTTTTAAAAGTATGATAAAAAATTAGCTCGAGCTAGCTATATTTCTCTATGAAAAATTAATAAGGCTGCACAATGTCTGCTGTATGCTAGGTGAATAGTGGCAAAGTATATAGACTGGTGATTTCAGTGCTTTTTATCGTTTATAATATGTTTATACGAACAAAAATGTTTCTCAATATTTCTATTTCATAAAGCAACAGCTTGGCAAGAGACTAATAGAGTTGAAACAAGCTCATTTTATGAATTCTTGTTTAGCAAAGTCATCACTTTCGCGTCTTTCAACTTAACCACTGACGTATTCCTGACACTTAGAGTAACATCTCTGTACTTATTTACCAACTTTCGAATAATATCAGTTACTCGTTGTTCAGTTTTAAATATCCATCTGCAAACGACAACTACAAGGCACTACTCAACCTAGCGCCTCAACAACAGCCCTTACAATCAAAAACTCTCTCTAAAATAGATTAACATTCTTCTTCTTCTTCTTCTCTGGCACTACAACCTCTGTAGGTCTTAGCCTGCTAGCAATTGCTAGCTCTCTGTGACTTAGTTATACCCTTAGCTTTAGCTAGATTCGAACCCCGGTCCTGCCGTGTGAAGACCGGCGCCGCTATCGTATACACCACCGGGCCGCCCCATAGATTAACATTGGGACACATTAAAAACAAAATCTGCGCAGGATCAAACAGAATTATTTAGCACCACGAATCACTCCCATCATCTCATGTTTAGAGACGATTCTGTCTCAAGAGGGAAAGCTGGTTGCGTTCTTTTCTCGGCGCTGTGCGCAACCTTCCCAACAACACTTCAATTTTTTCCGCAAGAAACATTGCCCTTCTCAATTGCAACAGAAGAAAACTTTAGTCTGTACAACCCAAATGTCATCATTCCGAAAAATACGAATATCCTGCTCTGCTCACGATACAAGATCTTCCAAAATGTTCACATCTTGCAATGCCCGATCCTACAGTTTGTTGGGTGTTTAAGTCATGTTGGAATCCAGGGGAACGAAACTGCAGATCTTCTTGCCAATCAAGACAGAAGAGAATCGACCATTGACATTGACCATTGTCACCTGGACCAGTAAACCAGTCAGATCCATTTTCTACGGCCAGTGTCATGTGCGAACAAAAATAATTGGCCATCGCATGGGAGAGTAGGGATATCCGCCGTGAATAGAGTATAAAGTATAGGGACCCACAGACTTCCATCGGTTTGGTCTAACAGTACTTGTCTGAGAAGAGTGCAAAGCCACACGGAACGCCCTCTGTTTGAGATAGTTTCTGATGATCTTAACTATCTTTTAAAGTCCAGGCTTTAACCGGATGCTTGACAAATCCACTACGGAAAAACAGATTCCCAGGACTGACTATGACTATAGTATTAGTCACCTTATAAGACCTACCGAGGAGTTGTTGAGCTAAAGAAAAGGCGTCCGGTACGTTGGCTGTTTGCGGTACCACCGTGTCTTAACTAGTTCCTTTGTTCGTGTTGCTTGTTAATTACATTTTAACGTTCCCAGTACCGAACGATCAGCTAAGGGCGGATTTGAAAAAAGATGACTTGAAATTTCGGTGTATATGAAAAGTTTTTTTTTTAAGAATTTACTTTACAAACTTCATTTATTTGGCCCAATTTAAATAAAGACTAGGCGCACAGCGAAGGAAAGTAAATAAATAAAAACAATACTTTAAAAACGAGAAAAACAATATTACAATATTAATTAATTTACTAATTTAGAAATAGTTGCAAAATGTAGTCAAGTCAAGTCATTTTGGTGGTAATATTTTGCTCGGGGTAAGTTAACGAATTTCTATCCCTACGCCGTTCATATACTGGGAAACTTTTCGCTCAACCCATTGGCGCACTACGGCATTGAGTATCTCGTTTGGGTTGCGACTACTTGCGGTAATTGCAACTCGCACATAATTTCCCTTTGCGAACCCACACTTGCTCTCAGAGTGTGTGTGTATGGATGCTTACGTGCCACGATCGTGAGAACAAAGTGGTTGCCTCGGAAGGAGCACGTAAAAGGAGCAAATATTCAATTTCGTTGGAGCCACCCGAATTTCCGTAACAGTGACAACGTCAAAGCAAACACTCCTCGAAACGGAAAGCCTACAGCTCGGGGTAGCAATAGTAGAAAACCGCATTTGTAAAAAAAAAACGAAATACGGGAATGATAAATTGCGGAAGCAGCCAAAATTGCTTAATGGAATTTAATAAGCTTTCTCCGCCACGGGACACGGGTCTACTACGATCCGTTCCGCTTGTCACAGGGAGGCACCTTCGAGGCAATAACTCCGAGGCTGTACCGTGATCTTCCTGATGCGCTGTGCTGAGCTATGTTAAGCTTCATAGAAGAAAGGAATCAATAGTACACAGCAGTAAAAAAACAGCAGAAACATATACACAAAAAAAACCGACACACGTCGGCCATTGACATACACGGCACGGGCCATCTCATGCTGCATCATATCCGATTTCGGTGGCCCGGCTTTGCGAACGGGCGTCGTCTGCTCGCAAAGACTGCGCCTATGCTTGCTTTCCATTTTTGGAGGATCAATTCGGCTCGACGGCTCGCCTGCCGAATCTCGAATGACAAATATGCATTACGTCGGGGTGCGGCCAGAAATAGTGGCGCTGTTCCAAGCGATCGCGAGTGTGTGTGTGTGTTTTTGTTTCTTCTGTCCGCTTCTGTCGCTCTCTCTCTCAATCTCTCTTACCGAACTGCTTGAGTTAGAGTGGAGGCGCCAGACACCAAGGTTTTTAGGGCTTCCAGTTGTATGCTCCACATTTGCATAAAATCGCACCAGCAATGGGCGATAGATAGTGCACCGACCGTTTATCCAGCATAAAGATGAAGCTTATAGAGAGTAACAAAAACAAAACAAATGAGGAAAAACGAAGAAAAAAAAACATTATCCGTGGATTCCACACCAGCAGGCCGGAAGTCGATGGATACCATCTGGTTAGAATGACAAGTTTTTCATTTGTGTGTTTTCGTTTTGTTGGAATGTTTTTGTTTTTTTTTGTTTTCCCTTGCCCTTCAAATTCGAATTCCATGGCCTGGTTCCATGGCGACACTATCCCCACCGAGGGGAGATGGATGGTTCTTCGTCGGGGTAGGATTTCGATTTGCTTTGAATTGCGTCGGAATGGATACCGCTCGTACACAAATCACTTGTGAGGTTAGAATTCGGTTCGTAACAGACACAAAACGGCTGGGACGAGATTGAATCGTATCTCGCAGCGGCCGAAACATTGAGTGACTACGATGATCAAGCGTGGTGAAGGTCTCCGTTGAAAATTTTCAACTGCCGTTTGTTCGGTTGCAATCTGACCGCCAGATGTTTGCAAAACGGTCAAAAACGAGAATTGATATGTGATGGTACTCTGTTTTACTTTACGGTGGTTTAGACCCTCAGCAGAGTTCTCGTAAAAGGAACCGTAACCGAATAGTTTGTGGGAAAAGAAATACAGAAAGTTTTAATAGTTTGAAAAAGAAAATACGTATAAATAGGGTTGAGAAGTAAAACTGATGAACTAAACTGTTAATGGCATTTAATAATAATACGATTTCATACTGAATTGCAGTTTTTTAAAAATTATTCTGTATTTCCATGTTTTAATGATGATAATATTTAAGTTTATTTTGTAAATAGGTTGTAGATGCTAACTATTTAATGATCTTTGTTTACGGAAACAGAACGGCGCCATCTCTAAATCGTTGGATCTGTCGCAGAAAGTAATGAGGGAGGCGGGATCATTTCGCCAAATATTAGATGTTCCATCAAACTCGCCGATAGTACAAGTAGTTTTAGGTAGAAGCAATTATATGGTCATAGCAGCAGAAAAAGTAACAAATTCTCCCAAGCCTAACGCTATTTCCGTCGATAGCGCTAGTGTTTTGGCTGGTATAAGAATACGAGGTAGATTGAAGGATCCCTACATCCAGATTTTATACTTCCGTCGTCGATTCCACGCACTTTTTGCTGGACATCTGGCCAATGATGGATAAAACGAAATGAATATGTTGAAAAAGCAGCTATTGAAGATTGAAAAATCTTAAATATAGAATCGTCTGTTCCCTTATTATCAGATGATAGGAGCTTTACATCTTATCTTCCGACCCCGTTTATTCGGGTTTGTATAAATAAGTTCATATGCTATACGATTGGGAGAAGAGCAAATAAAGTCTAGATCTTCATTGAAAACTTTTGCAAAGGTAAAATCTTCCGATTCGTTGAAGAGTAGTTGGAAACTATCAAAGAGGATTCCGAAACAAAAAATTAACCACTGATCAGATATTCACTATGCGGCAAATCTTGGAGAAGATGGCGGAGCAGCAGCTACACTTCTACCATCTCTTCACTGATTTTTAAGCCGTATACGATAGCATAGCCAGGGTAAAACTATACGACGCAATGAGCTCCTTTGGAATTCAGGCCAAGCTAACCAGGCTTGTACGTATGACAATGACCAACATCACATGCCAGATGAAGACTCGGAGGTGGAAACTTCGGGGTTATATTCTTATACCATTTTCTATAAGTCACTCCAGATCTTGGCATACGCTGATGACATAGACATCATTGGTTTGAGGCTCTCCTATGTAGCAGAAGCTTACCCAAGGGTTGAGCATGCGGCACTGAACCTCGGGTTGGAAATTAACGAGGCAAAAGCCAAAATGATGGTGGCACCACCAGCGCCCTTCCTAACAAACACTGATTTACGCAGGGGTGATGTGCAGATAGGTGATCGCACCTCTGAAGTCGTCCAAAACTTCACCTATCTGGGGTCCAAAGTCAGCACTGACAAGAACATAGATGTTGAGTTGCGCGCAAGGGTGCTGACTGCCAACCGGTCATACTACAGCCTAAGGAAACTTCTCCACTCAAAATACCTGTCGCGACGGACGAAGCTGGGACTGTACAAAACCTTTATAGTACCAGTACTCACATACGCCTCTGAGACATGGACTTTATCCAAAACTGACGAAACCCTCTTAGCCGCGTTCGAGAGGAAAATGCTCAGAAGGATTTTTGGCCCCGTATGTGTGGAAGGACAATAGAGGTGCCGCTACAATGACGAGCTATATGAGCTGTACGGTGATCTCACCGTCGTGCAGCGAATCAGGCTCGCCAGGCTCCGGTGGGCTGTTCATGTCATGAGAATGACTCCGGACGACCCAGCCCGTAAAGTCCTGTTAGGCCGTCCACATGGACAGGGAAGGCGTGGTAGGCCCAAACTGAGATGGAGTGATGGCGTTGATGCGTCCGGCAGAACGGCCGGGATACTTGATTGGCAGACGACGGCGCTAGACCGTGAGCGGTATCGAGAATTGTTGATGCAGGCCAAGACCGTGAAGCGGTTCTAGCGCCTGATAAGTAAGTAAATAATTAAAATGTTCCGATATTTCGCTGTAATTATTACATCTGCTCAAAGAGTTAGTACGACAATTTTCGTACCTAGGATCGCAGATGATATCACCATATTACGTACCTAAATCACGCCTAACATAAATTTATTTATAACAATGACTAACAGTTCAAATTAAACTTAAACAAAGATACATCAGGTTTAGTTTATTATGTTATATCTTTTGTAAACAAACAATCTCTCATAGAATCAGATACAAAGCATCCCAATAAGTCTTTGAACTTGAACACGAACAGTATGTACCATAACCAAATTCTACAACCATATAACTTTTCCATGGAAATATGCTTCAAAATGCGGCTTAAGTTTGTTTGTCGTACAAAATGCAATCGATTAACACCGAGCAGTTGGAGTTGGAAAAACAATTTCAATTTTTCTCTCACCAACTTTTCACATAATTGAACACAAGCGAATGCTTGAGTGCAGCCAGCTTCTTAGTAAATTAAGCAATACAAATGCTGCAAAGGAACGCAACCGAACCAAAGTGACACGGTTCTCGCTGGGGATGGAGTTGTTTTATTAATTAGCAAGTTTTGCATCCCTTCCCGAGCTGAGCTCACAACCGATGGTCCTCGCTATGGCTCACACTCTCAACCATAAGCCAGCAAGCGGGGCACTGTTTGTTGTTTTCAATATTGCAAAGTGTTTGCCCCGGGTCGCCGCGCAGCCAGTGACCAAATCTCGGCAATATTTCGCGCAATGGATGGCATTAGCTTGCGATGCAGAGCGAGTGCAGCACGACTCTGCGGCGGAATCAAAGGAAGGCATAGCTAGAAAACGGGATACCATTAATGCTTTCTCTGTTTATCACTGCATTCAGATGGGCTTTGGTTTCGCGTCGCTAAGAACGTACGCTAGTTTGACTAGGTGAATCCTTTCGAGGGTTTCTGCAGAAAGTTTTCCATCTACCTGACCATCTATACCAGCTTGACTCACTCCGGCCAGGCGAGTTCGTTATGATAAAACGGATTGCAAAAGTTTTCCACACTGCAGCGCCTGCATTCCGTCGGCATCGTCGTCGTCGTCGCTTGAGCACGAGTGGCCTGTTTTCGGCAGTAGCAATGTGCATAAACTTCTACGGTTTCGGTATGTTTTACGATTGCAGCGCTTTTGCAGGCATTATCAGCCTCGTTCTTGCTGCCCAGCGCTTAACTTGATTTCCCTTCGTTTTGTTGATCGTTGAACGGTGGCAGAAAAATGTGCAAAAACAAAAAACAAAAAAAAAACAGACGGGCACCACCGCTTAAGCCCGAAGGATTCTACAGTGCATGAAGTTTGCGAAAAAACACAAACAAAAATGGCTGTAAAAAACTTCCCCAGATTTGCGCTTCTTTCGAAGGTGCCAACAGAGCTGTCACTATAGAAAGCTGGAGGCGAAGATGCCGGCTGCCAGGAGATGGTGGTTCGGTGGTTCTGCCTTCGGGTAGGGTTTTAAATTTCAATTATGAAAATTGTCGCCATTAGTTAATTAGCGAAATTCGTTTGCCTCGCAAAGGAGTGGCGGGATGCTGTGGCAGGCAAACCGTCGCCAGGCAGCAAACGTGGATAAGTCTGGGAAAAGTATTTTCGTTCCCGGTACATTGTTCTCGATTTGAAATTTTATTTTCATCTCGATTTTATGGCTCTGTTCCGAGAATGAAGTGTCGACGCCTTGCACGGCAAAGGATATGTATTCCTAAAAAAACGTGGTGAGCTCTGTAGTAAGTTGTCAGTTTCAGGGAACTATTAAACAAAACAAAAGTCACATAAATGCATCCCTTATGCTATCGGTTTTACATCGGAGTCAGTTTATTTTTTCAAGTAATATGCGCTTGTTTGAAATAAGTCGTAAATCTAGCTTATTTTAACGCTCTATTAATGCGTAAAATACTTGTGACGAGCTAGACGACGATCTGATGTTGATGCGAGGACTTCTCCTCTCTGCGTGTAGCGCCACCTGTCGACAATTCTCGTCATCTCAGCTATTGCAGTCCAGGATCTTGACCTAACATAACCGACATTGTGGAACACACGTTGAAAAGGATTTTATCTAAGGACACGGCAGATATGTTTCGTCCAATTGTTATGCTATACACTTTTGGCATTTTACAGGATGCTGAGTCAACTGTTTGAACCGTGAAGAAAATATCACAAAACTCTTTCACCGTGCCCAACACACCTCATAATTTATGAGTTTGTCACCGACGCAAATATTCCAATCAAATCCAAATCAGTTTTTCTCCATCGCTCCCGCCCATCGTGATTTCGGTGGGAAACCGGTGGAAAAATGGCGCTTTTACTTGACACCCGACACTCGCGAAAAGCGCACATCGTCGTCGTCATATACCAACCCCGTAATTCAGTGGTGTGACAGTGCAATAAATTGTATGTGCGCTCCCCCGTTGGCGATGAATGTAAGGGTGCTGACAACACGGCGTGCTGTAATCTGTGTGTTTGATGTACAAAGACCTTGTGCTTCGCTGAGTACGCGCTCGTTAATGGGTGCATGAGTGGACGTTTTACAGAGACGCACTTAGCACGGAGGGCTCACCACTCGGATTTGTGTGTTGTGTGGCGGAGCAGGCACATGGATGATCTATTTTAGATTAATATCTCGCAGCGCATCCGGTGCGAAATCATTGGCGAGTGGTGCGGGTGGATTGTAAAGTTGTTTCACGATGAAAAATGTCAACAAGCATGGAATTGATGTTGATGGCGGGGGAGAATGTTAATTATTTCGTATCTTTCGCAGACAATTATAAATATAAATTATGACTTTTACAGTGAACGAATGCATGATGTATGTGCGAGTGTTGAAACAGTAAAATTACGTTAACTGTGAATGGAATTGTAATCATTATTCCTGTGTAGTTCTGCGGGTTAATTTTGACGTGAGCATTAGCACGTTTCTTAAATTGCTAAGTTAATTAATAGGTTACAATCTGTTTCGATACTACAATTTTAATAGCTGAAAGAGTTTAAACTGGAGAACTGGAATTGAACTCATCACAATAAACGTGAATGGTTTTGGAAATATGTATCAAGGGAACGTTGCACTAGTTTACGAGTGTTTTAGTTTGGAACTCTCAATACGTTCTTTGCTCTAAAAGTGGAGCGTATATGTTCAGTTTTGGTAATAAATACGGTGCATCAATTTCATTACTCAATATGATTGAAATGAATATGATCTGTGTAGCATGGTTTCTATGGCCTGGAGATAGGAAAAGAGAGCTTCTGTCGGGATGAAAAGGCATCCAAGATACCGATTTAAGTTATTATTATTCGACCATATTAATAGAACATAAAAATATTTTAACCAATTTTTAACCTTGCGGATTGTCAAAGAACTCAAAACTGTTAGTCAATCAATCTAACTCGTAATGCCAAGTATTTTTACACGTATCAACATCTACAAATGTTCTCAAGACAATTTCTCTGCACCACCTGTGATTTGGGCGTCATTTTGGACTGCAAACTTGCACTTGCTGACAGTGGCGGATCAAGCCCCTTAGAGCAGAAATGGAAGTTGGCCAAGATAGAGGCCAACCGAAGACATCGAGGCCTCTTTATGGCGATCGATGCCTCCTAAAATGCTCTTAGTCCCCAGGATCCATCAACTCGCTTTAAGGTTAATCTACCTCTATTGGTATGTACGAGGTCGAGCTTAAAAGGTCGAGCCTCTGACACGCCTCAAGTATTGGCTTCTTCTTCTTCTTTCTTGGCCTAAGGCATGGCCTCTTAAGGTCATGCCTGCCATTTCTGGCTTACTAGACTTATTGTTACCGCATAGTTGGATAGTCAGTCCTCACTATGGGGGAACGGCCCAGATGAGACTTGAACCCCGGTCCTGCCGTGTGAAGACCGGCGCCGTTGTCGCATCACCACCGGGCCGCCCTAAGTATTGGCTTAGTATTGTATAATCTTTATTATCTAACACCTCCCGAACCTTACACTACGAGCCTCAAACCAGTTCTGGCGATGCGATTCGGGTCTCTCACGCACGATCGGCTACTACAGGCGCTTCGGGCCTCTCACGCACGATCGGCTACTATAGGCGCGTCTACACGTTTAGCGGTCTAGGTCGCTACAGTATATTTAAAATATGATCCGCCGTTTCTGACAAACCAATTTGAGCTGATGATCTCAAAAGCACTTCATAAACTTGGCTTAGGTGTTTCCAAAGATTTTAAGGATGCATTAAGTGTGAAGCGCTTATACCTTGCAATGGTTCAACTGATTCCAGAATTTGCGTGCATCTTGGGAACTCCATCCGAACAATACTTAAGTAATGGAATAAAATCAGATCAACTTAAAGTTATGATGAAGAATACTACCATAAAATGCACCGAAAGCACTTGTAAGCATGTCTTTGACAAAAAAGTATCTTCTTACACGATATCCGTTCTGTCCGTTCAATAAGATTAAAGCCATTCAATTACACTCATTGGTTAGCCAATATTCTCGAGTGGGATTATCGTAAAGAGTGGCTAAAAGATTCGATAGCGGCTTTGAAGTCTGTATAAACGACGTCGATCCATCTACTTGAATAACACATTCGCACAGTTAACAATGACAGATAAAAGGTATTCCGCATGAGCTCGGGCTGATTGAGGGTATTGTATCAAACGATTGCAGGAGAAATGTGTAGGTTATTCTTCGAAAATTTCACCATGTTATCGGGTAATCGAATAACATGTAACTACAATATTGAATAGCACACTGGTATTCTTCTCCTGCTTTAGTGATAGAGTGCCTGAGCAATTGTTTAGTTCAATGCATAATGTAATGTTAATCTCTATATGAATGCTTGGAAAATTCCACAGCAATGAACATTAAAGCAAACAATTCTTTCACTCCCCCCAAAACCTAGTATGTGCCAGGACAACCGTAGCGGCGTCGTTGGTTTGTTGAACTTTACACTTGATCACGTTTCGAGTGCTCAGCTTACGCTCTCGAGAGCGAGGACAAAAGTTGTAATCAAGTCCGGCAGATCCGGTAAACAGCAACCCGAAACCCATGCCATTCATTCGTGCATCCTGCGCATCCGAGCGATCATCTTGGACGAACAACGTTCATCACCTTCTTGCATCCGTCGGTCCATCCCGACCAAAGGAACTATTGATACCTCAGCACTGTGCTCACTCGCTTAACAAAGAAACCATTTATCGTCGAATAGCCGGAGGGGGAGGCATCGAGTAGTTGGGTGGCGGTTGGGGTCGTTTCAACATGATCCGTCGGTACTTAAACCGAACCGTTGACCGGCGTCCTATCCATTCGGATGAATTCTTCCCCTTTTTTTTGCTGTGCTTTATCCCAAACACCAAAGGAAGCGATGCTCTCGCGTGCGGGTGGGAATTGCGAGATGTGTATGTGTGTGTGCGTGTGTACAGCTGTCGGCATTTGAAGAGAGTATAGAGAAGGCTTCCGTGAAGTATTTTGTGCTCGCTTGCCAATCCCAATCAATCCCAACTTGCTGTTTGCTTCTTGTTCTTGCTTCGGCCGCACAGTTCCCGCTCCCCGGTCGCAAAAACGGCGGTGTCCAGGGCAGAAGTTTTGATCGCAATCTTGCTTCCAGCTTACGTTCGCTTGTAATAAGGCAACCCAAGCGAATGGCGAGTAGATGGCTGAAAGCGAAAATCTTTCATTGGAACGCCTTTGCTCGCACCAAACATTGCTTCGGTTCTACCATTCGGTGCGAGTATGGAAAGCCACTTGAAGTACGAATAAACGTCTGTCATCGAAAAATGATGAAGCTGGTTCGGAATCAGCGTTGCATCAGCTTCTGTTGACGGTGAAGAAGCATCATTCGTTTATTTGTGTGTTTCTCACTGTACTCATAGTAGCTAGAACACACACACACACACGAGAAGAGAGATTGATAGATAGGGCCATTTTATGCCACCGTGCTGTGTGCCGTGGGAATTTTAAGTAGGATAAAAATATTTTAGCAAGCATATCTTCAGTACATCCCTCACATTGTTTCTAATTTGCGTACGATTGACTAGCAATCCGGAATGCATTTTGCATTACACACCCGGCATAAATGGTTCCAGAAACTCAAATAGGGAAGAGCTGCCCAAACGACAGGAGTGCAGTTTCTGCATATTTTGAGCACAAAGCGAATGCCTCAACGCAAATCATTTTGTAAATCGTGCCTGACAAGGCCTGTCTTGTGGAAAACCTCGTTCCTGGGAAAACGAGGAACCGTTCGTCGCTTTAGCATCGGCTGTCTGGAGCTTTCGGGTGATTGCCAAGTGTCTGCTATGGAAGGAGCGAACAGAGAACGATAGGGAGCGGAATAGAGTGGTAATACAAATTGATTCCCTGCTAGCTAGCTTGTCCGGTTTTCCTTTTATCACTCGCATCCACCCATCACCGAGCGTGTCAATCACGGCAAGGATCAAGGATGAACCAGAAAATCCGAAGCGAATGGAAACAGGCCCAACACACACACACACACGGGCGTTGTCAACAGTCCCTTTTTCGTGTTCCCTGCCCTATGACAGCCGTCGGATGTGCGATGCTGCTCATCGAACTAAACGCAACAGCCACGAAGTAGAGCAAATGAGACTGGAGAAGAAAATCCAGGGATCGGCCGGGCTGTTCAGTCTGCCTTCACCTACACGCTCAAGATGGGTGACGTTTTTCAGGTTATTTAAGACCGGTTCTGTGTCTTGGCGGTAACGGTACGGTAAGCGCTACCCTAAGCAAATATCTCAACCGAAGTACATGTTAAAGGATGTATATTGGGCTCCCTGACGTGGAAACTCGGCGAAAGGAGTCTCGTGCGAATGGGATGTTTATGCAGACGGTGGTTGTCAAATCAACCGTTCGTCTTCATTCTGACAGAAACGTTCGATACTTTATTATTCCAAATGGTGACGCTCGTCTAAATTTTAAAGGTAAAACAAAAATCCAACATGGCTAAGAAAACCCGAATTGCGATGATACGGTTGCATAAACAAAACGCCACATCAAGTTTAAAGAGATTCAATCATGGCAAAACATTTTTCCGCACTGGTACGAGCAACTTTTCATTGATTTTCTTTTGTTTGTTGTATGCGAAAAGGACGGAAAAGGATAGATTAAGGGAGAATGCAAAATGCTAATGGGCTTATCTTTCATTTGAAGTCGAACCGAACTGTCCCTTTGCTAGATGTGATTGGAAAATGCAAGGGTTCTGTACGACGATCCCAACAGCCTCGGAGCAATCTTTGAACCCTAATTAAGATGCCGGTTGATCGAGCGGAGCAAACACAAAAAAAAAAAAAACAGAACGTCAAGCAGCACCGTCACCATCGCTAAGACATCCTAGCAAGGCGGTCGATGCAGAAGGTCGCCTTTGAAGCGCCTTGGATAAGGTCAATTTATTTTAGGTCAAAGCTTACGCTCAGCATCAGCCGCAGTGCACTTCTCCGGGGCGGCGTGTTTGGACAAATAGTGGCCGAACGATCGAATCGGAACCATTTCCAGTTTTAATGATTTTCTAGTTTTCAAACGTGGTCCAGACCCGGCCTTTTGCACGTGCTATCGTCCTTGACACCTTGACCACGGAACGGTGGTTTGGTTGGAATCCAAAATAATTAAAAGTTTTTAATAAGCAAAGTTAGCTACACTGTGCAGGTGAGCCGATTGGCCATGGTATTTAAGGTGGACGAGATGCGGCGTGGCAGTGGTACCCCGTCTAGTTGCGGCTGTGACGGTGAGCAAAAAACGGGTGAGCTTAAATAAGCGGAACTGTAGCGGTGCTCGTTTGAAAGTTGATTAAAAAAGGAGTTTACTGATGGTTAAGGAAGATTAGGAAGGGTTTTGTGATACAACTACTCCAGCATTTGGCATCTCGTGTGATTTGGGGCAGCTTAGTGAAACACTTACGCTGGGAACCTAGGACCAGTTTCTGTAATTATTTTTATTTAAAAGATTTTATTTGTTGGTTGGTTATTTTATAGAACCTTTGAGTATGACTTAAATTATAATTTATTTGTTTTATTTTTTTTATCAACTTATTTTATCGAAGATGTATTTAATTTTTTTAACGAAAACTGTCGAATTATAGTACTAAACAATGCCGTCAAGTGATATTATGGGTAGATAAAAGCTATACATGCGTTGATAACTATTGAGTGGTTAATTTCACTCACTCTATTTTAAGAAGCCAATTTTAAGCAACTACACTCTTGAGTCTTGCACACGATTGCCAGGTTGAAGTGATTATGAATGATTTATAGTTTGAAGTTGTCAAGATTATCTTAATTGTTGGTGTTTAAGTATTACAAAGGCCTCTACGCCTTGTTAGGAGATAACGTAATGACAGTTCCCATGTTGCTGTTGTTTTCATTCACAGTGTATAGAATTGCAAGTTGATGAAAAGGAATTTTGTTATTCTTATAATTAAAATAATGAAAACAGTAGTACAAAAATATTCTTTGTTGGAGCCACTCGATTTGAAAGGCTCCTGGGTGTTTCAATACAGCCCTAACGGCAGCACGAGTTAAGAACGAGTCATAAGTATAAGTGCATTAGGTGCAATAAAAGCTCTCTTACTTCCTGATCCAATAAAACGGGAATGATTTAAAAAAAAATAGTTTAATGGTAGTAGAATTCATGAAATTGAGCTTCAAGATCTAAAGGTTTTAATAAAGCTCCAATAAAAGCTTTGCTGTTTTGTCCTGCCGAAACAATCTTCGATATAGCGCGGTCTATCGTGGTCTGGCCATTCAATTCCAAATTTTTGGGCCTGCGTCCAATGGTTTATCTTTGACTTCAAGTTTAAACAAAGATTACAGAACTTTTAGTGTTACATTATCCTGCTTCATACCTAGTACAGCGATCTCACCTAAGTAATTGAACCCGATAAGAAATGAGGGTGTGTGCATGTTGCTACTGTCACATCACGGCACCAAAATTAATGTTACACGTTCATGAATTTTAAAACACTTCATTTCGTTGTGCGACATCCCCATGACAATGCCGGTGGCTAATATTGTTGTTTATGTATTACCGTTTCAAGATTATCATCATTTGTCTTAATCTGAGTGTTGTTTCTCGGGCCTGAAATAACAAAACCAGACTTGTTAGAGCTTGGTTCAGGGTTTCGCCAACACGTTTGATCCGTACACCGGGCATCCGTTCGTTGCTGTATGCAAAACGGGCGTTGAAAAGAGCCACCCAAACCGTACAAAGAAATGGGCCTCATTTTCAGCTGTTCCGTGTGCCAGCAGCAGTGAAAGCCATACATCCTTTCCCCGAAAATGGTTCCCGTATTTTTGCTACGGGTGGGTGTTTTTGTTTCGGTGCAATGACGGAAACAGCTGGTGGGTGGGTTCCGTACTTGAACGCTTGATTTTCTGTGTTTCGTTGCGTTTTTTGTTCTGTTTTGCGACAAACTGGTAACACTTTTTAGTATAATCTCGCGTTTTGTGTGTGTGGGTTTGATGCTGCTTGATGATTCCCGGAGGCAAGCGTTGGAGGCAGGCAAACAGTATAAATTTTCATCATGCTTCACTTGTGGGAAAAGCGAAATAAATATATAAATAAAAAAAAAGATGCTTAATAACGTTGTAGCGAAGGTGGAAGATTAAACTGTCCTCATAATATTGCTCCGAGCGTTGGCAACAGATGAATTTATTTGACGTGCTCGTGTCAGTTATCATTTAGGCGTGGTGATGAGACAAAGTGCTTTGGTTCGAGATTTTGGCGTTCTTTCGTTCCCCCGTTTGGAGCAATCTTAATGGAGAGCTTTTGCGTTTCGCCTTACGCATAGCAGTGCAAGAAATATTTACATGTTTGCGTATGCGAATTTCTGGCTCTTTTGGATGGCTCTATCTCGTCCCGGTAGCGTTTTGCTTAAAGAGCGATTTTAAAGAAATACACTCGGAAGACGGGTTTTTCTCAAAACTTCCATCCCTAAGTGGTACACTTTGTCTCAGTGGCTTTGTTCATATTGAAGCCCCAAAATAAAACACAAAAAACTTCCTTTATCGTAGCAAAGAAAAGTGAAAGAATTTTGGCTGGGGGTTTTGTACCACGCTAAGCCAGTATCAAATTGAGATAAAACACAAGCAAAGAACAAACTCGCAGAAGCAGAAGGCTGGAAAGTCGTTCGTTTGGCTCGGAAGCAGCGCGGCACACGAGGTATGTACGGCTGTCCTTGGGAACAAATTCTTTTGCTTGTCTTTGCGCCGCACCGGCCCACACGCGACACCGCCACATGATGCTCTGGCTTTCCCTTTAAGGCCACCGTTGGCTTGAGACGATTCGTCAGCGTGGTACAGCTTCTAGCACGGATGGCTAGGGCTTGCCGCTTCCCGATGTTCCTTTTGCTGGCGTGTCTACACGTTTCGTTTGGTCTTTTGTTTCCGCTCCGACGAATTTTTGCCTTCATTTTCACCAAGAAAAGAAATTGAATTTTATTCGCTTTTTTTTCTTGCCAGCCACATTACGTAACAGTGTTGGGGGAGCTGCTGGATTGCTGGTCCATATGCATGATGGGATTCTGTCTCATGCCCTGGGGCGACCGCAACAGCATCGACACCAGGACGGGTTGCTTTAAGGCAACCGAACCGGCTGAAGACACTTGGCAAATGGAATAATATTCGTTCCATCGGCGTTCGGTGCCGATGGGCACGGAAATCAACCGTTTGGCAACTGTCGGGGCCGATCACTGTTACGGGTGGTACGATGAATGGGCATGGGCGACGAAGTTGTGGCTCGTTTCTCACTGACGGTTTCTGCTTTCCGTCATGTGTTCGTTGGCTGGGGGTTGGGTTTATTTTCACAAAATTGCCCCTCACAATATGTGTCCCTCACAGTAGACGTTCACCAGCGTGGAGCGTTCGTTCGCAGTTGGGTGGCATTGCTCTCGCCGTCTCACTTGTGTCTGTTTGGATCATAAATTCATCAGAGGTAAATGGGGACAATACGTTCCATTTCATCGTGTAAAAGCGAAGCCGTCCGATGCTGTTAACGCATGATTGGGGTGGCAAAGGTGAAGCGTTTAGGCAAAGGTTGTGACATCAATCGTTGGCCTTTGGTATTATTGGGAGTATTTTTTGTTGGTTTTGTTTACTACCATTTTGAGTGAACCCAGTTCGGGTTGGCGGAATGAATGGTACGATCATTGATAACGCTGGTTTTCAGAGAGACAAGTTAATCGGGTAACTGATTTCGTTTAGACAAATTTTTAATTACTCCTAATTGTAATTCGATAAACTTTAAAAAGCTCATCTTTACCTTTAACAGGCATCATGTTTTATTTGTTTTGACACGAAGTGGCTTAAATGCTGTAATTTCCAAAAAATAGCTATGAGAACATGTAAACAATTTTGTTCCCCTTTGTGAAATTCCTTCTAACTAGATGGGTTTTCATTGAAGACTGCTAGTACTGTCAACTGCGGCTTGTAGGCAAGAAAAACTTCCAAGATCTTACAGTATCAAGAAAGAACAGTTTCTAGTTCTCGTAAGTTAACCAGTAGAAACCGTAAAAAACTGTCATAATTACATATGCCTTCGTAAGAATATGAGCTATTGTCTAACCTTTGGTCTGTCTATCCATATATTGAAGCGTATAATAATATTATTGGCCTTTGTGTTTATCGTGATCGGTTGTACAACAGCGTGTAGTGCGTGTGAAGTTAAATTTTCCTGTCGCTGGTATTGGTGTTGCTGACTGTGTCATATCAGTTATTTCTTAAAAATTCATCCGGTTTGATTTACTACAGCCTGAGGAAATTTGTCCACTGGGACTGTATTGAACCTTCACAGTTCCTGTACTCACATACACCTCTGAGACATGGACTTTGTCCAAAACTGACAAAACCCACTTGGACGTGTTCGAGAAGAAGAAACTTGGAAAAAATTTTGGCCTCGTTTTTGTAGAAGGACAAAGCTACAATGGCGAGCTCTACGAGCTGTACGATGATCTCACCATTGTGCAGTGATTAGCACCAGGTTCCGGTGGACTGATCGTGTCATGAGAATGCTGAGGACTGTCCATACGTCCATATTGTGATGGAATATTTAATTGACAGACGACGACGCAATAACCTGAATGGTATCGAGTTGATTGTTGTAATTCCTGATAAAGTTATAGTCATAGTCATAGTAGAATCGTTTTTTTGTCGTTGGAATTCATTAACTAGCTGATACACTCTCCTTGTTTGTGTTCTAATGATTCCGGGAGTACGATTGGTTCGCACACGACGGAAAACACGATCGTGTGTTTCGTTAACTTGTACCCCGTCAAACAACCTTAATAACTAAATTGGAATGTAATGTTAAGGCTAATGATTTATTTTTTCTTTGGTTTCTTAAAAGGTTTCACAGAAAGAAAAGCACAATAAGAATGTTCCAACTAACCAAACATTGATAAATCATTGCACCAATAGAAAATGGCGCGCACAAGAATGAAAAGTGTTTTATAATATGTTTTTATGTTCCACGAAGCTGTGTGGTGTTTATCGTGGCTAATGTCTCCACGTCCAAGTCATCTATCACAATCAGTCATATCTACAGGGAGAGAGGTCGTTCGTTCTGGGTACTCACCGGAACGATGATAGACCATCACCATCATCATCATCATCATCATCGTCATCTACGTTTCACTTCCTTTAATCGATCCACAATAACTTCCAGCAGATGGTGAACTTCATTGCAATCTGAAATCCTTTTTTTATGGCAAACGACGCTTGTAAGTAAGTGTTCGCGTGTGTGTGTGTGTCTGTGGTGAAAGGAAACAAAACCAACGACATTTATTTATA
>KZ061641.1:181414-245946 GCA_002091835.1 Anopheles maculatus
TTGTGTTCCGGCTCTGCGTGCTTACCCGAACGTCTGTCTTTCTTCCACCGGTACCGGCACAGAAGTGTTAAACGTTTCCGCTCGATTAAAGCATCCTGTTTACGACGAATTGCCGATGAGAGTGGAACCATTACCCATGGCTGGACTTATCCGGTTTAGAATCGAATGTACCTTTTAGGTGGGTTTTCTTATCATCGTCAGCTTGTTAGGATTTGTGGCATTGTTTTTCGAGTCATTAAGCGATCAGACAAGGTGTCTTTAAAATATGGTAGTATATTGGTAATACGTTAAAAAGGAGCATCAACTAAATATGCTACGTCCTGTAAAGATTCAAGCGATTGCGTTTGATTGATGCGTCCAGCGTGTGGAAAGAAATTCCTCAGAAACAACACTAAAGAAAACGGAACAAAATTCGGTTAACCGAACTGTGGTATTACAGAGTTGATTCAAGCATGAAAACAGCACCAAAATAATTCGCAGAATACTCCACAATGATGTATTCCTAAAAAAAAAAAACACACACAGTCTCAAAGGCCGTATTCAAAAGATAGAAGATGTTGGTTTCGTTTGAGCTAAATTTGCGTTATGTTTTGACATGCTGTCGTAGCAACGAAGATAAACAAAAGTCTGAGTGGGTCAGCACGCCGGCACTGACTTCGACAAATAGTAATGTTGTAGTAATAAAATACGTTTTAAGGAAAATAAATAAAACAACTTGTTTGTGGGTGAAATTGTACCCTGTTTCCGATTGCTTATCCTACCTTACGACGAGCGCTTGTTAAAAGTCTTCAATTTCGCACCTTCCCTCAGGCTCGATCGAACGGTACGGGTTTTATCTGTGGACGAAAAAGTTACGACGAATCTTGTTGTTTTGACTTTTCCGTTTTCCGTTTGCTGGTGCTGCTGCCACCGTTGTTGTTGTTGTTGTTGACGGTGTTTTTCTTACTGTTAGTTTGTTTATTTTTGCTTCGGCACTGTAATCCATTCAAACGCTCCTGCCAAATGTCTTTTCCGTTTGGTTGCAGGGAAAGGACAGAAAGGTGAAGTTGGTCGGTGAGAACGTGTTTTGAAATTGCTGAAATGGCACTTCCTTTAAGCGCTCAAGCGCTTCCGACTTTAAGCCGACTTTCCGATGTTGTTCTGAGCGGTTTTTTATTTGTTCAAATTTGTTCGCCTTCCCGGCGGCGGTCCGCCGATCACCCTCCCTTGATCGCCATTGTTACCACGCGTTGACAACTGTACCGGATGTGGGGGACCGGTTGGCTGCTTATGCGCATTTATGTTGTGTTGCTTTTACGAACTGGGAATGTTGGTGCAAGCATCCAAATGGCACGGCCAGCAGGAAGCATTGTTACAGACGCTGTTAGTTGAGCAAAAGATTGCAGCGTAAGATAGGAAGTTGGATAGCAGACTTAAGGAAGCGAATCTGTAGTCTGCAAATCGTAGTCACTTTTTTATCGGATGTGTTTCAATCCGAAAAGAACATTTTGCAGACTAAACGATGCCGTTGTTTTTTTTTGCTAGTTGTGTGTAGTGCACGTTGGATGCAACGGGTAATTCATTTGGATTATATTTTTGCAGTTCCCGTGCCATTGCAAAACCGAAGGAATATCGTACGTATGTTCGCAAAGCGCATCGGAAGGAACATCGTGCGTGTATGTGTGTGGGCAGGATGTCTGCGATGAAATTGAATTTTACGGTTCAGGGGCATCACTGAGAAAGCATCGGAACGTTCAGTCAGTGCCCGGGACCGATTGAAGTAGGCATCAATCTAACCAATCTGTCACCTTGACAGGACTGTTCCGGTGTACCGGGTGCAGTTCGAGTGCACGGACAGTTGATAGTGCAATCCCAGGTTCAGCGACTGATATTCGCAGTCAGGAAGATGGATGAAACCGTTCCATTGTCCCCGGAGGAACGCTTAACTGGTCCGATAAAAAGCTTAGCTTAGGGGAAACCTATATCAGCTAGAGCTGCTTGCCAAGTGCTTCATCGCTGGCAGTACCGAGCGATGTGGTTTGTACTGCCAACCTTTGATAGGCGCACCGTGTGTGGAAAAATTCTTTTCCTGTCGCTTTTTCGAAAAGCTCGCTTTTTCGTCTTTGTCGATTCACTTTTCTTGCCTGCCATGGTGTGTGTGTGTGTATGTTTGTGTGCGGTATGGGGTCGAAAGGGTGTGTGATGATTTATTGCCCTTTTCAACCGTTACGGGCGGCCTCCGGGCGGGTTGGATACTGAAGTCATATCATCATCGCTCAACGTTTACCAACCATAACTCGAAAGCAAACAATGCCTTGTCAACGGTTTCTGCACTGATATCTAGCCCCATTCACCTTCGTGTGTGTGAGTGTATGATGCTTTGGTACACTACCGACGTTGGGTAAGTCTCGGGGCCGTGTTTGTAGGTCTTGTGAGTAAACAATTTTTTTTCGGAAGTCTTTGGCTTTGGGTGATACAGAATAACACAGCTTCTGATAGAGTAGCAAGGATGCAATCAGTTCATTAACACAAAAGGAGGACCTTTGGTGAGAAAAAAAGATTCTTTGGGAGTCATAGGAGCAAGTTCATGTCAAAGAAGTAGTTCAAATTTGTTTATAAAACATGATAAGAATGTGTTTATAAGGTCATCAGAGCTCTTTTCGTATTGTTGTTATAGTTACTTATTGAAGTAAGTAACAGGCATAGATATGGAAGGCCGCTTCGCTCGAAATCGTTGTCGTCCAAAGAATTTTTTCGACCAAGAGACTTAAGCTTTTTAGTTGCTTATGGGAGATTGTCGATCAAGATACTTTATAGTTGAAGTAGCTTTTCCGTTTATTGAAAGATCTTGTCGCAAGAGTAACCTCATCATCCAAAGGATCTCTTCTTTTTACAAGTCTTATAATTTATGGTTGAAACTTTTCCAAGAGTCATTCTCAGAAAACGAATATCGTCTATAAAGACTGAAATAGCTTCAGCGAGTTAATATCATCATGAGAGAAGTAGCTGTAATTTAAATTAGTTTAAATTGTTATAGTAAAAATAAAATGAAATTTTTAAAAAAGAACACCAAGCTTCAATGTAGCATAGGCACAATGCTCGATTCATGCCATTTGATAACGAAACCTTTCATTGATTTTCACAGTAAAATCGAAGTATTTAAAATATTTGACATTCATCAGAATTTGTTTTATCTTTCAGATCGAATTCAACGGTGCCGCCGCCTCCATTCCAACGCCGATTGTATCAACGCACGCAATAGATTTCAAACAGTCAAAATGGTTGGTGCTTGGTGTAAATTACTTGCCAGCTTTATACGCCCATCACGGTCCATCAGCTGTAACGTGCTGAAACGGTTCATCAGCATCGGCATCCTGCTACAGATCATCGCCAATTGTGGTATGTAAATGCATAATATCTCCACATCACACTCATCATTATTGAAGCACCCGGGATGAATCTGGATGTGATAAACACATTTAATGCTATCGTCGATGCACGAAAGAGCTGTGTGTATATGTTTTTTTTTTAAATCGTGTACCATGCACAGCAGCAGTAGCATATCAGTAGCTACAGATAGGTTGCGGTTTTGGTCGGGATGAGTGCACTTTAATGTAAACTATACCCGGTGTGAAGGGACAATCAGGTGACAGGCGAACAAAAAAAAAAGAAAGGGGAAGCTCACTCCAGCCACAACGAGCTTCGGTTTAATGATGTGGGAAATTTGAAACAGTCGTCATAAAGTACGGCACTGCATCCGATGGTCATTCCCTTCTGGTATGTCTGTGTTCGTGGTTTTGGATGTGCTGTGGTGTATCCGTTCTGTATTCTCTTCGCAGTATTCGGTGAACGATCGGGTGACCACTAACGACATCATTGCGATTTCATTGGATTGAAACGTTTGGGTAGCGAGACACTAATGGACGTTGTAGAAATGCACCTGTTCATTGTTTGATTGCACTGGTGGAAATGAGTTTTGTTTGGGAAAGTGTTTTGAAATGTGAATAACGATACAAAAAATAGCCATTTATTTGTTAATTCCTAAGCGGCTGTTGTAAGTAGATGGGTCTCAAGCGTCACAAGGGTCTCTAGTGACGTTTAACGTTTTAGTCACCAACAGCGACGTCACCAGTCATCGCACAGGCGAGACTTATTGCTTAGTGTGTATTTAAGGTGGTCTAATAATTCACGATCGTGTCGTACGTTAAAGATAGGATTACTACGATAAGGTTATGTAAGTCAGGGAATGTTTGTAAATCTGTTCAACTCATGTGTTTATTTGCCTTGTATGTGATAAGAGTTTAATTTAGAACCACAGCCTCCATTTACTTTTCAAGTAATACAGAACTGTCCTACCACTAACGTTATTCACCGCCATCTTATGTGACATGACAGTGCTGTTGAACGTGGAACGTAATGAGGTATTGAATAAGGTGTTTCCTTTCGCGATACTGTACTTACTCAAACAGCAATTGCAGTCCCGTGAAGTTGTTTGATGTTGCAGAAAAGTATCATGCTGAATATAACCATTCATAAGTGCTTGAGTTAACGTGAGAAGCAAACACTTTGGTGCATTCGTGAAGTTCATTTAACGTTCACGTTCACGCGGGTATGTGTTTTTGCGTGAAAGGGAAAACTTAGTTATCTGACGTGCGGTTCAAGCGCTTGATGAGAATTGGATGCATACACACTTAAAAGTATACCTACATACACAGGACTGCTGAATCGAGGAAATGTGCTACGTTCGCGCTCGCTAGCGTTCAGCTCGTTTTTTTTGTTTTATCTATTTTGCTACCGTAACACTAAAGAAATATTCACCTGCTGTTGCGGCGGAGGAAACTGTGAAATCAGCTGCATTTTCCGTCGATGCACCACCAGTGTGTCTGTCGGCGAAGAGTGTGCAGTGCACGGGAAAAACTCTCGCCGAAAGCTTCACCAAAGTGTAGTTTTTGTTAGCGCACGTGTGCATTCATCAAATGGCATTAAATGGAACGGTTTTGCACTGGAACGGTGTGCCGAGTCGGTGGCCGGCTTGGGTGGAATGAGTTTTGTGCAGTCTCGGCCTCAACCATAGCTTACGTGATAAAGGAAGAGCTGAGTGTTCTGTTTTTGTTACTGACCGCTTGTAGGGGAAAAAACCAAAAAACGGAAAAATCCGTTTCCTTCCATTTGCTAGCTGTTGAACTGGTATGCGCATAAAGCAGTTCAGCGGATACTGCAGTATCGTTCTTTGTGCAAAATTTGTTATTTTAGGATCGTTTTATAATGAACTTCAATTGTTTTGTTTTGATGCTGCACGGATTTGAAAGTGGTTAGTTCTTTGGATGTTTTTTTTGTGCGTTACTTCAATTCGGTGTCCTAAAAAGAAACTTGTTAAAAACGAATAAAAACATTGAAAATTCCTTGTTACCAGTAGAAAACAGTCGATACAAAATACAAAAGTTTATTTAGAAGAACATAATTTACATCAAAATAATATATTGAATTGTAACGCCTGATGATATGAAAACTTTTGAAGAGGCAGAACCGTCAAACGCTCTGACAACTCACATAAAATTGATAAATAATAGCTGTTAACGCACACAGACGCAACCAAAACAAAACAACAATTTTTCGAGTGGTTTTATTACGAACAAAAATAAGAAGCAAAACACACACACACACAGACAAACAAAAAAACACAAAATCATGTTTCTGCTGCTATGTAAAATTGCTTTTTCCCGCCTCCGAACCGTTGTCATGTGTTAAGCCATACCCTTCTAGCGAATCCAGCGAAGTGGGTGTAAAGTTAGTCCATTTGGTGTGAACATTTGTGTGAGTTTTCCCATTTTTTTTTTCGGTGTCGCTTTTCCTTCGTTTTTTGTTCGTACTTGAGCCGATTTCACGCCTCGAAAAAAGTGGCTGGTGAATCAGGAAATACAAAAACGAATCGCTGTGATCACGATAATGTGCCTAAGGAAGTATTGGATTGACCGAACCCAAAACGAACAGGCGGAAAGAAAATGGGGAAAAACAAGAAAGCGCGAAAAGTCCTCGAAAGCGGTAAAGCAGGAGCGCGCGTCATGACCTTTCGGCGTAGGCACGGCGTGAAAATCCTTTCCGGGGTAGAATGTTTGTCCTTTGCCGGAATGAAAATGTGCGGGAAGGTGTACAGCCCGGCCGAAAAGGGAGATCGTTAAGTTTTTTTTGTGTTTGGGAAAAGCAATAGAAAAAGGAAACCGATGTACCGAAGGGTTGTGTGTAGACCGGCTTGTTGAGCAGAGATGGGTTATCAGTGGGCTTGCAAGCACCCACAGACGCATCGAACCGTGTACCGTCAACTAGCCCGGTGCGTGTAACCAGCGGAATCAGTTGAATCGATTTGGAAAAGCGCACATTGAATGTGTGTGTGTGTGTGGGATTTTTTCTTCTTGCAATTCATCGCCTTTTTCCCACACCCGGAAAGCAACAGGAACTAAATCACACGAATGGTTTACGATGAAAGAAACGCGGGAGAGAAGAAACCCCGGCAAGGAAAGGGTGGTTTGATAGAATCGATGAAACGTTCAGCGCTTTGGGGAGTGTGAATGGCTAAAGTTGGATAAAAATGGAAATATTGACAGCTGATAAAGCGTTTTAAGCGGTTTTCGAGCCGTATTGGAGATTGGATCGACAATATGTGTGAGATATTTTAGCTGGGCGAGAATTATGATGTGAACCCCCAGGATTGTGCTTGCTAAAGCTTTGTTTGTTTGAGCACCCATGGTGAATTGTTTGAATGGCGTTGACAAACCTAGATAACACTCTTTAAACTTTTTAAATTGATGATTTAGTTTAAGTGTCATGGCTCCGAAAAGCCGAGCTAAAATGCTGTTCGTGGGATTACGTTGAAGTTTGTTTTGTGATTTGTTTAAAATTATCAATAGTTTGGAAAACGTATCGGGCAATCTGCTAATGTTACTCTAAACAATGACTTGTCTAAGAGACTTCTCTATTTAACATAAGAATAAAGCAGTACACAAAACAAACAAAATGCTGCGATAAATATTTCCTAGCAGCAATCACTAAATTGGTAGCTAAAGGTTAGCAGGATTTATCCGATTATCACAATTGGGATATGGCCGTAAGGTTGCAATTATTATTCAAAAAAAGTGATACACAGTGCGCTTAACACATATGAAGAATAAACTTGATTAAACCACGTTGAAGACTGGTAATCCAGTCTGCATCTTATGAGAGATTTATATCTGTACCTACAGTGGAACATCTCATAAACATTCTTGTAGTATAATATTTCCACTCACCTAGAGGAAAGAATCATCCAACATGTGAAATCAGCTGCATTTTCCGTCGATGCACCACCAGTGTGTCTGTCGGCGGAGAGTGTGCAGTGCACGGGAAAAACTCACGCCGAAAGCTTCACCAAAGTGTAGTTTTTGTTAGCGCACGTGTGCATTCATCAAATGGCATTAAATGGAACGGTTTTGCACTGGAACGGTGTGCCGAGTCGGTGGCCGGCTTGGGTGGAATGAGTTTTGTGCAGTCTCGGCCTCAACCATAGCTTACGTGATAAAGGAAGAGCTGAGTGTTCTGTTTTTGTTACTGACCGCTTGTAGGGGAAAAAACCAAAAAACGGAAAAATCCGTTTCCTTCCATTTGCTAGCTGTTGAACTGGTATGCGCATAAAGCAGTTCAGCGGATACTGCAGTATCGTTCTTTGTGCAAAATTTGTTATTTTAGGATCGTTTTATAATGAACTTCAATTGTTTTGTTTTGATGCTGCACGGATTTGAAAATGGTTAGTTCTTTGGATGTTTTTTTTTGTGCGTTACTTCAATTCGGTGTCCTAAAAAGAAACTTGTTAAAAACGAATAAAAACATTGAAAATTCCTTGTTACCAGTAGAAAACAGTCGATACAAAATACAAAAGTTTATTTTGAAGAACATAATTTACATCAAAATAATATATTGAATTGTAACGTCTGATGATATGAAAACTTTTGAAGAGGCAGAACCGTCAAACGCTCTGACAACTCACATAAAATTGATAAATAATAGCTGTTAACGCACACAGACGCAACCAAAACAAAACAACAATTTTTCGAGTGGTTTTATTACGAACAAAAATAAGAAGCAAAACACACACACACACAGACAAACAAAAAAACACAAAATCATGTTTCTGCTGCTATGTAAAATTGCTTTTTCCCGCCTCCGAACCGTTGTCATGTGTTAAGCCATACCCTTCTAGCGAATCCAGCGAAGTGGGTGTAAAGTTAGTCCATTTGGTGTGAACATTTGTGTGAGTTTTCCCATTTTTTTTTCGGTGTCGCTTTTCCTTCGTTTTTTGTTCGTACTTGAGCCGATTTCACGCCTCGAAAAAAGTGGCTGGTGAATCAGAAAATACAAAAACGAATCGCTGTGATCACGATAATGTGCCTAAGGAAGTATTGGATTGACCGAACCCAAAACGAACAGGCGGAAAGAAAATGGGGAAAAACAAGAAAGCGCGAAAAGTCCTCGAAAGCGGTAAAGCAGGAGCGCGCGTCATGACCTTTCGGCGTAGGCACGGCGTGAAAATCCTCCCCGGGGTAGAATGTTTGTCCTTTGCCGGAATGAAAATGTGCGGGAAGGTGTACAGCCCGGCCGAAAAGGGAGATCGTTAAGTTTTTTTTGTGTTTGGGAAAAGCAATAGAAAAAGGAAACCGATGTACCGAAGGGTTGTGTGTAGACCGGCTTGTTTGGCAGAGATGGGTTATCAGTGGGCTTGCAAGCACCCACAGACGCATCGAACCGTGTACCGTCAACTAGCCCGGTGCGTGTAACCAGCGGAATCAGTTGAATCGATTTGGAAAAGCGCACATTGAATGTGTGTGTGTGTGTGGGATTTTTTCTTCTTGCAATTCATCGCCTTTTTCCCACACCCGGAAAGCAACAGGAACTAAATCACACGAATGGTTTACGATGAAAGAAACGCGGGAGAGAAGAAACCCCGGCAAGGAAAGGGTGGTTTGATAGAATCGATGAAACGTTCAGCGCTTTGGGGAGTGTGAATGGCTAAAGTTGGATAAAAATGGAAATATTGACAGCTGATAAAGCGTTTTAAGCGGTTTTCGAGCCGTATTGGAGATTGGATCGACAATATGTGTGAGATATTTTAGCTGGGCGAGAATTATGATGTGAACCCCCAGGATTGTGCTTGCTAAAGCTTTGTTTGTTTGAGCACCCATGGTGAATTGTTTGAATGGCGTTGACAAACCTAGATAACACTCTTTAAACTTTTTAAATTGATGATTTAGTTTAAGTGTCATGGCTCCGAAAAGCCGAGCTAAAATGCTGTTCGTGGGATTACGTTGAAGTTTGTTTTGTGATTTGTTTAAAATTATCAATAGTTTGGAAAACGTATCGGGCAATCTGCTAATGTTACTCTAAACAATGACTTGTCTAAGAGACTTCTCTATTTAACATAAGAATAAAGCAGTACACAAAACAAACAAAATGCTGCGATAAATATTTCCTAGCAGCAATCACTAAATTGGTAGCTAAAGGTTAGCAGGATTTATCCGATTATCACAATTGGGATATGGCCGTAAGGTTGCAATTATTATTCAAAAAAAGTGATACACAGTGCGCTTAACACATATGAAGAATAAACTTGATTAAACCACGTTGAAGACTGGTAATCCAGTCTGCATCTTATGAGAGATTTATATCTGTACCTACAGTGGAACATCTCATAAACATTCTTGTAGTATAATATTTCCACTCACCTAGAGGAAAGAATCATCCAACACCAATGCTAAAGAAAGTCATAACTGTTTTGGTTGGAAAATGGCAACCAATAAATGAAACGATAACTTTGGAACAAAAACTGGAATAAACTTTTTCAATATCTAAACAACAATAATTTATTTGTACCAGGATCTTTGAATAGAGGTTGCTATTGACTGTAAAGAGTTGTCGCTGGTACCTAAAGCCTCTATAAATAAATGATAAAAAAAAGTTGTCGCTGGCACGATAGGCTACCAGGGAAACAACATATTGCATAGTTTTAGGCGTAAATAAATAAGAACAGGATATGCAGCTTAGCAATCGTTACAGCAACATGCGCTACAAAACTAAAGCCATTGGGCATGAAAAAAAGTAAAGTAAAATCTATCCAGAGGTATTTAACGGCCTTCCTTATTCTCGTAAAACTCCGGGCGCGTTAAAAGTTGAGAAGAAATTTTGTATGTTCAACAGCGTTTGTGGCCAAGCGTATTGGTCAGACACATATGTGTTGTGGTAGAAATATATCAAATATCAAATTTAGCTCTTGAAATTCCTCTATATTGGAATTATATTGATATTGGTCAGACACATATGTGTTGTGGTAGAAATATATCAAATATCAAATTTAGCTCTTGAAATTCCTCTATATTGGAATTATATTGAGCTGGAGAATAGAAAGATGTACTCGAGTTTTGCTATCGGAGTAAATTGTTTGTATTTCTTATTTTCTGGTACTCGTAAACATCGTACCAACCACCCACCTACCTACCTATACACTTCACGAGCTCTTCTTGTGTACGTGGCACACATCGTGTGGTTGAGTGGAATCAGATCTCTGCAATCCATTGCTACTCCTGAACCTAACCGTCTGCCCGTACTTGAGAGCTCAATATTTCACACTCAGCGCCCACATCCGCTGGAAGGCGTCAGGCATACTCACACACCCACCAACTCACCGTCTATCGCTAATACGCTTATCAAATTGTAGGCGAAATAATAAAATGTGTATTTTTACGGCCGAACGATCCTGCAGCGGGATCCGCTATGATGTGGTTATCGCGTCGGAGGTAAATACTAACCTTCGGGTGGAATAGAGTGGAAAAGCGGGAGCTAATATCCTGGAGCCATGATAGTGGCTGAAGACAGTTCCGTTGGCAGTGGCTGGTTTGGACTGGCTGGCCGAAGGACGTGAACAGACGTGATGAAGCCACCAACACCCGGTACGGAAATCGACTCCCTTGCGGGTGGTTGTGGTTTTTCCTGTTGCGCGCGAACGTTACATCCGTGTGGTGTAAGCGAGCGGCAAAGTGTGCCTGTTGTCGTCGTCGCCGTCGTCGTCGTCGTGGTACTCCCGCTACGCCCAGGACGCACCAGAAGAACCCTTCAACTTGGTGGCAGCCTGTAAGCCACGTGGAGCCGGGTGGTGAAAAGTAAGCACAGTCGGATGCTACGGGTTTCCGGCTTTTAGGAAGATTAAACTCCTTCCGAGAAGAGCATTTCGGTGGATATTTGCATCCCGTACAGATGGAATGTTCCAGGGCGCGCGCACTCTCTCTCTCTCTCCCTCGCCAGTACTTCGTATACCTCGTTCGTACAGTAGTTGGGTAATGTTTTGATAGTTGATGGTTTGAGGTTTGCCCAAAATCGTCCGGTAAACGATGGCACCGATTGGTTCCACCGCTAGGCGGCCCAGGGGGAGTTCCACGATAGTGTACCGAATCACAGAGGCATTTTTCTGTCGATTTGCACAAACGGAAAGTGAACAGCTGCTGTACGGGTTTCGTTTTTTTTTGGCTGTGGCTAAGGATCGTTCGTTGGGTTGTGGTGGAAAATAAAATTTCGTACGCTCGATTGAACGGTGTAGAATAACAAAATTTGATTTTGAAGTTTTGTGCCGCAGGAATAATAAATATCGTTTTTAATAGGATGTTAAGCCAGGCAGCTGTTTGTAGTTTTAGCTTTCTCTCATTGGTCTTACTGAAAGATAGTTGAAATAATAAACTTATGAACAAGCTGAACGAAAGTTAAAACAAAATTTTCAGCTTGCAATCTTGATATTTCAAAAAGGCGCATGATTCGTATGTTTGTCTTCACGTACCATTAGTGGCGTCATACGAAGCTGGTCCGGTTTGATTTTCTTCCGGGTATATGCTTTCACACACGCATGCCTATTGATATGCAGCAGAACAAACGGGACCACACATTAAAGCGTCTGTCTGTTTGTTTACGCCGTCCGTGTTTACCGCCCGTTCTGCTGGTGCAGTTTCCAGGACGCCGAGCACAAGAAGACGTCAGTCGCGAGCTCGTAAACACGGATCCATCGAAAGCACACCAAATGGACGCAAGCCGTTCGTTCCGGAAATGCGTTCGGGAATGGAACGCGCTTTGATAGCTGGAAGCGAAATCTTACATGAGTGAACGGTCGGACGGTTGCCGGTTGCCCGTACATATACCGATGCCTTGCGTGCGTTGTTTACGCTACGCCTGGATGGATTTCAGGTCCAACTGCTATCGCACTAGTCCATTTATTACTTCATAATTGCAATCGAGCATCATGGAGCAAGGACCAGCTGTCGGCAGGGTTTGGCATTCAAGTTTTGCAGCTCGGGTTCGACGATGACTGGAGCGGACTGGAAGCCGCTTCTGCTGTTGCGAAGATAGTTATGCCAGCCGCAACGATGTCGAGGTTTAATTAGAAACCAATGCGAACAAATGAGAGCGTTTTGTGAGAGGGTTGATTTGTGCAGTAAGTATGTGTACAGCGCACGGGCGAGACCGTTGGGTGCCACGGTGTTGATGTTTGTAGTCCCATTTACATCTCTCATCTTGGTGCTTCTTAATAATGAACGGAATAAGAGTAAGAGAATGGAGCGTGTTTGATGAAAAGCGGCCCAAAACAATTCAGGCACTAGGCACGCCTGCTAGTCACCGTTCTTGGAGTTTTATGAATTTCGGATGTGCTCGATGCATCATCGCATGACATTAAGGAAGCTTAACTCCGTCCGTGCATGCAAGCAAGCCCAGAACGATGCCCGGGGATGGATCGAGTGCCGGATCGAGTACAAGCTGCATGGTGGGTGGGTGTGTGTGTGTGTTGGCACGATAGGCTACCAGGGAAACAACATATTGCATAGTTTTAGGCGTAAATAAATAAGAACAGGATATGCAGCTTAGCAATCGTTACAGCAACATGCGCTACAAAACTAAAGCCATTGGGCATGAAAAAAAGTAAAGTAAAATCTATCCAGAGGTATTTAACGGCCTTCCTTATTCTCGTAAAACTCCGGGCGCGTTAAAAGTTGAGAAGAAATTTTGTATGTTCAACAGCGTTTGTGGCCAAGCGTATTGGTCAGACACATATGTGTTGTGGTAGAAATATATCAAATATCAAATTTAGCTCTTGAAATTCCTCTATATTGGAATTATATTGAGCTGGAGAATAGAAAGATGTACTCGAGTTTTGCTATCGGAGTAAATTGTTTGTATTTCTTATTTTCTGGTACTCGTAAACATCGTACCAACCACCCACCTACCTACCTATACACTTCACGAGCTCTTCTTGTGTACGTGGCACACATCGTGTGGTTGAGTGGAATCAGATCTCTGCAATCCATTGCTACTCCTGAACCTAACCGTCTGCCCGTACTTGAGAGCTCAATATTTCACACTCAGCGCCCACATCCGCTGGAAGGCGTCAGGCATACTCACACACCCACCAACTCACCGTCTATCGCTAATACGCTTATCAAATTGTAGGCGAAATAATAAAATGTGTATTTTTACGGCCGAACGATCCTGCAGCGGGATCCGCTATGATGTGGTTATCGCGTCGGAGGTAAATACTAACCTTCGGGTGGAATAGAGTGGAAAAGCGGGAGCTAATATCCTCGAGCCATGATAGTGGCTGAAGACAGTTCCGTTGGCAGTGGCTGGTTTGGACTGGCTGGCCGAAGGACGTGAACAGACGTGATGAAGCCACCAACACCCGGTACGGAAATCGACTCCCTTGCGGGTGGTTGTGGTTTTTCCTGTTGCGCGCGAACGTTACATCCGTGTGGCGTAAGCGAGCGGCAAAGTGTGCCTGTTGTCGTCGTCGTGGTACTCCCGCTACGCCCAGGACGCACCAGAAGAACCCTTCAACTTGGTGGCAGCCTGTAAGCCACGTGGAGCCGGGTGGTGAAAAGTAAGCACAGTCGGATGCTACGGGTTTCCGGCTTTTAGGAAGATTAAACTCCTTCCGAGAAGAGCATTTCGGTGGATATTTGCATCCCGTACAGATGGAATGTTCCAGGGCGCGCGCACTCTCTCTCTCTCTCCCTCGCCAGTTATCAAATATCAAATTTAGCTCTTGAAATTCCTCTATATTGGAATTATATTGAGCTGGAGAATAGAAAGATGTACTCGAGTTTTGCTATCGGAGTAAATTGTTTGTATTTCTTATTTTCTGGTACTCGTAAACATCGTACCAACCACCCACCTACCTACCTATACACTTCACGAGCTCTTCTTGTGTACGTGGCACACATCGTGTGGTTGAGTGGAATCAGATCTCTGCAATCCATTGCTACTCCTGAACCTAACCGTCTGCCCGTACTTGAGAGCTCAATATTTCACACTCAGCGCCCACATCCGCTGGAAGGCGTCAGGCATACTCACACACCCACCAACTCACCGTCTATCGCTAATACGCTTATCAAATTGTAGGCGAAATAATAAAATGTGTATTTTTACGGCCGAACGATCCTGCAGCGGGATCCGCTATGATGTGGTTATCGCGTCGGAGGTAAATACTAACCTTCGGGTGGAATAGAGTGGAAAAGCGGGAGCTAATATCCTCGAGCCATGATAGTGGCTGAAGACAGTTCCGTTGGCAGTGGCTGGTTTGGACTGGCTGGCCGAAGGACGTGAACAGACGTGATGAAGCCACCAACACCCGGTACGGAAATCGACTCCCTTGCGGGTGGTTGTGGTTTTTCCTGTTGCGCGCGAACGTTACATCCGTGTGGCGTAAGCGAGCGGCAAAGTGTGCCTGTTGTCGTCGTCGTGGTACTCCCGCTACGCCCAGGACGCACCAGAAGAACCCTTCAACTTGGTGGCAGCCTGTAAGCCACGTGGAGCCGGGTGGTGAAAAGTAAGCACAGTCGGATGCTACGGGTTTCCGGCTTTTAGGAAGATTAAACTCCTTCCGAGAAGAGCATTTCGGTGGATATTTGCATCCCGTACAGATGGAATGTTCCAGGGCGCGCGCACACTCTCTCTCTCCCTCTCGCCAGTACTTCGTATACCTCGTTCGTACAGTAGTTGGGTAATGTTTTGATAGTTGATGGTTTGAGGTTTGCCCAAAATCGTCCGGTAAACGATGGCACCGATTGGTTCCACCGCTAGGCGGCCCAGGGGGAGTTCCACGATAGTGTACCGAATCACAGAGGCATTTTTCTGTCGATTTGCACAAACGGAAAGTGAACAGCTGCTGTACGGGTTTCGTTTTTTTTTGGCTGTGGCTAAGGATCGTTCGTTGGGTTGTGGTGGAAAATAAAATTTCGTACGCTCGATTGAACGGTGTAGAATAACAAAATTTGATTTTGAAGTTTTGTGCCGCAGGAATAATAAATATCGTTTTTAATAGGATGTTTTTATTTGCTGGCAGAGCGTCAGATTAAGCCAGGCAGCTGTTTGTAATTTTAGCTTTCTCTCCCACGCTCAATGCTCTCATTGAAAGATAGTTGAAATAATAAACTTATGAACAAGCTGAACGAAAGTTAAAACAAAATTTTCAGCTTGCAATCTTGATATTTCAAAATGGCGCATGATTCGTATGTTTGTCTTCACGTACCATTAGTGGCGTCATACGAAGCTGGTCCGGTTTGATTTTCTTCCGGGTATATGCTTTCACACACGCATGCCTATTGATATGCAGCAGAACAAACGGGACCACACATTAAAGCGTCTGTCTGTTTGTTTACGCCGTCCGTGTTTACCGCCCGTTCTGCCAGTGCAGTTTCCAGGACGCCGAGCACAAGAAGACGTCAGTCGCGAGCTCGTAAACACGGATCCATCGAAAGCACACCAAATGGACGCAAGCCGTTGGTTCCGGAAATGCGTTCGGGAATGGAACGCGCTTTGATAGCTTGAAGCGAAATCTTACATGAGCGAACGGTCGGACGGTTGCCGGTTGCCCGTACATATACCGATGCCTTGCGTGCGTTGTTTACGCTACGCCTGGATGGATTTCAGGTCCAACTGCTATCGCACTAGTCCATTTATTACTTCATAATTGCAATCGAGCATCATGGAGCAAGGACCAGCTGTCGGCAGGGTTTGGCATTCAAGTTTTGCAGCTCGGGTCCGACGATGACTGGAGCGGACTGGAAGCCGCTTCTGCTGTTGCGAAGATAGTTATGCCAGCCGCAACGATGTCGAGGTTTAATTAGAAACCAATGCGAACAAATGAGAGCGTTTTGTGAGAGGGTTGATTTGCGCAGTAAGTATGTGTACAGCGCACGGGCGAGACCGTTGGGTGCCACGGTGTTGATGTTTGTAGTCCCATTTACATCTCTCATCTTGGTGCTTCTTAATAATGAACGGAATAAGAGTAAGAGAATGGAGCGTGTTTGATGAAAAGCGGCCCAAAACAATCCTGGCACTAGGCACGCCTGCCAGTCACCGTTCTTGGAGTTTTATGAATTTCGGATGTGCTCGATGCATCATCGCATGACATTAAGGAAGCTTAACTCCGTCCGTGCATGCAAGCAAGCCCAGAACGATGCCCGGGGATGGATCGAGTGCCGGATCGAGTACAAGCTGCATGGTGGGTGGGTGTGTGTGTGTGTCCCGCTGCTTCCAGGGCAATAATCACGGAACAAATTTATCTGTCAAGCGATGGTCGGTTGGCCATAACTCTGTCGGAAAAGTTCGCTTGCGCTAAGTTGTTTGCAGCACCGGTTGTCCGAGTTGGGTCACGGTTTGACGTTGCAATTTCGATCAAACTGAAGCAGGAGCTATAAAGCGAGAGCGAGAGAGAGAAAAAACCGCACTAGCAAAACACTTCTTGTCGGGGCGACCGAGCAGCGGTCAATCCTAGCTATAACTTTTCCCATTTTATTAAGCCTCTCGCTAGGCCGCTTGGGACGGTCGGTATAAATGAACCAAAGGCAAAACGCCGGAACCCCAAGTGAACTGCACGGTTCGAGATGAACGGTCACTTCTCGGGCAATGGGATGTAGGGGTTTTTTTTTGGTTGTTGTTGCAAGGAAGTCCTACCGGGACACCTCCTTTTGCCCGGGTCACCCACTTTCCGGGTGAGGAAAGTTTTTTTTTTTGGGGGAAACTGGCAGCCGTTGCACCGAACCAGTGGCAGTTTTTCGATATCCTGCCGGGCGGAATTTTGGAAGGACGTCGATGGTCATGTTTCGATGCAATTTGTACCGGTGCTTCCACAACTGGTCAAAAACAAATCTCGAAACCTGAACACCTGCTTTCCCACACGCCACTCCGTACGACGGATGGACGGATGGATGGACGATGTCCGTTACCTGGTCGATAGATTGGTTTAGCCGGGTTGCAACCTTCTCGTACGTGGTGTTTTGCAAACTGTGGCTACCGAAAGATACCACGTGTGCAGTAAGGTTTGGTGGTAAACATTTTGGAAGGCCTTTCGCGTGTGTGCTTGGGACTTCGGTCGTTTTGTTTTTTTCGGGGAACAAAAATATCAAAGCACGTATGCCATATACTTGTCGTCGGCACAGGGTAATAAACTGATCCGTTCGAAAAATGGGTGCATCGTAAGAGGAAGTTTAATGGTCACGTAAAGTACTGTTCGTGGAAGAGCAACAAAAAAATGTTGTTGCAAGGAAGTCCTACCGGGACACCTCCTTTTGCCCGGGTCACCCACTTTCCGGGTGAGGAAAGTTTTTTTTTTTGGGGGAAACTGGCAGCCGTTGCACCGAACCAGTGGCAGTTTTTCGATATCCTGCCGGGCGGAATTTTGGAAGGACGTCGATGGTCATGTTTCGATGCAATTTGTACCGGTGCTTCCACAACTGGTCAAAAACAAATCTCGAAACCTGAACACCTGCTTTCCCACACGCCACTCCGTACGACGGATGGACGGATGGATGGACGATGTCCGTTACCTGGTCGATAGATTGGTTTAGCCGGGTTGCAACCTTCTCGTACGTGGTGTTTTGCAAACTGTGGCTACCGAAAGATACCACGTATGCAGTAAGGTTTGGTGGTAAACATTTTGGAAGGCCTTTCGCGTGTGTGCTTGGGACTTCGGTCGTTTTGTTTTTTTCGGGGAACAAAAATATCAAAGCACGTATGCCATATACTTGTCGTCGGCACAGGGTAATAAACTGATCCGTTCGAAAAATGGGTGCATCGTAAGAGGAAGTTTAATGGTCACGTAAAGTACTGTTCGTGGAAGAGCAACAAAAAAATGGTTCGCCAGTAAAGCTTCCAACCTGCAACGAGTTTTTCAAAATTAATCTTTGCTTTAAGTGGAGTGGAAATGTTATTAACTATCTTGAAAAGATTGTATTTACGTAAGCATTCCTAGAGGCACTATACTTTCGTCAGATCTAAATTGTGAGGCATTTCCCAAGGCATACATTTCTATTTTAAATTTGTGAGTCTTGAAAGATGGTATTTTGAAATTGATTGAGGATTGTTGTTGGTGGAGCTAGTTGTAATATGAGCATTTCTTACTGTTTACTATTACTACTCCTATTTGAAATAAAACAATTATGAATTAGCGCTGTCAACTGTAGTATACTCCAAGTTGGATAAGGAGAACAAAGGACAAAAATAAATATGAAGTTATTATAAATTAATTAATTTCGTCTTGTTACAGGAATACACACTCATGAGTAAAACTAAAGTCAAGTCTAGTAAGCCGGTAATAGCAGGCCTCTTGAGGTTGTAGAGCCAATCAAGTAGGAGAGGTCATTAGTTATCGAGTGTGATTGATTATACCTATGAAATGCAATATTAAATTGCAATTGAATTTGGAAAAGGTTTTCTATTTACAAAATTTTGCAAACACGTTACAAACACGAGTTTTTTTATATGTAAATAGATATATAGATAGAAGGATAGAAGATAGATCTAACAAGGAGAACAAAGGACAAAAATAAATATGAAGTTATTATAAATTAATTAATTTCGTCTTGTTACAGGAATACACACTCATGAGTAAAACTAAAGTCAAGTCTAGTAAGCCGGTAATAGCAGGCCTCTTGAGGTTGTAGAGCCAATCAAGTAGGAGAGGTCATTAGTTATCGAGTGTGATTGATTATACCTATGAAATGCAATATTAAATTGCAATTGAATTTGGAAAAGGTTTTCTATTTACAAAATTTTGCAAACACGTTACAAACACGAGTTTTTTTATATGTAAATAGATATATAGATAGAAGGATAGAAGATAGATCTAACAACAAAGAGAAAGTACAACTCACAGTCATTATGCTGAAATGAATGAAAAAAAGAACTCAAACGAATCTTGTAGTATCAGATTCAGTTTGATTCGTATTGAAGACAGGACAGCATAAAGTTTTCTTGTAATGTTTGTCGTTTGTAATGCTTGCATTTTCTCAAAATTATTCAGTTAAGGTCTGTGTAGATAGGTCGGTAATCTAATGGCACATAACACAATAATACGAAAAAGATGCCATAACTAACCATCTCAACAACATTATCAGCGACAACAGAACCTATATGTCCCCTGTTGGTACTGAATGAAAGAAAAATGAGCCCATGCTTTTGTGGTGCCCGAGTCATATCCTCGCTGAACTCCACGTTGGATGGGCTTTAGTAGAAATGATGCAATGCATGCGAGTGAATTCGGGGTTTGCTCAAGACCATTTCCCACTGGCTTGCGGAAGCGCGTGGGAAGATGAGTACGTGCGAGCGCGATCCTTGCAGTGTGATTTTCCTCAAACGCTTCGAAAACCGGCGCTTTCTTGCTGTTGTGGAGCGAAGAACGGGCACGAAAAATCTCGGCACCTTTTCGCCTTTCGTCGAGTCGTGGCACCGCACGCGCATGGTTAGAGAGTAAATTTGTTTTTATGGTGTAATTGTGTTGATGGTGTTTTGTAAACACAGCATGGTGCATTGTTAATGGTGACTGGCAGAGCAACCGCTCATTCGAAACGATTCCGTCCTGTCTGGTGGCGGTGGTGTGCCTTGGTTGGATTGCTGCTCGACATGAAGTAGTGCGGGCACGAAGAAGTTTTGGTACATGTCTTTCTGCTTATTATTGGTTTAGTTTCGCGGCGCTCACTTGTGGGTGGGGGAGATTGTTGATGTTTTTTTTTGTTGGTGGTCTGACAAAAGGAAAATAGGAACCACAAGCGGCTGCCATGCCATGTTTTTTTTTTTGCACTGTGAATTGGTGCAGTTTTCGACGACGTCACCGTGATGCGGTCGAACGCAAGACGATCTCCAGTTAGCTCGTTTGTCGTACGATGCTGTCACTAATTTGTATAATTACTCCGGCTTTTCGGTTTCGCTCGCACACACACACACACACACACAGATGTACGGCAATGTGACAGCAGTGCGGTGCATGCCGGTGCAATGGCGGCATCAGCATTCGTTTGGCGTCTGCTGGTGTCGTTTCGGCTTGGGCGGTTTTGGGCTGCTTCTGGTTCTGGTAAAGTGTTTGGCAAGTGTTTGACGGGATAATACGCGGGCGTACCGGGTAAGACCGGCGGTAAAACCGTGGAAGAGTTCAGCGAGGTCTGAGATTTGTTTAGTATATTTTGCTGTGGTGGGCAGTGGGAGAGCCTGGGTGGCGTCTGCTATGGGGCGCTTGGGTAGCAGATACGAAAGATAGTTTGTTCTGGCAGCAGAACGAGCGCTCTATGCACATGTCATCCTCCCGGTGCGGTCATTGAGTGGAGCATGGGAAACGTGGGAAAAGCTTTTCCGACCGACAGACAGTGAGGAGGCACACATACGTCACACGCGCGTGGAAATGGGGGGGAGGATGGTGCGGACTTTGCTGTAGGGATGTAGTGATAAAGATTTGGTGCAAACGTTAAGTTACACATGGGAAGGAAACTCCATTCATTGGCGCACACTGGGGAAAGCCATGCTGTGGTTGTGGTGGGTGCACTGAATTGAAATTGTTCAAATACCACCAGCTAGTCTTTCATTACCGTTTTTCGGTAGGAAAAGTGTATTTGCTGTGCACTTTAGAAATTCGGACCAGTTGTTTGTAGGTCGCGCGTAAGCAGCTCGAAAGTTGATCATGAAGTCACTCGAAAGAAAGAAAGGAAAAAAAAGGACACAAAAAATGGCACTGGGTTGACCGGGCAAAAATATTGGGCTGCAATTTAGAGGATCCGGCTCCTCATTTGTGGTCAAAGTTTTGCAGCGTTAGATAAAACTTGTGTCGGTGAAGAAGAATCAGACGAGCGGCAAGACGTACGGCTGCCGTAGCCCCAGAGCATTGTGGTAAGGAAAAGTTGGCACCTTCTGTCGGGGCCATTTTTGGGGAAAGTTTGCCACATGGCATGAAACGCGTACTCCCCGGTGGGAGAAACATTCGGAATGGAACGAATTCTTGACAGGGCAGATAGCTTAAGCCGCCGCCTGACGAGCTGTTCCGATTGGGGAAGGCTAGTTGCCACCCCCAAAAAAACACTCCCACGGCGATGTCGACGGGTGGGTTCGATTCACTGAGCCAGACGTTATAATCCGTAATTTAATGATTCTTGCTGTTACCGACGGGCACCGGGCAAAATCAAAGCTCACACCTGCTACGAAGCGCCGTTGGGAATTGCTGCAATGCAATGAAATCGTACAGCATTGTGAGAGTGATGAAAACCGTCCCAAACATTCACTGGCAGGAGAATATTAGAAGGAATGCTCGATGGGTTTTCTCGGTACAGGTATGACAATATCGATTTTCCAAACCCCAAGGATCCTCAAGGAATCACACACATCTCGTGGTCATACCGGTCGTCCGGGAGTTATCGATTACGTTCGGAGAAATGTCTGGTCAGCGTGGTCGCTATCGATTGACCAAGCAATCACACACACACACCCACACACACTCACCCAGACGTAACGGTCGGCGAATGGTGCATCCCAGAGGACTCCGATGTCATTAGCAAATTGGAAACCCGATGAGAGTTGCGTTGGATCTAACTGGTGGACGCAATTACCTGGAACTCCTATCTTACTTTGAGCAACGCGATGATGCACCTTTCGGTAAGAATGGGTGGCTTCACAAATCTAACCTTATGTCAATATTTTACCCACTAACGGAGCGTAAGACTCTGCTAGATTTAGTTAGGTGACTTCTGTTGCTTAAGGAAAGGGGGCAGATGATCGCGAGCGCCCGTCTACCGTCGGCATAATGTATCGCCTGCAAAGTTGTACACCGAAAGACTAAAGTAAAACACAACAATGACGTCGATGACAAACGGGGCAAGATAAACATTAGACAGTGTGCCGAAGTATCAGGAACGGGATGCCAGAATCAGAGCAGCAGGTCGTAAGACGTACGCCACTACTCTTCGATTGCTCTGGTCCCAATTTGCCCACACCTTATCGTTCCGTGGCAGGATAATGGAACCAAGTGGTCTGTTCGGAGTGGCAGCGTGTTTTGAGGAGATGGGTTGTGAGCCGGCCGGCCGGCCAGCCAGCCGGCGAGAGGAAACGACAAATAAAAGTTTTACTGTTTGCACTACCACTCATCCGAAACCAGCGTTCGAAACCCGATGAGAGTTGCGTTGGATCTAACTGGTGGACGCAATTACCTGGAACTCCTATCTTACTTTGAGCAACGCGATGATGCACCTTTCGGTAAGAATGGGTGGCTTCACAAATCTAACCTTATGTCAATATTTTACCCACTAACGGAGCGTAAGACTCTGCTAGATTTAGTTAGGTGACTTCTGTTGCTTAAGGAAAGGGGGCAGATGATCGCGAGCGCCCGTCTACCGTCGGCATAATGTATCGCCTGCAAAGTTGTACACCGAAAGACTAAAGTAAAACACAACAATGACGTCGATGACAAACGGGGCAAGATAAACATTAGACAGTGTGCCGAAGTATCAGGAACGGGATGCCAGAATCAGAGCAGCAGGTCGTAAGACGTACGCCACTACTCTTCGATTGCTCTGGTCCCAATTTGCCCACACCTTATCGTTCCGTGGCAGGATAATGGAACCAAGTGGTCTGTTCGGAGTGGCAGCGTGTTTTGAGGAGATGGGTTGTGAGCCGGCCGGCCGGCCAGCCAGCCGGCGAGAGGAAACGACAAATAAAAGTTTTACTGTTTGCACTACCACTCATCCGAAACCAGCGTTCACGATCTTTTTTTCTGTGTCACTTGGTTTTTCTTTCTTGCGATGGCCTTTAATTCCTTGGAGAGAAGAGAGAGAGAGAGAGCGAAGGAAAAGTTGAAAAATAAAAAAGGAAAGCCCCCATTATGAGCGATAGAAAGAAAAAGAGAGTAAGGGAATGGAAATTTGGCCAAGAAATCGTTCGCTTCCATTCGGGTTCGGGTTGGTTTTAGCGAATGTTGGCTGTGGAATGGCAAAAGCATCAATAGCCAATGGAGACAGTGGAGGCTGTTAGGCCGGAAGATGGCGTTTCGCTTTCCTCATGGGGGTAGCATGAATGCGGAAGAAGCATACCGGAAAGTTTGAAGCTTTTATCTGACTGTTTTGGAGCTTTTTTCCACACTTTATATCTTAACCTTTCTTTCCTTTTTTTATGTCGGGGTGGCTTTGTTTTTGCTCTTTCCCATGTCTAAGAGGGTAATTGTAGGACTTTTTTGCACTTCACTAACTTCTCTCATTGCATCGCAGCTAAAGTTTGGTGGTCGGAGGTCGAGACGGGCAAACACCATCCACCAACTTCACTCCTCTATGCCTGCCAGGATACTCTCCGTACTCTGTGCGAGAAGGAGATGCAATGGGCGGTTGAAATGAAAGTGGTTTGTAGGAAATTAGATTTATGTTCTGTTTGCTCAGGCCGTTTTCCCATCACCCAAGTGCTCTGTCTCTCTTTCTCGCTGTATGTGTTGCCGTGTCAGTCCTTGCCTTTGTATGTGTGTGTGTGTATGGTGTGGCGTTTTATTCTTCTGTTTCATTTAAGGTTTCGGTGTCATTTTGTTTTAGTTTTTGCCGTTGTGTGGCCTTTGTCCGCACCGTTTCCTTACCGCACCGAAATGTTCACCGACCGTGGCATTTGAGTATGATTTGTGAGGAGTTGTTCGAAAGGAAAAAAAAGGGTGTCGTAAAACTGTCTATTACAGTATCACACGTTTCGAGTGGATAAAAGTGGAAGTATAAATTATGTTTGCGTTTGTTTTTGGGAAGCACCGAAATGTCGGTGCCGACTGTTTTGGAGCTTTTTTCCACACTTTATATCTTAACCTTTCTTTCCTTTTTTTATGTCGGGGTGGCTTTGTTTTTGCTCTTTCCCATGTCTAAGAGGGTAATTGTAGGACTTTTTTGCACTTCACTAACTTCTCTCATTGCATCGCAGCTAAAGTTTGGTGGTCGGAGGTCGAGACGGGCAAACACCATCCACCAACTTCACTCCCCTATGCCTGCCTGCCTCCGTACTCTGTGCGAGAAGGAGATGCAATGGGCGGTAGAAATGAAAGTGGTTTGTAGGAAATTAGATTTATGTTCTGTTTGCTCAGGCCGTTTTCCCATCACCCAAGTGCTCTGTCTCTCTTTCTCGTTGTATGTGTTGCCGTGTCAGTCCTTGCCTTTGTATGTGTGTGTGTGTATGGTGTGGCGTTTTATTCTTCTGTTTCATTTAAGGTTTCGGTGTCATTTTGTTTTAGTTTTTGCCGTTGTGTGGCCTTTGTCCGCACCGTTTCCTTACCGCACCGAAATGTTCACCGACCGTGGCATTTGAGTATGATTTGTGAGGAGTTGTTCGAAAGGGAAAAAAAGGGTGTCGTAAAACTGTCTATTACAGTATCACACGTTTCGAGTGGATAAAAGTGGAAGTATAAATTATGTTTGCGTTTGTTTTTGGGAAGCACCGAAATGTCGGTGCCAGGATTACGTCACTTGTGCCAACGGGGGGAGACTCGAGTTTAGCAAATAATAATTATTGCAAATGACGAAGAGCGCTGATAAAGTTTCGCTTTAATGCAGCTGCTTCTAGTTGTTCTCCTTTTTGTGGGTAGATTGTTTTTCTTCTATTGGTAACGACTGGTTGTACCGTCATCAAAACCTTAACGTTCTCTTTGCGTATGGTCGTCAATCTTTTTCGCTTTATATATTTTTCTTCTGTTTCATTTAAGGTTTCGGTGTCATTTTGTTTTAGTTTTTGCCGTTGTGTGGCCTTTGTCCGCACCGTTTCCTTACCGCACCGAAATGTTCACCGACCGTGGCATTTGAGTATGATTTGTGAGGAGTTGTTCGAAAGGGAAAAAAAGGGTGTCGTAAAACTGTCTATTACAGTATCACACGTTTCGAGTGGATAAAAGTGGAAGTATAAATTATGTTTGCGTTTGTTTTTGGGAAGCACCGAAATGTCGGTGCCAGGATTACGTCACTTGTGCCAACGGGGGGAGACTCGAGTTTAGCAAATAATAATTATTGCAAATGACGAAGAGCGCTGATAAAGTTTCGCTTTAATGCAGCTGCTTCTAGTTGTTCTCCTTTTTGTGGGTAGATTGTTTTTCTTCTATTGGTAACGACTGGTTGTACCGTCATCAAAACCTTAACGTTCTCTTTGCGTATGGTCGTCAATCTTTTTCGCTTTATATATTTACAATTCTAGTTTTCTTTCTGTAGTACAGTTGTTTATATTTCTATTTTCTCAAGTGTTCTTTCGTATCAAGTTTATATAACCATGTATTAGAGGGTTTTTGTCAATCAGGTTTTGTGTAACGTTTACTTTGCTCTGAACGATGCTGAAAGCTGATTTTTAATATTTTCTCTTTAATCCATTTTATTATTTTTTTATTTCATTTGTTAAATTTCCAAAGCATTTTAATTTTTTAATGTCTTAAAGTAAAAATTATCTTTTTTCTATTTTTTATCTATAGCAAACGTTCATATTTCTTCTTTTTCTTTTGAAAAAAAGCAAATGGCTGCGATTTATTTCTTTTATATGTCGTAATATTTATTTTATTTAATTAAATTATAACTAGCTTTGTTGTTTTTCTAACGTTTTTTTGGTAGTCCTATTATTGGTTGTTTATCTATGGTATTACGTCAAATATTACGCTTCTTTCTAAAAAATAATAGGAAGACAAAGGCAATGTTGCAATCATAATAAAGCAGCTGAGCAGTACTAGAAACTTAATCAGTAGAAAGTAATACTTATGATCAGCTCATGCAGTCTACATTGAGATAGAATGCCATAAAAAGCATCAAATAGCGAGTCCTCTTGTTGTTGAGCTAGAACCTAAGGAAGCAATTACCCACAAAACCATCATATTCAATACTGTACTCGTACACGGTCGTTTCAACCGTGGTTAAGAACTCTTCTGTGGTCGGCGAGCTTTCCGTTGCTTAATTGAGCGAACTTTTCGTTTCGGCCTCATTACGAAGGTTAGCCATCTTGAACGGTCATTTTGTTGCGAGAAGCTCTCTATGGGCGTGTGTGTGAGAGAAGCAGTGGGTGTGCCCCCGAGTCTGAACCCGTCCGTCTTTGGCGTAATATCGTTAATTAAGCTCAATACGATTTATCCATTCGTTGGTCGCGAAAGGAGCTAGTGGATGGTCGGCTGTATTGCCAGCCGGTGATGTATTAGGTTGCTTTCGCACTTTCCACCTTGAGAAAAGCGTCCGCTTCTTCTGCTAGCTGCAATCAGTGCCTTTTAGTGCTTCATGTCGTCATCATTCTGTTTGTCGTAGCGTATGTATGGTGCGGTTTTGGGTTGCCCACACAGCAGTGAGTATGTTCTTGGAGCATAAAACACACGACGCACCACACCCCGTGACTGATTGTATGCGGTTAGCAATAATGGAGTGAGCCTCCCTTCCGCAGCACCTAATTACAGCGTGTGGCCAGGAGTGGTGCCAATAAAATTACGCAAATTATTATACTCAGTCCGCAATGGAGTTCACCTTTTGTTGCGTGTAGAAGTTGACGTTCTGGGGTGTTTCATTTGTCATGAGACGCGGGAACGAGCCGCTAGTCGTTTTCCCCGTCGGTGTTCATTATGCTGACGTTTTATGAATCACGAGTGACCACTGATGTGCTTGATGTGCGAAGGAAAAATGTAACCAAATTAAATAATTAGGACTAATGGATTTTACACGGAATTTAGTGTAAGGCTTTGGGAGAGCATATGTGCGGATGATAGATTTTCTGTGTCGGTAAATAAGATAGGTGGCGTTAGGAAAAAGGATTCATGTAAATACTGCGATCTAGAGTTTTTTAAGAATAGAAACCTGGTGATATGTTTTTGTTGCGGAGATTAAAGAATGTTTGATTTTAGGTTCATAATGTTTTTTTCGATTGTTTTTTTGTTGATATAACTTCTATCAAAAAATTATATGCTTATTCAACATTTAACAATTATTTTGGTTTAGAAGTTTTTGAATTTTTTTTAAGCACAAGGTTTTCAATTGTACGTCAGTGAAGATGCATAATACCTTACGCTGGTTCAAGTTCAATTCGACACTGTTTTAATTCAATAACAATGAATTTTAATGGATTTTCTATAGCTCCAAGCGATACATACAGCCAAGAACTATGCAATTTTATTTACTTACATTTAAAAGGGAACAGTATTTAAAATTTTTATAGTGTCAATTCATTTCCAGTTATCAACGGTGTCAGTTATCAGTAATCTAAAAGCAAAAAGCAAGAAGAGTCGAAAAAAAATTGTAAAAAATCGAGTACGTAACAGGAAATAGTACCAAAGAATGTACACTAAGAAAATTTAGTTTATTCAGAATTAATATTTTTTTTAAGAACAGAGTCAACAAAGATAAATAAATGAATACATTTCCATCTTCATCTCCTATGACTAAAAAACAACACTAAACAAATCAAAAGCAAAACAAGTATGATGAGAATAACAGACCTGGTGATTACATTGATGCAGTTTCGATAATAAGCGAATAGATCCAAGAGTTATTTTTGTTTTAAACTCAAAACTCAATTGCAAACAGATTAATTACACACATAACACAGTACCCCAGTGATTAGATTTCACCAACTGCAATTGAATCATTCGTGCAGTATCTCTGCTTGTACGTTTGTGAGCAAATATGACTCTAGCATTAAGCACGCCTGTGCGGTGGTCCAATTTCTAGGGAAGTACACTGCCGTACAGTGGCACTATCTTTGGTTGATCTGCAGAAAGATTAGAATGTTTTACTTAAGCTATGGAGAAGCATGTCGAACTTTTGGGGAACCCGACTTCAATAGCATCAAATAGCCGGATGCAGACAAGTAAGCGGACCAAGTCAGTGTTTTTGTGGAAAGTTTTGCTCATTTCATTAAGCTAGTTTTCGTCTAAGCATTTTGGGGCGTGTGTGAGAAGAACACTAGCACGAAGAGGCAAAGTTTGCTAGGACAACAACAACGGCACCAACTTCTGTCCCCGTGTTCGGGATGGATGCCTTTTCCCTGCCAGTACACCAATTAGTGATTGAGCCTTTACCAAGTGCGTTGTTTTTCATGGATCAACATGTGTGTGTGTGTGCCGAAGTTGGTGGCGTGGTGCGCAAGTTTTGCAAGTGTTGATTCTCCCGGCTTGAAGATTGATCCGTCTCGTATACGTATCGGAAGCTGTTAGTTCCGGGAATCGCCCGAAGCCAAAGCGCTAGACAATGGTCAGCAAGTGGATGTTTGGGAGGGCATAGTGGCGGTTGGTGGGGTTGTTGGCGTGTGTACATAAATCTTGTGTAGAGCACGCAAAACCGCACCGCTGTCTGCCACTGTCCCTGGGGGCAGTCGGAGAAGAGACCCTGGACTGGATGTGGATGTTCTTTCCCCGGGAATTAGGCTTCGGGAACGTGTGCAGAACGGTGTGCTATGTAGCAAAGTTTTGCCACTCATTTGTTTGTGGAAAAACATCGCCGGCTCTCTAATATGTCTACGAACCGGGGTAGAGTGGTTGCCCGGCCAAGTTTGGGTTTGATTTGGAGATCTAGCAACCTTCCGGCAAAGCTCGTTCTCGATGCCAGAGAATCAGATGCGCAGCTTGATTTTGGAACTGCACTTCCAACTCCCCATTCGGGTTTCCCATTCGCAATCATCCTTTGCTCGAACACTGTTTACCAACTAATTAGACAGCACGGAAAAGAGCCGTGCACCGTGGCTGGAGCGAGCGGAACACATGTGGAACACATTCTACCGCTCAACAACTCTCGCCCGAACAATCTCAGCCATGCGAGATCGGACACGAGTACGACTGTGTACTACATACGTTCGAGTTGTCTGCGAAGCGGGCTTCCGTGCCATCCACGGTAACGAGACTCGCCACGGAACCATATTCGTGATAGCATGATGTGAAGAATATAGTACGCATAAATCTTATGCTAGCTTTTGCGCTCCGTTTTTCCTGTGTTGCTTCTGCAGCGGAGGAGTGTGTGTGTGTGTGTGTGTGTGTCAGGGCCTGAAATGTTGTTTCGTTGTCGGGCACAAAAACACTAATTAATGACCTAGGGATCCTTATCGTGCGTGGAATCGGAACCGTGGCTGGAAGGCGACGGTGGACACACACCACGCACAACGTTCGTCATAAAGTTTCAGCTGAAAGACGGAAGCTGCCAATTTCGGTGGCTGCTTATGTTTTGTGTGAGAAAGTTGAAGACTTTGGCAAGTGCTTGAGCGTGGTGCATACAAATTGACACGGGCCAAGCACAAAACCGCAAGGCAAATGATGAAGTGCGACGTTCATTGCGTGCGTTCCAATCTTTCCCGGGTTGGTCGGCAAACGTAGAAATGGTTGCACTTAATTAATAGAATTTTTGTTATGAGTGTGAGCCATACTGCAGCTGTTTTGTGGTGATGTGAAGGATGCAGCAACCGTCCATTTGTGGCCATCCCAGAGGCAGCCTAGGGGTTTGGGCAGGCGGTGTGTAATGCGAACCTTTTTGGCACAGTGCAGCGTGGTTTTGCTCATTTTTGCTGTTGTTTTTCACCATTGCAAACGATACTCGTCCCGTTGCCAGGGGTAACCTTTTAAAAGCTCCCAAAAAGCACACGAAAGTTGGTACGAGTTGTTAGCCGGCCAACCAAAGTGGTCCAAGAAAACCCTTTAGTCTGTGTATGCGATATTCGTTTCTCGTGGTGGGCCGTGATTGCAGTGTGCAGACTGAGTGTGCAGAAGCTTCCGAATCTGGAAGCCACATGGAATTGCGAGCAGATACGGATACGGAACATCTAGCTTTCTGGGGGTGTTTGGTAGATTTTCCGCACGAAACACTTTTGACTCGTTGAAACCGGAACATAATTCGCATAACGAACGGCGGACAGGCATCGGCTGTGGCAAAAGGGCTCCGATTCGAAATGTATAACAGAGATGTTTATTTAAATTGTCTTTCGGCAAGAGTGTGTATGTGTGTGTACTATTTTTGTTGGTACAATTGGTTGTCTGGTCGTAAGCAATAGAGTGCAACTCGCTCTCAGCATATTTTTCACATAATCTCATTTATATTATTTCTACCGAAAGCAAATAAACATATAAGTGTCCTACCGGAATGCACCGATTGCACCCGAAACAGGAGCAAATACAACCACACACACACACACATGCATAGGCCATTGCATCTCGAGCTTTCTTCCACTGCACCAAAGCTCTCTATTTCTCTCTCGCTGACGTTTCGAGAGTCTTCAGCGAAAATACGGAACCATGGCGGTTAGCTTGGAACGACCGAAGCCAACGCAAACAATATCATTTCGATGGTTCGTGAATGATCCCTGCGCATTGCCCACACAGCAAGATATGTATCCCAATCCTCGCAGCAAACGGTGGCTGGATTGTTTTTGTATTTACCCAACCGTTTGGTAAAGCGGCCTCGATTCTTCCGTTGCTTACACTTAAACAACGGACCAGGAAATGAGAATGTTGGAAGGAATGGATTTTCTTTAATGCGCTCGTTTTTCTATTGTCATTCGTACTACTTGGTTCTTTGTGCCAGGATTTTACGTGTACGGTACGGTGCTGCTTGCTGCTGCTGCTGCTGAATGTTGAGTTGTGCAATCGAAAAACGATCATATAACTTGTTGGAGATTCGTTGAACGCACTGAATCAAAACGATTGTCGGTAAATCAGTAACCACCGACGCTAGTGGTGCAAAGTCCCACGGGAAACATTCGCCAACGAATCGGTTGGTTGCCCATGAAAGTAGACAAATAATAAGTATTAGGCGGGTAATAAATTAAACGAATCGAAATCGTTTGTTTTTGAGGAAATTGTTTTCAAGGTTATAGTACGGCAGTGTTGAGAATCGATTTTTGTCTTGAAAGTTACATGGGTGGGTTGTGCTAGAAGGAAGAGAATGCCTGTACAAGTAGGGTTCAAGAGTTGAAGTGTGGTTCTAGTAGCAATATACAGTCCTTAACAGAGTTATGCGTGCACCTGTTTTTTGAGAACAAAAAAGAACTAGACGTGATTGTTCAAATTGATACTCCATTAAGTTGTATAGATTAAATTACAACTACAACTGCTCAATCCTCGAAGGCGTTCACGTTCTTGCTCCATCGCCTGCCAATCTAATGTCCTGGATGTACTAGCTGACGCATCAACGTCATCATTTCATCTCAGTTTTGTCTCATTCTCTGTAGATCTCCTTACAGCTCGTAGAACTAGTCGTTGTAGAGGCTCCTCCATTGTCATTCTAGACATAAAGGGCTTAAAATCATTATGAGCATGTACCTTTTGAACGCGACTATGGCACTTGTTCGATCGTTTGTTAAGCTTTTACTACATAGGAGAGCTTCAAACCATTTCATTAGAATATTCAAGATTTAGATTGCCCTATAGAAGATAGTCCTGAAGATTACACCTCCGAGTCTTGGATCATCTCTCTGGCACCAGATTGCGCTGGTAGCAAAAGGCCCTGAGAGTTTTCCATCCATCTTCACTTGGCATGTGATGATGGTCATTGTCATTTTTACAAGTCTGGAAATTTTGGACGGAATTTCAAAAAACTAATTGCGTCGCATTGTTTCCCGGCTTTGAAATCGATATAAAGAGAGTAGAGGCGAAAGAGGTCTCTAAGATCCAAAGCCTCTATAAATTAAAGGAAAAAAAATATAAAGATGGAAGGAGTATAGGTGGTGCTTTGCCGTCTTTTCCAAATTTGCCTTGTGGTGGAGATCTGGTCACTGGATAAATTTAATTTTCAGAATCATCTGTGATAGTTTCCAACTTTCTCTTCGACGGAGGGGAGCGGAGGGGTAAAGGAACTTCGATCTAATCTCAATCGAATCCCAAACAAATCCCAATTGAATCAAAATCGGATCGAATCCGTCAAATGGGATCCAATCGATTCGAATATTTCAAACGATCGAATCTTCGAATCTTCCGAGTCTCAAATCTCCCAACACTACATGGTTCACGGGTCGAGGAATTGAAAGATTTCGTTTGAAACGTTGCACAACCGCATTGGCACAATTTTTACATTAGCGTTCAGTGTCTAGGTAATAAAATCAAAACAATAACTACACACCTTTCAGAACGTAAAACATCCTGTTAATTTGTACATATGTCATCTAACTTAACAAACAGGCCGAAAGTAACCAGGTTTTGGTTACCGATACTTTTTCTTGCAAACCAGGAATCGGTCCGAGACTTTGTTTTTCGGTACTTTTTCCATCTTGCTGTGCAAGGGTCTTAAAAAGCTTATTTCTTCTCAATTTCTATTGCACACTATGATTGCTTCACAATAGTTCGTGTCATTAAATAACTTTCGTAGCTTAGTTATACACCGGAACAGAATAATTTGCTCTTGTTACGGAAGGCTATATCGAACGATAAAAGAATCATAATCTACCCTAAATATAAGCGAATACTTAAAAAGAAAGGGGCGGCCCGGTAGTAGATGCGACAGCGGCGCCGGTCTTCACACGGCAGGACCGGGGTTCAAGTCTCATCTGGGCCGTTCCCCCATAGTGAGGACTGACTATCCAACTATGCGGTATCAATAAGTCTAGTAAGCCAGAAATGGCAGGCATGACCTAAGAGGTCGTTAGACCAAGAAAGACTTAAAAAGTATAACTTAGCGCAACATCAAACCTGATTTAACAAATGTAATAGCAAAGACATCGTTGCAAAGGAACTTATGAACTACATCAATATCTTGCTTAATAAATGCGGGCTACGTAACTAAATTGTGCTGGACTGTTCGAATGATAGGATATTTATAATTTCATCTCTACGATTGATTGAAGCTTTCCTAATTAGATTTCAAAGTACCGATCGGGCATGGCAAGCTATGTTAACTATGCCACAAAGGTATTTCTCGGACCGATGGTTGTGATTTTATTTTTATAAACATAGAAAAGTACATTTCCCTTAGCAGTATTCGTTGCGTTGGACAGAATGATGGATGACCGCCTGAGGTGGATAAATCTTTGGAAAATGGGAGTCCTATCGGTCTGTGATAGGACTCATTTGAAGCAATATTTCACTACCACACCCAACATGTGCGTGTATGAGCCTGTCATAGTGCTAGCAGATTGAAACAATGTAAAAAAAAAAAAGTTAACTTTTCCCGTGACTGACCGTTGGAATATGCTTCGTACTACAATTTCTGACAAATCACCAATCCCAACTTTTGACATTTGGTTTGGTTTGCAAGAAACAGGCAAGAATATTCATGCCATTTTTCCGATGGTTGAAAAAGGGGTTAGCTGTTAATTATGGAAATGAATCATTTCCGTGACCGTGCCTGCATAGCTAATGGTTGTAGACCGTCAGATTGTGACAGAAACTAGCGAAATGGGACTGGTTGGTCATTTAGCGGATAGTGTTTTGGGCCAAATTTGGGTGTAAAACTGCATGTTTTCCTTCCATTTGGCAATCCATTATTGGTGTGACACACGACACACTCGCTGTTCGCTGTTCGTGTGTTCCGCTTTCTTCGTGTGATTTGTGTGATCGACGTGCGGTTGATCTGTTGGGGGAATTTTCTCATTCAATTAGTGTAAATTGAATGTATGCGTGCTTGGAAAAGCAAAACAATCTCGATAACCGCCACCGTATCATGGGCTGCACACAAAGCTTTGGCGAAAATAGCAACAAAACCACGCGTGAATCGAGGCTGGAGGATTCGCACACTAAAAGTACGGGGCACTATTTTGCTGATTATTGCAATAAACCTCATTTCATCTAATTAACGAAAAGAACGGGGGGAAAAAAACAAACAAAATGCGTTCCACACGAGTTTTTTTTTGTATCCTTTAGAGAAAAAAGCGGTGCAGGAGGAGAAAATTGAGCTTTTTCTTATTTAGCAGGACGAAAACGACGGACGCAGGACAGTCGGCGCATTTATGGCAAAAGCCAAAATCGTCATTTCGGTAATTGCCATTGTGGCAGCGTATATTTCCCCGATGGGTTTTAATGGGATTAAGAGGAGGGATTAATAAAATTATGATTCCGGACCGGTGGTCCTGTACGTAAAGTGTATTGGAGGTAGTATCTGACCGGTGCCATTCGCGTAAGGTGTAAGTGATGTTGTTCTTTCTAATTTATAGCCTGAAACTTGAAGCGAAAAGAAAGGAGCGAAAGAAAAAAAACCGGCTGGCCATGCTATTAAGCATCACGAAATGGACAAAGTCATCTCGAACGTACCTGAAATGGCACCGTACGGACGTGTAGACGCTAAACGTTTATCGACCGAGATCATTGATGGAAGTAACGCTGCGTACTTTCGTTTCTCTTGCCTAAACACTAAACATACGACACTGTTCTAACTTAATAAGCTGCACATTGCTAAGTGTTTTGGAGGTTTGTGGTAGGGATCTTAATGCTACGCTAAAACTACAATGAAAAAGAAAAATGTTAGAACGAAGCAAGAAGACTTGCTTCTTCAGACACAGAGCTTTAGCGCTTTTGTTGCCAGTTTGTTCATTCTTGTCGAGCGGCCTGGATAGTGTTATTGTTATTTCGTTATGAAATCGATTCGATTGCGTATCGCTATCGGTTCTTGAAAATGTCAAAAATCTCAAGAACAAAATGGAGAATTTATGTATCGATTAGGATGATTGTTTTTATTTTGTTAGCATGGGGCACAATGGGTGCGGTTTGTGTTACGAAAGAACAACTGTACATATAAAGTGATTTTTGGGATAAACGCAGGGGAGAAGAGAGAGCGATCAAGGGAGGATCCAACTGTTTATGTTTGATTCTTGAGAAAAGAAAACTTCCCGGTAGAAAGGGAGGCTCAGATTGTCGTGGGAAAGGGATAGTCATGTTTTTGTTGCAGTAAAGATGACTCTAGGATGTGATGTAGAGAGTGCTGAGAAAGTAAATGCTGTCCTCAGAGGCATTTAAACCTTTTTTTTTGCATCAAAAACATACTTTGTCGTATTTTTAGAAATCTTAGACCTTTCAGCAATGGCTGAAATATTTAAAGATTATTCTCTATGAAGGTTTAGGGTGAAAGAATAGTAGCTAAGTCGAGCATCGATCTTTCAATGAGTGATCTTGGCGAGACGTTTATGTTAAGGCCAGACAGGAATACCGGCGAGTCGATCCGCTAGAGCTAGTTTTTGGGTGTTACACAACTTAAAGTGCGGTTTTTATGAGTTATGAAAGATTGATATGAACAATACGACCAGGCTGTCCTAAATGAATAAAAAAAGGTTGATATGAACGATACAAACAACTTTTATTCTAGATTATTTGAATAACGAATTCAATTTGTCATCGAAAACAAAATAAAATTCAATACTTTGGAGGGGTTTTGTTGAATATAACAAGTTAATCAAGTTTGCGAATAAAAATTTGTGCAATAATAAGAATTATTAATGTTGTCTACTGGTGTAGAATTATTTCATTCTGACATCATGTTTATCAAGCTCCTTTTTTGGAATCAGAGTTCGAGTGCGATCTTTGAACCGATAAGACCATGATATAAACCAAAAGGATTACGATTTGAGTGTGAGTGTTGTAAGGAAGAATTCAAATGCTTTTATTTCGTATTACACTTCCTTCCCTTTTTCTCACACCATTAAAGCAACGCATTTCAATTGCTGTGAATCCTATTGCTTTCATTGACACTTGAAATCGTTATGATGCGAAAACATACTTCCTGGAAATCGAGTTTTCCGCACATAATTCGCTCGTTCCGACAAACTCATTTTCAGCTGCACCTAAAGCAGCTTCCATCATAAAGCATACTTTTCCGACCACCATCGGTTAAAGCTCCAGGCCGGGCTCGAGTCGTTAAGATAAAGGCTTCACCTATTGTGTGCTGATTCTTGCCGAACGAATTACATGCACGGGTACGCCCGTACCGGCCCACTTACACAAATGCGCTCGGGTCATTTCGTTTTAGTATTATTATTACTACTATAACCGAAACTATTTGTGCATGTTAATTTATCGTCCATCCCGCACCATCTCCCTGTGGCCTGTGGTCCACCGTCCGGTGGAATAGTTGTTGTTATTTTTCGGTTCTTTGGTTCATCCTGCCACTCATCTTAAGCGGTTTCGGGGCTAAATGGCACCCGGGCATGGGTGAGTGATGTGTGTAAACGGTTGATGGCAGGAGGAAGAAAATGCATTGTGTTGGGTGGATATATGGGTGTGTGTGTGTGTGAGTGTTTGGGGTTTTCCTCGTTTTTTATGACTCTCACAAACTTACGGGGCCTTGCGGGTGAGATCAGTGGCGTGTATTGGGTACACAATGGCGAGATCATCCTTTCGGTCGTTTATCCAATTTTGCAACGCCCTTCACATTAGCCAACCCTGAGTCGGCCTTGGACGGGCGGAAGGACGGACGGACGGGTGGACGATGCACATTACGGACCGGATTGAACAAGGTCTGGGCGCGTCCAGTTGTGATGCGAGCCGGGATCGTCCGTCAGTCTGTCCGGCCGGGGTCAGTTTTGGACTGGTCGAGAATGACAGACTGTCATGTGTATGTGGTTAGGTATGTACGTGTGTGCGAGTGTGCGAGGATTTTATGAGTCCATGCGATGGATCGCGGGCTGTACTATACTCCCCCTCCCCCAGCCTGCCTTCCTCCTACAGCCGTTTCACAGCGGCAAGGGCACTGTTCCGGTGCGAGAATGCTTTTGGGCCATTCGTTCTACTTTAACGATAATGTACCAGTCGAGCGTCCCTGCCATTGTGTCTGGCACTGGTTGGCCATTGCTCTGATGTGCTGATGTGTTCATTGTGCATTGTACTGTTGGGAGGCCGGAGGTAGGTGGAGAATGTTTTCCAGGCAGATCAGAACGTTTGTCCGGTGAAGTCTGACAGGACGGGGCTCATGGTCGATGTAACTGTCGTTTTATGGTGCTGTGAGCACGTGATTTACCCCTGACAGGATGGTCCGAAATTTTGCTACTTTTGCTCATCCACAATGTGGCCTATTTTACAGGCACGTTTTGTTTCGCCTTTTTTTTGAGTGAAAGCTCATGGGGGTTTTAGAGGTTTTCGTGAGCTTGTTTACCAATACTGATTTATACTGGGCGAAGATGGATGGAAATTTTGTGGTACTGGTGTTGGGAAGGACTTGCAGTAAGGGTGTATACAGAAAAATCGTAAATGTAAGAGCAAAGAATTGATAACACTTAAGCGTTAACGATACAGCAAAGGGAATGAATAAAATTTAAAGTTTATAATTTTAGTTCAGTATCGTCAACAATCGTGACAACTGCTGTTGCCAACAACAGAGACAATAGAACACAAAGAGAACAAAAAATAAATTAATGATGTTGAAATGTGTCCCTTATCCTGTGAATTGTTTGACACATTTGTTTCATCACTGAAATGAGGTGCAGAAATAGACAAAACCAAAAATAGTTTTCAGGATTTTAGGATAAAACTAAGAAAAATGCATGATTTGGTTTTATTTTTTAATATTATTTGTGTAAAAGTTTTTGCTTGTCAAAATTAAAGCAATGCAGAATTGTCACAATTTAAAGAAATTATTTTCTAACTTCAGATCTCAATTTATAAAAGAGCAATTTATAAAAGAAATTGTTCGAAAATTGATAAGAAGATTTGATTTTTACGAAACCGGTTTAATACTTGAAGGTTTGACATCATGCTATACAACAGCTCCAAGGACTACTTAAAACTTCATTAAAGTATTCGTAATTTGGTCTTTATCATAAAAAAGTATTTTAAATTCTGGTATACTTAGTTTAACACCATTTGCTGGAGTCAGTCTTGCGTACATTACTAGCCGAAAAGAAGTGAACCGACAGGTGTATTAAAAGGGTAGGAACCGTGTTGCTGAACGAAACACGGTTGATGTTGACCACAAACAACTGGACTAGGACTTGTCTCGTAAGGGTTGTAAAAAGATTTGGTATTGTAAAACATATTCTAAGAAGCTTTCGTTGTTGTGACGGTCTTTTCTAAATGACAAACGATCATTTCATCATAATTTTTTATACTCCTTACATTTTGAACAGTCAAAGGAAAAAAGTCATCTTCCAAGAGAGAAAATGTGATAGCTGTATTCTAAGAATGAAACCTTTGCAAAATTTGTACAGCAAACAAAAGAATGAGCAGGAACGAATCTCCAAGGTAGCGACTTTTAAACAATAACCCTTAAGCCTAGTGAAAAGTCAGCATTCTGACTTTCAGAATTTGAAAGTAATCCTATGTAAGCGGGGTAATGGCAAGCATGACAAAGTGGTTCGTTATCCGCGAAACAAGGACGAAGACGAGGACAACGTCAGTTGTGTAAGAAAATTGTGTTACTTTCGACACCGGGAAGCAGATAGCAGCAGGAAGAGCTAGCCCGCTATGCTACCGAATCGTTTTCCACTTAATTTCATCTAAACCCATCTAATCAACTCCAGGATATTATAGTGCCAGTCTCATTTCCTACGCTCTGCCAAGCTTAAAGAATGGAGCATGAAATTAATAAAATAAAGAATACAAAACCATTTCGACTGTTGGCAATTTTAGGCTGAAGTTCCACCGTAAACGACAAGAAGCAAATCTTCCGGTTTCTTTCGATCTCGAGTCCCAATATGGAGTGGATGCCGCAACTGCAACTGTTCCCAACGATACGGTGCCGCTTGTCGGCAGCTAATTAAAATTATTTGCTACGTTTCCCGGTTTGCCGGAAGGAAGACGACGATGAGGTGTTTGCTGTTACCATCGCGAAATGTGGAATCTTATACATAAGTCTCCCGGTTAGATGAGAGCAGCCGGGGAATGGAGTGTGAATGGTGGAATGGACGGAAGATGATGCTAAATGTGATCCGAGAGACCGGGCAACAAACAACAAACTGTCGAAAATATTCCTTTCAGTTGCCGCCTAACTCCCGGACTAATTCTATACTGAGCGTCACAGAGGCGTTCCAATACCGGTTATGGAGACTGTGGATGAAGCGTTCTTTGTAGGTCAGAAGGAGGAAGGACAAAAAAAAACACCCTACAAACGGTGAGGATTTTTAATCATTTTCATTTGCACCGTAGAAATGGTACCCCACACGCCATTCGGTTGCAAAATGTTTGTTTGGCTTGCTCATTTCGAATTCGCTGCTTGTTTACTTTTCATTGTGCTCTCGTCTGATGCCTCTCGTTTGCTGCCAGCTGACTACCGCAGTCGTGGGCTTACCGTCGCACACCAACGTTCCGATGGCATTCCAATGGGAATAAAATGATAAAAATTATGAAAACAGAGATTGGCTTTTACATCTCATCGGTGCTCGGTAGTCACTTGGGTGAGGGACAAGTCTCGGGAGCAGGAGGTGGGTTTTTTGTTCCCTCCTGGCAGGCTGTATGGATTCTTCATCTTTGTTCACTGGCGCGAAACTCAAAAGATGGAAAACAACACCTCGCTGAAGGACGGCGGTTGCACACCAAAGAGACAGAGAGAGAGAGAGAGAGAGAGAGAGAGAGAGAGAGAGAGAGAGAGCGAGCGACAGCACCAGACGACGATGATGGTTGCGCGAAAATAATGACATTAAAAGCAACGGGCGGCACAGGAAATAGGAAAAGTTTTCAATTTCTTTATCGCGCACCAAAGGACACTCGCTAACGCGCCCGCGATGCGAACGGTAATGATGAGCTACCGTCAGCGATGACAATGCCGGCAGTTGCTTGATTTGTGAAGGGAAAATGAGCTTCCAGATCCGTTTGCGGAGACAATTGTCGTTAAAACCAGTCGCAAGAAGCCGAAAGCTGTGTTGGGCGAATGGAATATTTGTCTTGGTTGGTGATGGTTGCTTGCTGCGTGAAATACGCTCGCATCTTATGCAAGACATTTTGGAGGAAAAAAAGGAGCACACACACACACATATAAAGAGTAAACACACACAGTGAAAACAAGACCCCAAACGCCATGAGGAAAGTTTTGCGAGAAAGTTTCCGCACCAAAGGGACAGCGGATATGGGCCCGGTAGATGGGTTTTCGTGGTCACAATGGAAGCAAGGGAAAATGCTTTACGTTGTCTGAGATTTCGTTTTTTTTTGTATGTGTGTGTGTGTGAGTGCTGGTTTTTACTGGCATGCTTTCCGCCCGAGGGGAGTTGAAGGATGGAAACAGACTCGAACAGCTTCCAACACTTCTGGCGCTGGTGCAAAACTGACACTAAAAGCAACACCGCCCACTTCCCCCTGACTTCACCGGCTCACCCACCGTCTCGGTGGCCAACAGTGGCGTCGGCAGCAGCAGCAGCTTTAATTTAATTAACTCGGAACTCGGGAGACTGCTTGCGTGCGGGGGCCACTCGGTTGGGAATATCGCTTCGTTTGTTGAGTGGCTCAATTTCTCATTTAAATTTCAAAGTTTTCCCCGGCATTTGGCCGATCTCCGGAAGGAAAATAGTTTTTCCGTGCGCTGGTGGCAATTTTTTGAAACCACTGGCCAGAATCCTTACTTGGTCTTTAAGGATGAGCAAATTGTGGGTAGGTGTGTGTGTGTGTCGGTGTGGGATGTAATGGGGGCACTTGACCTTGGCAGTAATGGAGTGTCATCACGGGTGGAATGTTACTGTTGGCAATGCTTCAATTAAGAAGGATAGCTTTTCTCGCAGAAGACGATTGGTTTGTTAAGTTGTGTGAATCTTACAGAAAGGTTTGCTATTTTGCAATACGGCGTTAGCTGAGATCACAACGGAACATTTATTGCAACGCTTAGGCTCGTTGATATTTGGTTACTTATAGTTGAACCCATCGTAAAAAATAATACAAATTCTTAGAGCTCATAAACCTTAATGCGCGTTTCCTGTTTTGTGAGAAATGTAGATATTGCTCGATAACTTGCCTGAACTTTTTGAGGCTCTTCTGTGCAACAGAAGCTTACTAAAGGATTGACCATGTGGTACCAGCACCACCAATTCAGTGGACCTGCTAACAAATAGTGATCCACGCAGGAGTACAGATGGGTGATCGCACCTTCGAAGTCGTTCAAAACTACACCTATCTGGGGAAAAAAGTCAGCATCAATAACAACATAGACGTTAATTACGTGCAAGCGTGCTGGCTGTGAACTGGTCGTATTACAACCTGAGGAAACATCTCCACTTAAAACACCTGTCCCAACAGTCTCATACACCTCTGAGACATGGACTCAGAAGGATTGTAGGATAGTTCTTATGTGTATAAGGTTCATGATAGAGCTGCTACAAAGCTGCTTCGAACCATACGGTGATTTCACCGTTGTACAGCGAGTTTAATTTGTAAGGCTCTAATGTTAGGAGAATATAGCCCGGAAAGATTCAAGAGAACACGTACAGAGTACTTTTGGAGTATGACAATACCATGCAACAGTTCTATTGTCAGTTAAATAATTGAAAAAAACCCTTTTATTACTGCTACAGTTCAACAGATTTTCTAATATTTTGCTGATTTGCTGAAACAAACAAAAACTTTATAAAACTAAATCTTCTGCTAGGAGTTTCTTACTACCATAAATACAAAGAATATTTAGACAGTTTGAACAAAAAAAGTTAAAACATGAATAGAATGCTATTGAGTCCGTAACAAAATGTGACTAATATGTAAAAATAATGTCTTAGGTTCATACCAAAGTTGGAGGATATGTAAAAAAACCTATTTTATACAGAAGTAACGAACATTTGCAGAAGAAATTAATTGAAATAAAATATAAAAAGAAATAAAAAAAAAGAACACAGAGCACACATACACATATATATTATGTTTTTATCTACAACGTAAATGTCTTCAAAAATGTTTTCATTTTCCCCAATGTCCAGTCTGTCCAGATTTGGGCATTGTGAATAGATGTATGTATTACACGATGTGATAGATTTTCACGGTACTTGTTTTGAAAAGTTTAACATTGAAACTCATTTGTTTAGCAGTAAGCGTATAGTCGCTTGCAAACATTCGCCTAGGCACAGCAGCACATCAGCCTGTTCGTGTAAAACGTAATGTGTGTATAGCTCGATGAAACCATGTCGATTGGTACGGGCTATCGGGCGTGGGTACAGTTCGTATCACGAGAAATGTTGAAGCCGAAGATAAACATGTTTGCCCTGGAGCCGTGCACAAGAATCATGCCGAGTACGAGAGCAGCTATCACTGGGCTCAGCCTTTTCGTAATCCCACACAGCAGCCACACACAACCAGCACAGAAGCAGAAACATGAAGTTGGCAAATTACATCAGTTCTTTTTCTCAATACCCTCACTTTCGTTTCCAATGAAGTATGGGATTGAACAAAAAAAAAAAGATCCGGCTCGTTCATGGTACTCGGGTATATATTTTTTAGATTAAACCTCTCTATACGCTTGCAGGGGTTTCATTGGCCCGAATGCAACGATGTTGAATGAAGTTGGGAAAACATGTTTATTTCCCCCATTGCGGCGTTCCCAACGATGGGATACGATGTAGCATACACATCCCCGACTGTGCTGGTACTCGCTCGGATAAACGCTGTCCGAGCAGCGTAGCCCCAGATTGAAGTGGACATCTACAAGTGGGCACATGTCTCGTCGTCTCATCGTTTCACCCGATCGCTCGTTGGACATACGACGCACCGAATCAACGTTCCGTCGTATTGCGAAAAACATGCATGCAGGAGGAGGAGACAGCGAACCGTTGAGAACTCGCCGGATTGTTGTCATTTTTCCGGTCGCTTTTACGTTGCTTGTGTTTTTTTTCTTTTTCTATGGGACAGAAAACGGTGATACACACGCTGATGGATTATGTTGGTGTGTACAAATTGTTTTGAACGGGTAGATCAAATCTATTAGCTCGGAGCTCGGGTTGGTGTTTCGCTGTTGGGTGTTATGGAGTGACGTAAAGATTTGTTTTGTGTAGAAAGTATTTAAAAAGAATATTCGGTTTATAGTTGTTAGTTTCGTGGAAAGTGAAAATAAAATAAGATGTTTTAGAAGAGTTTAAAACATTGAGTTTATCAATACGGCCAGGACTTGCCTGAAGATATGAATGAGGAAAGAAGGAAGTACAAAATTGTACTTATAATTCCATGTGACAGCATCAAAAGCGACAGTTACATCCGCAAAGGAAACCTTTTTCCATATTTAATATGTGAACAAAAATCGTAAAAACAAATTGTATTCACTGTAGCAGACGCAGACGCTTATGTGCTTCATAACCTATAAAGCATGTCAATCATTATCATTTCATTAGCACTCAATAAACTGTTGCCATTTTAGCTGTAGCATTCATTTTTCTTTTGCTTCATCTTGCCAAAACTAGCGCACGTTGAAATGTGTCCGTCGTTAATACTGATATCAAATTTCAATACACTCCTCAACGTATACGAAGCTACTGTTGAATGTATTGTGTTGAATGTGCAATTTTATTTTTCATGAATTTAATATGTTTTCGTTATTTATACGAATTTTCCACGTCGTATTGCTATAGTAAAGAAATCAAACTACAAAATAATATCATTACATTGTCTTAAAACCTTTTTAAAATATGGAATGTGGTACAAGCCGGAACAACCCCGTCATTGCTAGAAATATATTTAAAAACTATTTAAATCAATACTGATCCTAACGCTTCTATAATTGAAATTGCAGCACTCTATATTCCCACAAAGTATACATTTGTAAACATTTGTATTGCAAATGATTGATTTCGAGCGAAAATTAAAACTCATTAGGCTAAAAGCATTCGCGAACTGTCATAATTGACCCAATGCTCTCATCGATAATAGTATGAATGCTGAGTTGTGAAGTAAATGATAGATGATATGTAGAAGATCCGCATTCATTTCCGTGCCGCTAATGTAAAGTACCATTAAAAATCTATTACGGTTTATTCAACTTGTTATGGTGCTTTGGTGAAAGCAAAAAAGAAAACATAATACCACCAGCACTTCACCGCACATACAAAAATAAAATGTAACGATGCAAAAACTATCGAAACCGAAAAAAAAGACTTATGAAGATAACGAGTCGCTACCAAACGATACGACAACCTCTCAACAGTTTGCTCCATCCCAAATGAGGGTTACTTTAACCTGGAGCATGTTGTTAAACCGGTGTACCTAGACCCGGTGTCAACAGTGTCGTGCAATTGTCGGTGTACCTAAGGCTTGTTCTAAGCCTGGCAGCAGCTAGCTCAAGCCGTACGCCGTCTTACGTTGTCGCAATTCGCCGTACAACAAATTAAATGTATGCATACACACATATTTTGAGTAAAATGTAAACATACTTAAATTTTAACTCTTTACATCGTTTCGCCCGCCATCATCGCTGGTGCTGCTGTTGATGGTTGGGCAGGATCGGCTTTCACGTATGCCCTGGCACAACACCGTACTGCGATGCCGTTGGCGTTAGCCTGCCGCAGTACCGAGACAGCACAAGCACGGAGTAAGCTACGGAGAACCGACAAACATTTGACGAACATGCTTCAGTCGTCGTTTGCTGTTCGTAAACAGTTTCATTCGCACCCGAATAGGGCGCACGCCGACTGGTGGTCGGGGTGGAATGCGTTACGGAAATCTGTCTCCGTTTATCTGTCGGCTGTAATGCGGCACTTGAGATACTCACCGGCACACTGTGCATGCATCTAATGCCCTCTTCATGGTTCCGTTTCATGGGTGTAGCGCGAAATGCTTAGGCACTTCAAAAACTCCGAGTGCTGTAGATGCTGGGATGCGTCCGTTTCGGTTTGCCATTTTGGACACAACGTAGACAAGCTTTTGGGGTTGAAGGATGGAGCCAGGGGAAGACTGGAGCATGCGAAAACTAGTGGCTTTATATGCTGCTCCAGCACATCACACCGGAGACGGTGGCCTGTCATCTCGGTCCATTTTCGGTTCGGTATGAGTTGCCGTGGAAGCCGCGGGAAGCAACACGCAAAAGTTATATCAAGTGTCATCTGACGAATGCTGTTCGTTTCTGGATGTTGATTTCAGCGCAACCATTTGAAATCCAAAGACCCCGTCGGTATAGAATGGAACAGAGGTTTGAGGTTTCGAGGTTATGTGAGTGCGTTTATTTTTTTGTGTTGTTGCGGGAGAGGTTGACCATCCGAATGCTCTGCCAGCAGTGTTGTGATGTGACAGAAATGGGTCGCAAAAATGAAAGAAGAAAGCATCGAACAGTTGCAGGAAGGATGGCTGCTACTGCCACCACCGTGTTCCCACAGACAGGCTGAAGTGCAAATATTTAAACCCATTTACGGTGGAAGTTTCGTTTTGCTCATGGCTCACATGAGGAAGTTTCGGTTCTGCTGGTTCTGGTGGCACTGAGGCGCAATTTTTAGGACGTAAGGAATGGCCACGGATTCACGGGAGGACATGTTTATCGTGCTGGTGTAGAAAGAGAGTTTTCGTTCGCTTTCAAATGCTTTTCCTCAAAAAGAAACGCGGGCTCATAAAAGTTACATCATGCACACACACACACACACAGAGCCACAGAATTGTAGTGCCTTTCGCCTGCTGGGCACACACCCTGTCATTATTCGGCATGTACACACGCTGGTGGCCTCTTGTTTACCGGTGGCCTGCATGTATCTGTGTCAACAGTGTTATTTATGGTGTGCCCTCACACGGTACCCTGACACAATACACCGTTATACAATTTGAACTTTATTTAATCCTTTTGCTGTGGAAGTTTGTTCCCGAAGCGTGCCATCGTTCCTTACGGTCCCACCCGGACGCTGCCGTGGAACAAGAGAATACAGGCCATGTGTCGATGCTGTTGGTTCTTCACAATTTTGTTGGAAGCCACCTTCGGAGGACTTGATTATGCTCATAATCGTACGTCAGTCGCATGCATCCTGAACCCTGGACCTCGTCATCGGAGGGAAAAGTTCGAGAGACAAAAGGCGATTCGGGAAATGCGGGAGCCGGGGTGGAGCGTTGGGTGTCGGGTGTTGATGGTAAACAAATTTCTTCAGCTCCTCAAGAACTCGTCAGTGTACACACGTTCGTTCTACGTACTTGGGATGTAGGGACAATGTATTGAGAGTTTTTTTTTTGTTGGTGGGAAAAGCTTTGTTGCCGTCGTCCGGAACATGTTCATACAAACCTCCTTTTCATGATCGTGGCAGCAAACATGCCCTTGGGACTGGATGGATGGATTGGAGGGAGGCCATGCTTGTGGCAACTTAACTATGACATAACGGTGGCCACGAAATGACCATGATGGCAAAATGGGAGGCTAATGGGCTCCCCCAAATGGCTCATTTGCTGTGTAGATTCGGAGATGGTTGACATCGTTCCACACGTGAGTGGTCCGGGTTTGGACGGTACTAGCCGAACCTGCCGAGAGTTACGTCATTTCGGGGTTCGGGTTCGACTTTGCCCCGTTCGGAGATGGAATGGAAGAGGGCAATCTATTTACTAGCACACCCAACTAACTCCCTTTGAACTCCCTGCCGTGGTGTAGTGCGATGGTTGACATGGCTTTCGTGGGCCGTGGCTCATGCAGGATGTCATGTTTTAGCGAATGATTTATTCTCTTTCTTTGCTCGTGCGCTGCTCTACAATAGAACTAAAGTAAAGGTGCGCTACAAATAGGGACACACATTTAGTGGATGAAGCGCGGTACTCCACCAGGAAGCGGCAACCTTATTGCAAAGGCATGATGGCGTGGCAGTACAAAATGTTTTGCAACTGTATAGTAAGGTGCGGTCGCAACACGATCGGAAATCCATTACGGCGAACGACGAACAGGGTACGGTTTTGTGAAATCTCGTGCAACAGGACATTTGCGATTCTCGTGCTTGAGCCGGTGGAGCCAGGCTTTAGGCAGTGGTCGGTCTCGCGGCTAATGTGAGGTCGCACCATAGAAATCCATTAGTTTCGCATGATTCAATCACTTAACACGAAGCACGGATAAGCGCCTCGGTAGTTGGTCTAGCGCGCAAGGACTCAGGGTTTACCCCTGTTCCGTTAAGTCACGCCGAAAGGTGCAAAAAAGATTAATCTATCGCCTTGCGGCCCACGGGAGCTAGAAGCTAGCGCCACAACGACAGTAAACGGGTGGAGCAATAAGCTGGGTCGACGCAATATTCCTGCATTGTCTGTCCGGAGCAGGATGCAATCGTGTGGAAAGACAAGTGAAAGACGTTAAATCGTGTTGGTAGTGTAGAGCGGATTGGTGGTGGTGCGAAGTCACCGAGAAAATAATGAGATTTTGTCACGCGAATCGTGGCAAACGACAGGTGCAAACCAATGGGCTGGTTGGCTTCCAGCAGGCGTGGCTCCGTTCAAGTCGACGGTCCTTTCTAAGACGGTCCCTTTTTTCTTGGCTGCTGGCGCATCCGAACCGATCCTGAGTGGTTTGACTTACAGAGATGAGGTAGGCTGTAGGTGTGTGTAATTCAGCGAGAAGATGAATCCAGCGCGAAGAAAACATCTCGACAAAGAGTAGAAACGAATCCCGTCCCGAGCTGTAGCACTTTTCCCGAGGGATCTCACAACCAAAGCAATCGGTGTGTGTGTGTGTGTGTATGGATTGAAATTGAATTTCTGTCCCGTTTTATTGCCAGAACTCATTGTCCTCGATTGAGGTGGTTTTTGGTAGGGTGATAATCGAAAATACATCAAAGAAAACCGGTGCAATGGGACGAACAAAACAACACGGAAAAAAGCTCATCGGAAATAGTAAGCGAGCTCTTCTGTTCAAGTTGTTTACTCAACCAAGTAGTATTCGGTTTCCATTTATTCTACAACTGCTTTTTAATGCTAAAAACTGCTTAACCCACGGAAGAGGTACTTTCGTTGGAAATGCTAACACAGTGAGATCAATTTATTTGGAAGTCTTTGTGATGGTTAGCTTGCAACTAATGTTGTTAAATATCTGTGTGGCTGATGGTTAGTTAAACTTATTGCAATAAATGAAGCGTCAATACATCAAGCGACGAATTATGGGGCCTGCGGGACTCAAGCTTTTCTCGATTAGAGAAAATAAAACTAAAATGTCTAATGATTAGTTACATATGTGTGATAGAATTCAGCATTTGAGGCTCCATTAGCCGGATTAGCTAAGATTTACTACTCTCAAACATGGTCGTTACATGGTCATATGGTTGTAATTCTACATATTTATACCAACGATAATACCAAGTGCTTGTCCAATATGTTCATTCGTTCGACAGTAAATGTCTTCATCATCAAATGTTTATACTTGTGCTCTAATTTATAGTCTCAATAATTTCCTATGGTTTAGTTTTAAGTATATGATAAGCCTCTTTGTGTGTCTAATAACGAATAAAGAATTTCTAAAATAGGATGTAATCAGCACCTATCTAGCTAAAGGGTACAACAAGCCAATGATACCAGAAATCGAATTCTAAGAATTATGTAGGTTGTAGCTGAAGTTCTAAAAGAACTCGGTTCTCACAGCTCACCACTTTTTGCTTCGTATTATTAACTCAAATAGTATTAAACATTAAAATTTTTGAATTTTAATCAATCTTTTAAATTCATCTATTAGTATTTTGACTGTTCATTCCAGTTGTGTTATTAATTGACATTTAACAACTTGTTCTGCCTGTCAACTCCTTCAGTATAGGTGGCAGAACTTTCATGACAATTGCTAATGAAGATTACATGCCATGATTTGCTTTTTGTCGCTGAAGCTCCCGTTTCTTGTTAAAGTCCCTGCTGAGTGATAATTTAGACGCAATTGTTTTCTCACTACAATCCCATCGCTGAGAAATGGGGTTCCGATTTCCATTTAGATTGCGCCACCAGAGATAGCTTTCATCCGAGGAGGTTCCGCATGGCACAAGCTGTTCAATTTGGTACGCTCCGTTATCTTGGTAATTACGGACGATAACCATCAACTTTAATGTGCGCCACCGCCGAACCAATCCTTGTCATCGAAATAAACAGTTCATTCTGGCCGGTAACGGCGGTATTGGCGTTTTTCGGTCAAAAGCCACTCCTTTCTGTGCGCCGTGTATCGTGTGGGAAAAGTTTCAATTCTGCTGTTGCCGGCAGCCAAAAACAGCCCCAACAAACCCTTTCCAACGGATGAGCTTACAGGCACCCGTTAGTGACCGTTTGAACGGGATCATTAGCGTCTTCCTCGCGCCGAACCCACGCGAGCATCGGAATGATGGCACGGAAGTTAGGGATAGCATTTTTTCGAATTTATCTTTCGGCCCGAAAAGTTGTCCCATTCCGTCGGCTTAATCGGGGCGACCATCAGCTTTCCGTCCGCCATCCGCCATTCTCTCGGGTGGCTAATTTTTCGATCTCAATTTTTGATGCGTTTTTAATCCAGTCGGAAAATCATCTTTCCCGGGCCCGTGTACCACCCCATCGTGTACCATCTCGTCGGTGGGATCCGCTGGGATTCGGGTAAATGGTTGATTTTCGAGGAAGCCGTTTAATTTTCACGCAAACACTTGTCCAACAGCGGTGGCCGATCGCCATTGGAAGGGAAAGTTTTTGGCTTTATTTTTTTTTTGGGGAGGGGGCGAGTTTTTCGTCGCTTTGTTTTGATGCGGGATCCCGCCGTCGCCGCGCCTTTTTCCCGGTGGAAGAAGTTAATAATTGATTTGGTTATCTTTTGAGCCTTCAATTCTTAAGCTTACTTTTGGGAAAGTTTTCATCACCGGCCGTTTGTCGTCATTTTCCTGATGGCAGGTTCCGTCGATTGGAGGAGAAAATTTGCGTCTGCGGTTTTGGAATATTAATGTTAGTAGGCATATCGTGCCGTTTAATAGTATCCGCTTGAGAAGATGGTTTGAAATTGTGTAATTGATGTTACGAGAACTGGGCGTTTCTTAAAGTTTTGAAACAGCGCACTAATTCAATTGTCTACTCGAAAAGTGAAAGAGTCCCTCTTAAAGTTTATTAAAAAAATATGCTCTAGAGCATCGTCAATACAACTGAACAGCGGCTCAAGTGGTGTTATTTATCACGCTCTTTGAACTTCATATCGATGAAAATTTTCTATTTCAAAAATGCAACATGCGTGATAGAGCCGTCCATGCTGTAACAAAGACGCTTTTCCTGAAGTTTTCCAGGAATCAATGTCAAAAAGGGTGCTTGACTCTCACTATCACTGCACAGAGAGAGCATATTTTCAACGAATCGGTCGAATAACAGCGATAAAAACATTATTACTGCTCACCTAATTTCAATTACTGTAAATGCAATTAAAGAGTTTTTACTGTTTTTTTTATTTTTAGTGGAAAAGCGTACTATACACAAAATGTATCATAAATGCGTTTGAAAAAGGCCGGACTGGTTGTGGCTGAAAACTTTTCACCGTAATGTGTAATGTAGCATTTGCATAATGTTAGTTGCACAGCTTTCGCAACCATTGTGCGTACAGGGAAGTGAAAATTCATTTCCTTTGTTCGGTGCTCAATGCCAAAAAGCAGGGAGCTGTTGTCGTTGGTCGATGGTTCGAAAATGATCGAAACCAACAGTGTGACAATCGAAACAATGAGGGATTTATGAGTGAAACTCCATTATGCAGTGGCGGCGTAAGCGTTGGATCGTGCACGATGATTGTTGCTGTGGCTATGAAGTGCGCGAGCACATTGCATCGAGTACGCCTTTCTTGCACACAGCAGCATAATGGGCAAGCATAAAATAGCCAACACAATCGAACCACAATCGAACATTTGCACAGTGGGTTGATCACGTAAATGAAATAGCGCTGGTAAGATTATCAAAAAGGTACCAGGCATCACGTGGCTCTATACGCGCAAGGAAGCATTAGAAACAGTGATGCTGTTTGCGACAATATATCGACTGTGCGGCTGGAATGGCCAACGGGTGGAGTTTGTGGACCGAGCACGCGTGGTTACTGCTATCGAACCGTGGGTGCCATAGCGTGGCATCAAAATGCTTCCATAATAGTATTAAGTCGCGCCATCGCTGAAGGAGCACAGCGCCAGAATGTTTCGGTGTGAATGGGTAAATCTGGTGTTTCGTGCATGCAAATGAAAGCGACCGGAATAAATAAGCTGGTCGTTATCAATTTATCAAGCGCATTGAGAACGGCACAAGCGGAATCAGCCGATCATGTGCACAGGGATCTCTGGATGATGTACATTGCGTTGGATCTTTATCTGTTGAATACTCCTCTTCCTGTATTGAATAATTTACATGTGCTTCATTTGTCACTTTTTATCCTTACACACACACATGAATGTTCGTGGCTTTTACACGTCGGTTAAAAGTTTCATATTTTAAGAGGAGATAGCATCAAGTTTAAAACATCAAGAAAATCTTCTGCAGGGTTGTCATGATTTTCAGCATTTCTGCTCTATTGTAGATCCGCTGATCAGCCAAGAAGCCATTGATTAATTTTTTTAACGACAAGGTATTTTTTGTACTAAATTTTTTTATTAATTTAAAAGACACTGTTAAGCTTTTGTTTGCAGTCATCCTATCAAACTAACAATTCTGTATTTATCATTTACGAAAGCTGAATTTTTGGACATATTGCTAGATGAAAAATTACTGGTTTTAAAACTTCTTTAACATCAACAGAAGACATTGGTGCGTGATAAACAGAAACAACCTTACAGGGTATCGTTCTATACAATGATACATATTGTCAAATCATTTATGGGAATATTGCATGTTTTTTGTGGAACTTTGCAACCATGTTTAGATCAAAGGAGTGGTAAGTTGAGCAACTTTCGCAACTCATTTTCGTGTTCAACTTTATAGAATCTGAATTACACGGCGTGATGATGTTAGCAAACTATTAAGTGACATTTTTCAATTTGTTAATTTAACAAGTAGAACGATCGTCAGTAATTGAACAGCTCATTAGCTGAGCAGCTTCTCCAACACAGTGTGCAAGATTCCATTATATGATTGCAACGTATTACTGTTTCGTAGCTCAAATGATTTCGGATCGCTCTTCGAAAATACTTCTGCTCTGGTTGGGTTCACTTTTAAGACTCCTTACAAATGTATTCAGTTGTTTACTAATTAATATTACATTTCCCCAATATTAAGACTCACTAAATATTATAAACTATATTTGCTGTTTCCTAATTGCCTACATATAGGCGTTTTGGCAATGCGACGGATTGGCAATATTCCACTATGCAATTGAATCTTTCCCGCAAGTGATTACTTAATTGTATGAATCAAAACTCTGTGAGAATCAGCTTAAGTTTTTGTGTGAGCTAGTGACATGCATAATCTGGAGAAATTTTGAGTGCTTTTCTTCGAAGTTTATTTGAGCTATTTTGTGAGCTTATTTCTAGCAAGTCTTATTTGTCAGATATGTCTTTAATAGATATCTTAAACTATGTTGTTCTTTCTAACCATCATGTTTTTATTCAACAAAGACGCCCTAATTATATTGCTGCTTTGGTGGAACATAACAGCCAACAAAGTTAAACTTTAATAGGTTATTGATTTAACGTAGGTTGGTTAAAGTAAGTATCGCAAAGTAAGTGTTCCAGAAAAAAGCACACTTCAATCGTCCTTCCGAGTTTCGAAAGATTAGCGATGACCGTTAACGGTACTATTGCATGCGTCAATTGAGCGTTAAATAAGCAAGCTAATGAATTTCAATGATAACAAGCGCGTGCACAATTGTTCCTTTGAGGTTATACGTGCGTTTGCCAAACTAATACGGAACAGAGGCCGGGAACAGAACCAATCGCACCACATTCCGATTGCAGTCGTGTCACGTCCGCGAAAAGCCCTTACCGGCAATTTATTTGTAAAAGTTGCAATTTTCTCACTACCAGAAACGATGATCGGTTTCCTTGTGGGGGGGCCATGGTGGATGTTTTTGTTTTGTTTAGTACGCTTCACAACCACCCGAAACCGGTGACTGACGCCAGTGAACGGTAAAAGTTTGTTGATCCCTTTTTTACGACACTTTAACAAAATGGACACCAGCGCACAAAAGGGAGCCGGCCGATGTCCGGTTTACGTCCCACGGATGGGTCGGTATTTTATTGATCACGGCCGGTTGGCCGGTCCACTCTTTTAGCCGCCTATCTTGCCCACCCGCAGTGTAATTCACTTCGCACCATGGTTGCGCTTTACGCTTAATCTTAGTTCGCAAATAAAACCAGCTCCGAACAGTGTTGAGACAAATGGTGTTTTGCCGACAGGGAATGGCAAAACAATAAATCGTTGTAACAGCACTCGGGCGTGTGGAGACAATAATACGCGCGTTTTGGCCGCTTGATTTTATGGACAACATTACGCGATGTTGCGCGTTGGGGCGATGTTTTCGCTAGGCCGCGGAATGTTTGTTGAAAAATGTCTTGAATCGGCGAAATATTGCAAACAACCTGCTGACGGCGTGTTCCGATACGAACAGATAATGTGTGCGTGGATGCTGACTGTTGATGGGGGAGACAGCAACAAACAAGACACGCTTTTTGTTTTGCTGCGGCTAGAAAACTATTCGTCAGGTCTTGTGCGTTTGTTTTGTTAATCTAAAAGAAGAAAAAGTATAATTTTTTTGTTTGGAGAAGAAAGGAGATTAATGTTAGATAATGTAGAAATAATACACACATATCAATCGTCACATCAGTAAGCTGTCATTGCTTTTCGATTTGACACATTGAGTGGATTGTGTCGGACACCATTTTCTTCGATTAATGTTGAAAAGAGTTAAACGTAATTCTCTTTCCAGAATTACTTTAGTAAGAATTATTTCAGTGAGTTTACCAAATTTTTTTCTACTTCTCTTCTCTCCATTTGCATCAAGCGTTTTCCATTGAGTTGTATTTTTTCCTTAACCATAACGATTTTACTGTTACGATATGCACGTGTGCACACCAACCCATGTACAGCTGGAGCAGTTACAAGAATACGGCACTCCACAAAAAGATGCTTTCGCGAACCACCACCACATCTCGCCACCGTGGAAAATGGATTTTCCATTGCTCACCACTTTTCGAAGCCATTAAAATGAATGATGACATCTAGATGCCATCAAATTTATGCACGGTTTTGCGCTGTCGGTTTATTATTATTATTACTGTTATTATTGTTATTACCATATAACGGTTCAAGAAAATCCTTTTTTTGCATTTATATTTCCAACGAATCCGCCACCAAATCCCCTAGCTCTTCTGAATGGGTTCATATTTGTCCTATCCCGATTTCTGGGGCTGAAGTTTTTATATGATCCCATCATCTTCTTCCAGCCAGTTGCAAACAACCTTTTTGGCCGGTTTTTACCGCGAACCCATGAGCTTATGAGCGATGCAGGATATATTTGGTCCACATTCCAGAACATCCCGAAAACGAACCACACGAACACAAACTTCTTAAAACATGTTTAGTACCACGATCGTAAACCCGTGAAGAGGACATGATTATGGATTTGGAAACAGATTTTGTTGATCATCGATTTTGGAACAAGTGTATAAAGAAACAGTTTGGCATATTCACTCATAGGTAATGCTTTCCTGAGGCATAGAAACAAACATATTTTTCCAAGCGTTTTGGTAAAGAAAACAACTCCACCGTACGTACGTTGGGACGGATAAATTTAGCTTCCTAACAATACCATTCAATGAGTACAGGAAGGATTATTGCTGAAGCCCTTACACACAATTCTTGTCTCGGCTGTGGCTGTGAGCCCGGCTGACAGATGATCCTTGCCGGACTGTCCATCTGATGTCAGGCTCGTTCATTTACAATCCGAGCCAATGCAACCAACAGAGCCAGAGCCCAAAGTCCAACGGCGTCAGAGGAAAAGGCAAACCAACGGTCATCGGGCGCCCGTACCGGTGGCGCTTTTTACAAACCTTTCCATTCCACTTGACGTTAATCCTTGTTTCTGTTTCATCGTAATCCTGTTGTGATACTGTGGAATTAGGTCATTAGGGAGACGGCGAGCTTTCGAGACTGCCATGGTTCTTCTTTTCGTTTGGGGAAATGGTTTTGGTTCCGAAAATGTAGGCATCCTGAAATTTTGCTGTATCAACAACATGGGATGGCAATTTATATTTTAAACCCTCAAGCCGGATAGACTCGAAAGAAAAGGGCAAAGCATCTGGATGAGGATCGGCATTTAAAGTTCTATCGATTGAGATATCTGAGGATACGGTCGTGTGTTTAATTTCGGGTGAATAAAATTGTAAGTTTGATTTCAAGATTGTCTGTGCGTCACTGTATCTGGATCAATGTTTGGAACATTTTGTGTATTGTTTCTTGTGGTTTATTTATCGGAGACTGTTATTATAATTGAATATTACTCGGCCACCATTAACGACTTAACGAGGATGAAAAGGTTTACATTTCTTAAGCAAATTTCAAACGTGGACAGGTCGTAGAAGTTAGTGAGGAATGATATCCGCAAGTAGGCGAACGTGTGACTTGTAACGTTTGGTGATGCGTAGCAGATATTCAAGAAGTTGCAATACTTAGTTTGCCTAATAAATAAAGATCGTCTATAGAGCCTAAAAGTAGACCTACTATGAATGTGATCTGTTGCTGATATTCTAAAGTCCCGAAGCCTACCAGTTGACAACGCTCATTGTAGGATGCGAGGAAAACTTGATTATCTATTCGTTGATATGTGAACAGCACACAGATGAGCAATATTCAAGAAGCGAGGTACTAGTGAACAATATAAAGCTTTTAAATATCGGGCGTTCGAGAGATCTTCTGGCGCGGTTGATAACGATGGCATAGTCGAGACCAAACATCAAAAATTTTGATAGAGTAAAACACCTTGGTTTCGCATTCGAGAATTCCATGGTTATAAAAGTTGTAAATGACTGTTGATTTCGCAGGAGTAAATGACAGAATGTAGCACCTTTCCGTACCTTACCTTACAGTTGTGAGGTTTGATTGTTCAAGTTCACTACTTTATGCCTGGTCATTTTCCTTCCATACATAATAAAAGGCGATAGCGAGCCCCTGAACGATACTTCTGGTCAGAAGTTTACGAAGTGTAACATTTTGCACCAATAAAATGCAAATATAGATAAAGGATCAACCCCGGCCGAACGTCCAAAACTAAAGTGTTGAATGCAGCTAGCGTACTTGCTGGTACACTTCTTTCGGTAGCCTTTTATTGCATTCCAATGATTGTGGATGCTTCTTGCTCACGCAACTCACTTCCTACCGCTATAAAAGGTTTGACCGTGTTGGGGTGTTTGGTTAGAAATTCTCTGCCATCAGAAAGTCAGTGACTGGGTGAGGCTAGCCGTAGCTTTCAAATTTATAAAACAAACATCGGCAACGGTGATTACCGAGCACTCGAACCGGACCGGATCGAGTGGGTCGGACAACTTTGGACGGTGGATGAATTTAGTGAAAAAAAAGAAGGAAAATCCCCATTCATTCGTCACAAATTTCGTCGAAGCCACGAACGATTAAGCAAACAGCACACTAGCGTTTGCGTTCGATCGAGGCGCTTGTTTTTCTTTTTGTGCTTTTCCCGATTTGCTTGAAGCAATGGTCTATCATGGTCTATTTCGTACTTCAGTCGCCATGATCTCTTCGGTATGGTGCGCGGTACCACAGCACAGCACAAACATTCTCACCCCGGACGGAACATAAAAAAATGAAGGCTCGTACAAAAATCTCAGCCATGACCTCGCAGCAAAAGCAATGCTCCGTTTGCAAAATCCGGAGGCTCATGTTTGCGGAAATTGAAGAAGCTTTCCAACCAGGGCCGGAATTCTTCGCGCTGGAAAATTGCTACCGTATCGAACGTCGACCGATTTGGCCGGCCAAGAAAGGAATCTAGCGATTTCAACCAAGAACCGGCCCAAGAACTCCCGAGATCGAATGCACCACCGATGGCGATGGCGAAGAAAGTAAAGCGCGCACCCTTCAACCGAACCGAACGGATGCGAAAGGCGAACGGAATGTGCGAAATTATCATAAAAATATCGTTAAAACAGATTCCGAGCAGATAATAAAAGAAAATTTATCGTCTTCCGTTTGAAAGGGGCAGAAATACACACGCACACACGTGGTATACACGTTCACGTTCGAGTACGCCACCATTGGGAACCGTAGAAAAGGTTGAGTGTAGTTCTAGGACCGGGCGATCTCGTTTCCCGGGGTATTTGTGCATTTCTACACGCCGTTTTGACGATGGCCCTTCGAAAAGTCTTCTCCGCAGGCAGGTCGAACCATTAAAAGAAATAGATGTGCAAATTTGGCTCTTCCAGTGGGAAAACAAAGTGTGTGCCATCGTCAGTGACAGTTGGGGCTCGGTTGGCGATTCGTATTGCCGGGCCGGACTGAGAATGCCGGGTTCTGGGTGCGACAAGTACATTTAGCAGATGCAAATGTTAGCTTTTCTCAGGCTGCTGTCGGTAGAATTTTCGAATTTTTAGTTCGTTAGCCTCTTTATGGTTTTCTGTTCTTTTTTTCGCTGGTTTATTGCTATTGGCGTGACTTTTTGGTTCGTTTTGATTGGTTTTCTTTCGCTTTTGTTTTACTTGAGGGAGAGAGAAAGATGAACTTGAAGAACTTTGATACTACGACAACAAATTATTCAAAGATTTTTAGGTTTAACCAATCAAGCAACAGTAAGACACGTTATTTTGAAATGTTCACTACACAATGCTTGAAAGACAATCATCTGTCTTACTTTAATAACTACCAGAAGGTTTTTTAACGTTCTTTCGTGTACGTGAGTTTCACCCCAAACAGTGAACTTATCATTGATCTTCTCCTTCAGCTGCTTTATTAAGCTGCATGTTTTACTTAATGCAAATGTAGCAACCAGTCTCGGGAGACTCTTCCGCCGCTGTTGCTTCCAATAGGCATTAGGTGAGTAAGTGCAACTGGACTGACTGTGTGCTGGAACCAAAGAGCAAGTTTTGGCTGCTGCCGTCACTGACCTTGCCAGAACCGAACGCATTACTTTCGCCCATGACGTAGTACCACCGGGACCTATTTGATGAACATTAATTTTCATTAAATTAATTAAGTTAACACAAAAAGAATGGCACAACAAAGGAGAAAAAAAAACACACACACAGCACGGTACAGTGGGACGAAAATCGGCATCGTGTGCCTGCCGTTAGAGACCTTTTTCTTGCGAGAGTTAATTTTGGCCCGACGTTTTTACCCCGAGTTCTTACGTCTTCATTAATCCACAAGTGGGAAAGTGTAGGCCGTTCTTTTCCCATTCTTTTGCCCGGGCGCTCGGTGCTTTTTCTACTATGGTGTGCTTTTTTCGTTCTCTTGCCGCGTAAGAGCTATTTTGGAAGCCTGGTGTTCCTGGTCTATCCTAAGCCGGTAATGAATATGTCGGAAAATGTGTTGTTGTTTCGCAGTTGATTAAGCGTGGAAGATTGCAAACGGTGGGTCGAACTGAAGTTTCCATCTCAACAGCGTAGGGCCGATTAATATCCTTGGCAGCGAATGCTGACAGCTTAGAGAGGATTCGGAACGCCGTACCGGGAAAGCTGTGCTTGAAGAGTGTGTGTTTTTGGTTCGCTCGAAATGAACGAGTGGAATTATTTATTGTGTTATAAAAATTGCGTTTTATTGCAGCACAGTAGTTACATCTGTTTTAATTGATTGTGTTTCCATCTCTTTCCATTGCAGATTATGGGTTCGGCGCTATTCGATCGGTACAGCTGGTGGTAGATCCTCCAGCAGTGCGTCGCGGTCAACATGCCACGTTGCGCTGTCTGTATGAGTTGGATGATTCGCCCCTCTACTCCGTAAAGTTCTATCGAGGGTTGCGTGAGTTTTACCGCTACTCGCCAAGCCAGCAACCGAGCAAGAAGATTTTCCCATTCCCCGGTATCAATGTCGACGTAAGTAATGAAAAGATTCGATTTTAAAGAAAATGGACAGTAGACAGGCGGCTCATCGTGCTCGGTCCGAACGGAGTATCGAGTAGTATTAAGAACGGTGCGTCCGGACCCGGGTAATTTAAAGGCATTCTCCTTAAGCTGACATTAATCCGTCTTTTCTGATCCCGGGACATCGGGGACACGGATGATTCTCGCGATGGAAAAGCTGGAAGTTTAAATATAATCATACTTCCCGAAAGAGGCATCCGGAATTGTTTGAAGAAGACATCATTAATGGAGAGATAGCTTTTCATTTTATTTGTAGCCCTTTTTGGTTTGCCATTCCATCACTGACTGACCGTGTACTGTGGATTCTTTTCAACAGGCAAACGTGACTTGCTGATGCTCAACGTTTGTTACGTCTTGGCGTATCGCAAACACCCGACTGCTTTGGGACCCGGTTGCGACAAGAACAAGCGCACAAGTGCAGAGGTTTCGCAAACAGTAAAAAAGAAACCCACTCCCGGTGCGACAAACGTCGTTAAGCGTCTTGAGGATTGTCGGACGCAAAAACTAGAAACCGAAACCGAAACGAAACTGATAAGACACGATTACATTTACAGATGATTATTATTGGGATCTAGGGTGGTCTGGTCCTTTCTGCCATTCCGCTGTTGGTGGAGTCGTGTTTTATCGGTTTGTGTTTTTTCGTCGTTGGTTGTCTTGCGAATCCTTGTAAAAACACACGAAGGTCGTTAAACATATTAAACGAATAAGTAATCTTGTCGGGGTGTGTGCTTGTTGTCCCGGTACCTTTACTAACTCGCGATGTACGTTTTGTTGCTTTTCGGAGGTTGTTATTCACTGTCGTATAAACAAAAACGCAACCGATTTAAGTTAGAAATCAGATCGTTTGCACTTGGGTGGATTTGTAGAGCAAAAACAAAAAGCTATGTTCACCGTCAAGCAACCTGACCGAGCTCTTGATCGGCAAATGGGATTTGACTTTGAAGAGGGCAAAATGTCTTGTTTCGTGCTTTATTCAGTCCGTTGTCCTCCATTTTTTGTTTGTTGCTGCGAAAATGATCCTAGCTTGGTGCTTTTTGTGTAATTTCTTGTCAGTTCCGTTTTTGCTTCCATTCTAACGCGTTCGAAAGTTAGACTGGATGAAGGGCGTCCTCTGTTTTTCCGCTCGTTATTAACTTATTAATTATAATTGGAAGGCTGAAAGATAATCTTCCATCGCTTCGCATCCCTTTCGAGCGGTGCTAGTGCAGTGTGGCTGACTGATTGTTGTTGTCCCGGCACGCTCGAATCCGAGTATCCGGCGAGAGGTCAAATTCCTTCGCATCGCATCCAACCAATAGCGTTAGGCTTTTTGCTTTCACGTTGTAGTTTCTACTGCGAAGTTGGTGCTGAAATGGATTGAATTGTTGTTGCTTCTGCTGAGCTGTGCAACTTTCGATGAGATGAACCAGGATATTTTAAGACAACTGAAGTGCTCTACATTGTGAGCGGTATTGGGATAAGGACGCTGGGAGCGAGAATTCGCCGAGCGATTATTGCGGATTGGTATGTGCTTGAGAAAATTGTTATGATAATTATCGGAAAAGTAATCCCAGCCCAGTTGAAGAGGAGATATAAAATTGAAGGGAAGGAAAAGAAAGTGGTAACTGGCCATTGCCATAAGATCAAAGCGGATGGCAAAAGATAATGAAATGCTGTTAAGTTTTATAAGCAATCCTATCGGATGTGAGAATAGCAAGAAAGCTTTTTATTTGAAGGATATACTTGAGATAACTTTTTCAACTTTCTATTGTACCAAAACACATTGTGTAGAACTGTTTTAAGTTGTTTATTCCGATTACGCCAATCGTCGTGACAAATATTTAAGCAAAAACAACATATTTCACTAGCAAATTGTCTGATCAATATCAGATGTGGCCGTAATACCCATTTCCGGCTGCTGTTTATCATTGGGAATTTATCTGTCATGGTTCGTTCGGGGCATGACGCCACGAGCCGGCTGGTGCGCGTTGTACGTGGCAATTCAAATATTTTCTTGCAGAACAAAACTCGCCTGAATAGAAGATTGGCCAAAGTTGGCATTCCGTATAGCAAGCAATGCAAAAAAAAGCTCCAGATTCTTTTGACATTAAGAGTTTTCGTTTTCTACCAATTTGTGATTCCCGATTTTACCCATTTAAGCAATGCGTGCTGGCCGAACCAAAGCAGAAAATCGTTTGTGGTCTTCGTCATGGGCTAGATAGTTGACGGCGTTGCAGAAAGAAAAAGGGCACGTCCAAAATGGAAGCCAATTTGGTTGATCTGTACATTGGTGGACAGCGAACATCGTCGCCGAAATATTCAGTCACTGCTTGGCGAGAGGGGGTGTGAACGTGGGTGTAAACGGGTGTAAAGGGAAAGGCTATACATGGCACGGTTTCCTTGTGTAACTTTTTTGACTTAGCATCTTAGCATCCGGAGCAGCCCTCGGTTCGGTATGAAGAGCGATCTATTTTGTCAGACCGTCGAAAGCGTTTGAAGAAAAGCAGCCTCTTCTTATAATATATTTATGAGATTATCGTCCCATGCTTCGTAGTCGTTAGCCTTTCTGCCTGTCCTACCCGCGGACTGGGCTGTGTGCTTCAGTTACACCGCCTTGAACGGCACTCAATTTTGGACGCGAAAAATGGCAAGCTTTCCGTCTTCCTATAAATATCGTATTTCTTTTGGAAGCGTTTTTGCTCGATTTTTTTTGTCGTTGCTGGTTGCACTCATTCTAAGAGTCGTAGGATGTTTAATGTACAGCATACGTACGAATATGGTAACGTATTAGGTGACCAGCTTTTGTGCTGTGCTTGTTTCGAACGACAGACGACATAAGCTAATGCTCTGCCTGGCTCCCGAGGGAAAGAAATAGACATTGCGGGCTATCTATCTATACGTTTTACTGGTTTTTCTTCGGAGAAATCGACTTTTACACCATATCGGACGTTCCAAACGTAACTCAGATATTAAAGAAGTGGAAGATTTCTATAACCGACAGGCTGGATCGTTAATAGTTTAAGATGAAATGGAGAATACAACAAAGAAAGAAGAAAAACGAAATCCGTTTGACACAGAAAATGACAAAGCGAGGTGGAACTGTAAGGCGACCATTAAACGGGTGCAAAAGGATGATGGGATCACGCCGAATTGACGGGGTCCCGTATCGAATTGGAGGCGGGACCAGTCAACGTTCCATACTGGCGTGGAAAATCGTTCGGGGTAAATGCTTACTTATTCGGTGACAGTTTCCAACTCCCAATCCTCCCTGAACCTGGACGGCTAAAGAATGATAAAGAAATGTTCGAATCGGACACCGAGCCTTGTTGATCGGACGATATAGCCATGGTTGGTGTGTGTGTGTGTGTGTGTGTGTACTGAATGAACTTCTCCTAATACATTTATTCGTTGTACGTGAGTGCTTTTTCCATTCGAGTTCTCATCCCAAGCCCCCGACATTGCGTGGCAAAATCGTGGAAAGTAGCAGCAAACATACTAACGGAGCTCTTTATAGGGAGAAATGAATGAATTATTGGTTCGGTCATAAATATGGAGCAGATATATTTATCTGACTGTAAAAGCGGATCAGCGTCGCGCATGTGAAACGATCAAATTCTTATAAATGATGGTTTCGGTATTATCCGGGATTGAATATCCATTTCCGGTCGCAATAACCGGTTGGGCGATGGTGACCTCGTGGTGTCAATGGAGCGCCGGGTTTTGTTGAAAGCAAGACCGTGCACAGTGCGGTTAGAATTCGTTTCCAACCGAGCAGCTTCGTAGGGGTTGATGTGGCGTGAGCTCATTAACAATCCCCGGATCGGATTATGCACGAGACAGACGACTAAATCATCATTCGTGTCTGGATGAGTGAGGTAGTACAAATAAAATTAATTTCTATTAACAGAAGTGGACTTTAATTTTAGTTTTATTAAACCGCGAAAGCGATACCGGCGATGTGTTATAACCAATGCACAGTGGACATATTACTGTGTTACCAAATGGCTTTAATACATAAAAATGTAAAATTCAAAAAATACATTTTAAAAACCGGAATCAATAAGATCAATAGTTAAATTTTTGTATTTAAATTGTGCTTTTGTTGCCTAGTTCTAAAGTTCTAGAATTAGTTCTTTGTCAATTAACGGTAGATAATAAAATACCAGGGGGCGGCCCGGTGGTGTATACGATAGCGGCGCCGGTCTTCACACGGCAGGACCGGGGTTCGAATCCCGGCGGACCGCCTCCCCGTACGCAGGACTGACTATCCAGCTACGGGTATAACTAAGTCACAGAAAGCTAGCAATTGCTAGCAGGCCAAGACCTACAGAGGTTGTAGTGCCAGCGAAGAAGAAGAAGAAGAATAAAATACCAGGCGTCTCCATTGTAAATCTTGAAAGTATTGTTGGTGAAACGAAGCATAGGTACAAAAACATATAAAAATAACGCTATCTCGATATTTGTTCTACGGTTGCCCACTGCGACAATGATGTCATTTAATTGTTACTATTTTATGCATTGAGCACGGATTGCAATGGTCAACTCATCGATTCGATCAATTCACTTACGCCCTTTTACTGTACTGAAACTAATTGCTCACTGTATTTCGTTTCTTCTTTTCTTTCCTTTCCCCCTACCCGTTACAGGCTAGTATGTCCGACAACCGACAGGTGGTTATCAAAAATGTGGGCTTCGGACTGTCGGGCAATTTTTCCTGTGAAGTTACTGCTGACGCACCATCGTTTTCCACCGCCACGGAACACATCAGCATGCAAGTAGTGGGTAAGTTACCTAACCCTGGAGCCTCCGTTACTGTCGGTAGCTTCACACTGGGGAAAAGTTGTTCCAATTTTTCCTTGAAGAGTAAATCCACTTGGTTTCGGGGCTGAGAATTCGAGCTATGATCCCGACCTTGATGCCGTTTCGTGATGGGCCGTGTACGCGAGAGAGAGAGAGGGTGTGGGGATGGATTAGGCAGTTGGATTTTGGTGAAGCTGAAAATGGTTATGTGTCTTTGTTCGCTCCGTTTCTAGTAGAGTGCGGTGGTTTGAAACACACAAGGCACGACGCCCACCACGAGCCATCCATGTGCCGTTTTTCCGCACGACTTGTGGAACGGTTTGTTGCAGACCGATGAGCAGAACGTAGGACAATTTTCCGAATGGATTAAATTTAATCAAATTACGAACATTTCGAAAGCAACGGAGCTCTGTTTCATGGGTGCCGGACCTGGTCTTGCGCAACGTTCGATGCTTGTATTGAAATTCGTATAATGTGTAGCATTTGTTGGTATGCCTGCAATTAGGGTCCGTTTCCTGGAGCTAAATAAGCTTCGCAGTAAAATAACTGCTTGATGAATGGTGAAAAATAACTGATTGATGAATGGTGAGAACAAGCCCTCCCAGGGTCGGTTTATGTCACATATTGACTATGAATTGTTGCTGCCGTGAATTATTCCCTTCACACTCCCTTACACTTCAAACATTCATAAAACTGTATGGGCTCGTTAAAAACATTGTCCTCATATCTAAAGAACAAAA
>KZ061641.1:251977-391080 GCA_002091835.1 Anopheles maculatus
GGCATTCCCAAAAGTCTTGCAGTCGTCAATTGTTTTCTATTATGCAAAGATCGTCTGCGTAAATAGCTGTAAGCGTGGTCAGGATGAACTTCACACTCATCATTTACATTAACTATTATGCCATGACAATTTAAAAACATCACAATTTAATTATGTAGGTATAGTGTTAGGCGATTCGCAAGTTGGACACTGAAGAAACATAAATCGGTAATAACCTATTCACTTTTCAAATGGTATTGTCTATTTCAAACAATTGCTACAGTGTAACTCGATCGTAAACGAAGCATACACAAATTGGTTGTTAATAATTGGAATTGCACAAACAAAAACGAAGTTCGTTAATGTATGTGCGTTACCGTCGTCACCTGTCTGTTCTGATACGATACCGGTTCACCGTCAACTAACGCCCAAACGAAACCGATTCATTTTTATTTACTTTTACCCGAGACGTCCTTTTACAAACAGTTGCCTGACATTATTGTGAACCGTAGCAGCTTGATTCGGGATATGAGGAATGTGAAGGCATGTATGTGGTCGTGTGCGATTGAATCGTGTTGATTTCAATTCCATTGCTATTGAAAGATCAAATAGCTGTACTACTCCATGGGTCGAGAGAGAGAGAGAGAGAGAGAGAGAGAGAGAGAGAGAGAGAGAAAGAGAGAGAGAGTGAGGTGGGAAGAAAGCGACGGGAGAGTGTTGATAGAAAATGAACATAAACCATCTGTCAACGCTGACAAAGGGTGATGGTCCGGTGCGGAGACCAAAGTCAACGGGTGCCGATGCCGAGAAATAGGAGTAACTGATAACCCATCGTCGTACGGTTGCTTACCAATCTAGTGACTCCCAGCGTCAAAGGATCCTTAGCCCCGTCGAGTGAAGGCAACAAAACCCAGGGAAAATGGGAAAGCGTTGGGAACGCTGTGTTTCCTGCTCTCCGCTCCCGTTCTCTGTCCGGTGTCGATTCGTACAATAGTGATTCGGGTAATAACAACCACCTTGGCGTTGAAATAGTTCGAGAGTGAGAGTTCCATTGTTCCGAACCCATTTTCCCGTGCCGCAAGGTTTCGCGGCGATGGTAGTGGCGATGGGAAAGCGCTCCCAGTTTCGAATTGTTCAACGTGTGGATGGGGAGCTAACTGTTGCCCGTTCGCTTTGATGTCGATCGTTTGGTCGTGTTCGTTTTGGCCAAAGCATTCGCCAAACGACGGCCCAAACGACCGGCTAAACAATCAAAGGCTCAACGGTACTGCTGCTGCTGCTGCTGATGCTGCTGCGAGAGTTAGTTCCGCACGGCGAGAATCATTGTCGGGGCGTTTGTTTCGGTCCGGTCGATCAGGACCCAATCGACGAGATTCGAAGTGTGTTCTTGTGCCGTGCGACAGGCTCACCCTCGGTGTACCCTCGTTCGTTCGTTCGTCATCATCATCGGATGTCGTTTTTTCGATTGAATCGGGAACCAACTACTGCTGCAAAAACGGTGCCTGCGTACCGGATTCTAGCAATGGCTGTAGGTTTTTTGTTTCTTTCGTTTTGTTTTAGCAGACGCTACGGATCGATTTATGCTGTACGGAATTAACTTCGGAAAACGAAAAGAAAACACGCATCGGCGAGAGAGAAAAAAAAACACAAAACCGGTGAGACCTTCCCACAATGCTTCCTCTTTTTTTTTTGAGGGCGTTAGGGTTTAAGGATGTCGAAAATAAGGATATCCATTGCCGGTTGTGAAAGACGGAAGCATTGTCGGCGGCCCGTGTTCAGCATGTTTGAGCTCCAAACGCAATGCCGCATGTGACACTTTACGCCCAGCATGAGCTTTGGCTAGGGATGGTTTCTTTGCCAAAAGAAGAACCACCATTGAACGTAACAGCTCTGCACCGGTTTGTACTGGTTGGGTGTGTTTCGTTTGTGTATGATGGCCGTCGTGTTTATCGTTTTATGGTCGTCCAAACAACCGTCCTGCTGTACGGTGCGGAGCACGGGTGGTAATTGTTTTGTTCTGTTGTCTTTACCGACCAGTCAATTTCTTTCGTTCCATTCGTGTCATCCTGGAATGTATGTGTGTGTATGTGCTGGATGGACGATTTGGTTGGTCAGTGGGTGCGAATCGATGGCCATACAATCGTACACTGGCAGCGTAACATTGAACCATGGGAAAAAGAAAATCGATCGATTGAGTACTCACATTTTGTGTTTGTTCGACAATGAAACTACCCATTGTAGAATCCCGGTCCTCGAAATAGACAGGAAGGACGGACGCATCAAATATATGTACATGTGTGTATGTGTGCGTATTAGTTTCATTCCTTCGCCGTTCCGAAACCCGAAAGCTGTTGGAGTAGGGGTGACCGGAAACCGGTTGTTGAGTGTTATGAAATCGAGCATTTGTTTGCTCTTATCGTCTGTCATGGGCGAACAAATATGTGGTCGTATACCTGCGCCATCATCCTGGTGCTTTTAGTTGGGCTTCATTATACTCGTATCCAAGGTACCAAAGGATGTTGGAAATGCTACCACCCATTCTAGAATGATGCCCAAGAGGATATTAAAATGTAATGTTGTGCTTTTTCTCCCCCTGTTGTAAGCAGTGTTGCCATCGATTTGCTTTTAAGAATGTTCAACCTCACTATTTGCATTGAACAGGGAAACCCGGGTTGCATAATCTAGATTGGTACAGCAACCGGACAAATTGTAATTGATCCATCGCATTGTTCGATACAGGCCGGACAGGATTGCATTTGAAAGACACGTCTGATGGATGTTATCTCAGAATGCATGAAGAAGGTTACGTAAATGCATGCTTTTTAATTTTAATTAATGACAGTACCTTGAGACATGGTCAGTTCCTTGTAATGATATGATAAATTAGTTTATTATAGGTAAATTACAAGTTTCCTATATACGTAAAGGATTTAATCATAACGCTTTTTGGTCCATCAAAAAGCTTCTCTTGAGGTAACCAGCTAATAAATGTTGTGTCAAATCCTTGCAAAGTTGTAAGCCATATGCTTCAAACTTTCTTACAGTCAATAGGAGACAGCGTCCTGACTACTTTAAGGCTTTTTTTCTGGATGCGTTAGAGTCATCGAGGACTTACCTAAGTTAAATATATTCTGGATGTTACTTAAGTTGGTAAGATCGCCTTTTGATATTCGAAAGTAAATTTTTTTACGTGCTCCTTGCCTGCATATTGAGGCCATCACTAGCATAACTTGGGTTGTAGGCACTTTAATTAATCGCTTAACGATAGCTGATGTTTTTTGCACGATTAACACTTTTCGTTGATTTCCTTGATCAGCATTGACCAATTTCTCGTAATCAGTTAACCATTGAATTACTTCACATTAAAAATCTTCTCTTTTTGCGCGCATTCGTTTGCTACTGGACGAGTTCTTTTCTCTGATTGCAATGTCGTCATAAAGAAGCGATAAATGATCTTTCTCTACCCAATCCCGTAAGCGCCCTCTATACGTAAGAAACTTATTTATGTAGCCGCCTTCTCGATCTCTTAAGTTATGACATTTCACATGGTTTGTTTACGTTGAATCAATCTAGTAGCCTTAGTAAAACGTGCAATGAATAGTGCTCTTGAATTGAATAGCCTCTAATTTCTAAAATAAAATATTTGAATTAACAAAAAACCGAATCAGAGAGAAGAGCAAATAGTTCTTGTTGTCAGTCATCAAAATAATTGTCTGTACATATCACATATATTTTCAAATGTGGGTTTGATGCACAACTCCTTTGCTTAAACTGTTTCAAATCGAATGTACAAAGCTTTGAAACTCTCACTCTCCTAAAAATTCCTAAAGTTCAAACTTTATCAAATCATCCCTAACCAAAGCCACCTTGAACGGGCAACATTGGCAGGTACACTGAAAAGGTGAGATTTCCGTCTCTTTTATGTTTCTTTGCCTTTCCTTTCATCAAGCCATTAAAGAGAAAATCCTCCACAATCAGCGCAGTGCACTAAAAACTCGTACCGAAAAAGCATATGTACGCTTGCTGAAGACGCTCCAACGGTCGCCGCTGGCTTTTATGATCGTCCACACTGTGCGCCATTCATTTCCCATCTTGTGCTCACCTACGGCATTCAAGTGGTGGTGTGGCCCCATGTGAATGTACTATTATGTGTATTATGGGGCGGATTTTTCATCTTTTCCGTGCCAGCTTGTTTTTCTCGTCTGCATCCTAACGAGTCGTCACGAGCGACGAAATAACACGTTTCATGCACTTTCTTTGCTGCAATGGATCGCGTCGGAAGTGAATGCCAAAACTCCGAAGAAGAAATCTGCTACCCGGTCGGTTTAGGAAAAGTGTGGCCGTGCTTTAAGTTTATGTTGTTTCTCCCTTATTCCCGGCGTGTCATTGAAGACGACCTGTTTCTGTTTCGGGGTTTTGTGCCGTGAAAAGAATGTGCGAGCCGCCGAGTGTGCCTTTGGTTGATTTTTCTTTCCATTTGACTCACCTATCTTTCGGTGTTCGTGAGGAAATGTTCGTTTCGTTTTTGGCTACAGACGGGGTTTGTAGGTCGCGGTTTGTGTGGTACATTACGGAGCCTTTGCGGAGGTTTTTTTTCCCCTGTTGGTCGATACTTGGTGAAAAAGGCGCTCATATGATCTACTTATCGGTGAAGAAGTGTTCTTTCCACACCAGCATCTCAGGTTGTTGGGTTCGATGGAACGCTTTAGGATTTTTCACTCTTTTCGAGTGACAAGATGTGTGAGTATATGTATGAAAAAAACATACCAAATTCATATTGATAAGCATAGAAGAGAGAAATGAAAACGCATTCAGTTAGTACTTGTTAGTCATACTCTTCGGAAGACGCAGCCCTTTTCGGGATAATCTTTCGCTCTTCTTTCTTTACCGGTCGTGGTTGTCTTTTGTTAAACTTTTCACAACCATCCCATAGGTCCTTGCCCTTAGCTGGACTGCTGGATCCCATATTGCCTTCCAATTTCCATTGTGTCTAAATTTTTGGAACGACAGTTTTGGAGAAATTGACGATACAGTGACATTGTGTGCGCTGCAAGATTGACAGGCAAAGGACACAGAGAATATGCAGCACTCGGCTACACTCGCCTCGTACGATTTTATGCCTTTGCTACCTCCTTCTTCTTTCTCTCCTTCCCCGTCCAATCCACACACAAAAAAGGGGACCTTATTGCCCTGCATCATGCAATCGCCTGGAGCGTGTTGCGTCCTGCAGGTTTTTACGAAGCAGATAAAATGCGGATCACGTCTCAAGTTCAATTTTGAAGCTTTTTAGCGTTGAACCTCAGTGCCATGGATCCCTTTGCGCTAAGTTGCTCTTGTATTATGTGTTGTTTTTTTGTTTTGCTTTGTTCCTTCTCGCTTTCTCTTTCTGTCTCATGCTCCCTGTTTGGTGCAGTTAAGCTGATGTTGCTACTGGATACCTTTCAGTGCACGAGTTGTAATTTTGTTGCCTTAGCGAACAGGAAAATGGCCAACTTCGGTAAAGCTTCATCACAAACGAACAGTATACGAAGGAGCGAACGAGAGAGAGAAGACAAAACAAATCAACACAAAGGCAGGTAGCTGGCCAACCTTTTTTGTGTGGATGGATATCATTCCGTCGTTTTGAACTGGCATCCTCATCCTTGTTTCGGCGAAAACTAGGTAGAAAATTTATGAATTTCCATCCGAAAACTTTTCATCTGTACACTACGTGCCTGGATACAGTACACCACGTTTACACGTCGCAGCCACTTAAGCTTTCCAGTTAACAATGATTATTTATACGTCATCTTTCTCATGCCGGAGCGGAGTGAGTTGGTTTGCGAGTGATAGTTGCACAGATTTCGGCATGGACATGTTACAGTGTTTCGTAAACGTACGAAAAGTTGACACGAGGAAGGAAATGTTTTATAATGGCTAATCAAACTTAGAGAATTTTACATTATCATTCATAAAATATAAAATAACGACAAATAGCGAAAGCCATCACATTTTGTAAAAAATAAAGAAGTAAGGTTATGATGCATAAAACCAACGATTCAATTTCGGTTTTTTTCTGGAAATCTTTGACGAAAATCTTGGAAAAACGAGAATATGACTAAATCATTAACAAAGTTGATTCTGATGAACTTTTTTAATTGTGATGAAAACATATCCAACATATGTGGGGCCATAAAGTAAGATCGTTCGTTGAATTTTATTTTTTTATAAAATTTACAGTATTTTCATTCTACAGTATTTTAACCGTTTGGTGAAACTTGCACTTTGATTTCAAGGTTAAATTAATTTGAATTTCCCCGAGTAATCCAATATATTAAACATTTAATCATCAACTTTTTTATATGATCGAGTAACAAACTATTTTAAACGATAAAAAAACGAGTTAAAGTATTTTTCTAATTTTTTATCGCTTTCTGTACTTGGTATTGCTTATAAAATATTTCACTACAGCCAATAGAGTACGTGGAATAGAGCTTACGAAGGACGTAGCTTATAAAGTGACATCGTGCAAAATTTACTGGATAAGATTGCTATTTGAGTTGCTCTGTTAGATGGTTGCCGTAATTGTGGCATGAGCAAAGATTTATGCAGGATTGTTCGTTTGTGCTAGGTAACAGATACACAACTTAGTACAGATTTCATGGGACATACACTTTACACAGCAAACCTTCAAATTTAGAATGAAATATTCTAAGAAACTATGTGTCTGTGAAATGCTATATTCGGAGAGTTGAAGTTTAATTGCGTTGAGTTTGGTAGACGATAAACAAGCCGTACCAAATGCATGGATTAAGCATAATGAACCTACATGCGTCTCATTTCAACCATAGCTGGAAGCTATCCCAAGTCCCTCCACCAACCGCCCGACGTTCAGTTACTTTGTCAAGACAGTCCGAGGGCAGCGTACAACCTTTCATGAGACGGAAATCACACCGTACTGTACGTGCAATTCGATATCTAATTAAAGCCATCCCAAACATGTTGCCCATATCAATTTCAATCAAATTGACTACACAAACACACGGAGCGCACGCACGCGTTCGCCGAGTGTCGGAATGTGCTGCCGGATGTGTGGGACATGCATTAGATTAGGTCGGCGAAGGACAACGACGCCCGTCAAATCTTGCTGCCCGTCATTGACCGAAGATGCTTTCCGAGGGCGGCTGTCCTTGGTGGCTGGCCGAAAGCTTTCGGGTAAGGCACCCGGTACCGTACCGTGACTGGAAGTTAATCACCATGTCAGGTCGGTTGTGCAGGCACCGAGCATGGGGAGGGAAAGCCGGAAATTAGAGGGCTGAAGCGAGGGCTGTTGTGATGTGTTTATTAGCGCCGTACACCTTACGTTAGGTGTTGCTTTATTTGGAGTACCGCACTGGTTCGAAGGTTTTCAGGTATGCTTATCTTACTGGATAGCACTTTCACACCTTACGGTCGGTGTTCGGTTTCTCTAGCGGAACGGAGAGCGTGTGGAGTTACAAGCACAACCGGAAGACACTGATTCCGGTAGACGGCAAACTAATAACGCTTTCACACTTTCGTTGTCATCACTATCGTTCTTTGCCGTTACGGTGCAACTTCAGCAGAAGGGTATCAATGTTGACCGTTTAGCAAAGTATGTGTTACCTTCAGCTTGAGGTAATTTTCATACTGTCAGTTTCTCACTATTTCCAATATGATTCTTGTTACACTTGAAACGGTCTTATCCAATCATATGTACAATGTTTCTTATTTCGCGCATATTCCGATTTGTGAAATCAAAATCACCGTAAAAGGATTTGGTGTTTGAGCAATCTCTTCGGGCGGTTGAACCCATAAATTTTCAAACGATTTATAGCTTTTCCAAACTAAGCTAGAGACGCTCAAGAATAGCAGAGAACCTGTGATCTCACTATCCGGCACACGTTTGCTTTAGGATAAGCTTAACAAACGTAAACACAGCACACAGAGCGAGTCGAGAACAGAGGCGAGTGGCTTATATGCACACCAACACAGCTCGTCGTCGCCGTTGGGAATGGCCGCTTTAGTGGTTTGAAAAAGCTTATGCTAATGTTTGACAGCTCGGATCGTCCGACTTAGGGGTCGTGGGTGCGAGACAGAGAAGGAACGGGAGTAAAAAAGCGGTAAAGTGGCTGATAGGGGGGGGGGGGAAACATTTTGCACGCTTGAATTAATCTCTTGGGTGAGAGAGAGCAACATCTTTGCCCGTGTCCGCCATCGTATGGAGACGCCTGGTGCTTCATCCACAGCCCGAGGCTCTTTAGTTCGTCTGTGTTCTTGATGTTATCCGTCCCCAGCGCACGGATCGCTGACGCCGAGAAAACGCCAAGAAGCATACAGGTGTTAAAGAGTTATGCCAGCACGGAGCAAGAATGACGCCCCGTTGACGACGATAACGGCGCCTCGGTGAAAATTTATTTAATATGGAAATTAGCCTCGCTCGATTCGCGCCTGCACCTGTACGCTCACGTGTGTAAGACCTTTTGAAAGCTTGCGGAAACTGTCTCAGCTTCTAGCCGTGGGCATTAATTCACATCAGCAGAGCGGGATGGGTCCCGTTCCCGTTCGCACCTGTCCGCCAGAATCCCGTTGCTTGATGGATTAGGGTAGTTTTTGTCGGGTGTGTTATTCCTCGTGCGAAGCTTGTCAAGAATCCTTGACATGAGCCTAGCCCCACCGCCGACAATCTTGTGCCCGGCGGCTGATCACGACGTACGACACAATGTCGTTGGTGTCGTAAATGCAATCAACAAGTTTGGCCGGAAAATTGCTTCGATAATTTGTTTCCGTTTGAGCGCACGTCAATTTAATTAATTGTAGACAAAACATGCCCGCTTAAAGTGTAACAGGGAATGCAGACTTTGTGGAATGGTTACTGGAAGGGTTGTTGTTGTTGTGATGGAAATCGTGCCAATTAATAGAGTTTCCTTGACGTTTGTAACATCGATTGGTTGTTAGTTTATTAAACAGGTGATGTGTTGCAGTGGTGTACCGTTGTGTTGAAAAATATGATAAACCTCCGTTATCTACACCGTTGACTTTGTGCTACTTAAATAAACCAAAATGGATCATAATACGCTATTTCGAATTTTTCATCTATACGCTCTTAAACCTAGGAACGCACACACATTTCAAAAGCCGAAGGAAAAGTATACGAAACTATCGCACTGTTTGCTCCGATTTGTGGTACATGTCATCCCCAGGCATACAGCTCGATGTCATGGCAATGTCTTCTTAAGCGTCTTACCCCACTCACAATTAATGTCAGCATTGATGGCACACTCCTACACACAAGCCGAGAAACTAAACAACAACAAAAAAACACCCCTGAACAAAAAACCACAACATCGAAACGTAGGACCTATCCCCCGGAGGACAATTTCACAACCCACTTCACGTGACGCTCGGTAACGGAGTGGGAAGAAACTTTTCGCCGAAAACCATTCAACAGTCGCTATCAACAATCGAAATCGTTTGAGAAAGTTTTCGCCACAAACAAAGGTTTTGATCGTCTGCCCCATCCGTCTGCACCAATCGCGCAAGTTCTCAGTTTGTTTGGGGTTGGCTTTGTGGGAGCTTTGCTCAATTTCACCATTTTCCAACAGTTCCAACTGTCATATCATCTTTTATCCGGTGACTCCCTTCGCTCCTGTTCGCACTCAACTTGATCGTAGCGTTACGTAGGCGCACGACCCAGAAGCTTTGGTAATAGCAGCAGCAGCAGCAGCAGCAGCAGTAGCAGTAGTAGTAGTGGTAGGTCATGTGAATTTTCCACACTTTTTCCACGGCGAATCAGCGCGAACTCAGCGCTGCTCTGAGAGTGTGGGAAAGTCAAACGCGAGACCTCTTAACGTGTAATAGCTTCGGTCGCGGTAACAATGGATTCGACGATGGGAATAATCATCGCTGGCGAAGAATGGTTGGAAAAACAATGGCTCCATGTGGAAACATAGATCCTCACATACACATACACACACGCACACACTGTCATATCCTTGCCCAAGCCTCAAACATACGGGTGTGAATCAAAGCAAACACAATTTACACGTACGCGACATAACGTCAGCAAGCTCGAGCTGGAATCGCGCGAGCACCAGATTTCGGTCGCTTATCGCATTCGCGTGCAACCACGGATGGTGGCGCTAAGAGGAGGGATTTGGGAACAAAAGGCGTCACAGCAGGCGACGACCGGGTGGCAGGCTGCTTGTGGCTGTGGCGATGGTGTGTTTTCGGCTCGTTCACCTTGCATATTATTTCACTGCGCGTAACAGACCTGGCCGACCGCCGCACTGCTGACGCGAACGTTTTTCGGAAGATGCTCTGTGTAACTCAAGGACGATTTTGCTAGCTGTGCGAGCTGTGTGTAAGCTCGTATGTTGACGTTGAAGAAGTACTTTTCTTATTTTGACATCTGCTTCTTAGTGCGACACATCATCGTCGCCATCATCTTCGCCCTCGGAAGGGGCCCTATTGTTCGACGATGGTTGACTGACGGCATCCTGCTGTTCGCCGTGTGACGGGTTCGTTCTCGTTTAAGCTTTGCCGAACGTGAGTAAAACAGTAACAATCATGTGCCCGCCCGACATCGTCAGATTCCGTCGAGCTTTGATTAGGTGATCGTATTTCAGCGTGTTTGTGGAATGTGGAAAAAAGAAATGCTAAAATTAAGATAATGTCGAGGTAATGTGAGACGACGCGAAGTGAATGGTGCTGGCTGCTGCCCCACCCTGGGAGGATCAATTGTTATCTATTCGTCCTTGGAGTGTTGTATTTGAACTTGTTAATTTTGTGTCCTTCTAGCCTCTTAGCCTCCTTGGCGTAATCTGTCACAACCCAAACACATACTTCAAAACCCCGTCATTAGGCAAGCAATAGGGTTGTAATGATTGTTGGCAGTGAGTTTTTCCTACCACGTGCACGATGAACACATTCGTCAGGTTCCGATGTTTGCACACATCTCAACCAGCACCAGAACAGACGACGAGTTCGTCTGGGACTCTCGGTTCGTAATCCGACTAAAGATCGACTAGTGGCGACGGTGAGAGTTGCAGGGTTGCAAACCGATCCGGTGCTGCTAAACCACTCTGGTACGTGTGAGATAGATAGTTGACTGAAGCTGATTGGAAAAGTTCCAGATGACGGTGAAAAGAGTGCAAAAGGTTCATTAGCATTAAAGCACGTCCCTAATCTTCACACATTAGTTTGTCAGGTTTGTTCAGCAAGCGGATGGTCTCCGTTTTCTTGCCGCGAGTTTGACTTGAGTTTGATCGTGACGTTTAACAAGTTTTCTTAGGAGCACAGGTAAATGGCAGCCATTGGCTCATGCAAACTAGCAAGAACTTCGCCCGATATGTCTGTTGTCTTTCGACAATTCGGTTTGCTTATTTTTGTTACGCTCTTACTTGCTTAAAATTTGTAGATTAGCTTAGGAAGTGCTTCAATAACTGATTTGTCACCCGTACAGGGATTGGTAATTTCTAAATCTTTTATTTATAAATCAGTTGTTTAGGCTCGACATCCCCACAAATAGTTTATTACAAGCAAAATACTGAACCAAAACTAATGTCTACAAATGTCTGATCGAATTCTTCAACATTGCTCCTTTTCGTCCGGTTTTTTTGTGGGGACAAAAAGTGGTGACAAAAAAGGTAAAAATCAATTCTTCACATTCCACCCGGTAAGCGTTCCGGTAGCAGTCAGCTAAACGACGCATCATCATCTTGATGTTACCTTATGTCATATGGCCACATTCTTTTCATATACAAATTTCCAATCATCTTTCTCGCTTCCTTACCAGTTTGTCACACATCTTCTGCTCGCAAGCTTCACACCACCGGAAGGGCCGTTGGTGGACCAAATGAAGACCAACGGGATGGTGGTTTTTTTTTTCGTCCTTTTCTTCATTCGATCTCATTCCGGAGAGAAACGGCCGCTGTGACAGCATGTTGCGATGGGGCGCAGCTTTCTTTGGTTTGGTGCGCCAGTTTTGTAACAATGTTTGCTGCTGAAAAATGTATTCCCAGGCATATGAATGTTGATGAGTTGCTGCCAAAATCATTGTGGGCTAGCGTCGAACGGTGTACCCGGCTGTAGCTGAAACGATTCCCTCAAAACGCGAGGCTTTTGCTATGCGAGTGGAAAAGCGTCGTTTTGTTGAGGGCTTTTTCTCGACGAAAAAAAAAAAGATTCTCCATAACGCGGCCGTAACGATAAAAAGCGCGCCCGATTCGCGCAATGGCAGCGGTTAGAGTGTAGGCCTCTCACCCCGAGTAACCTTTGCTCCCGAAGGAGCGCTCCTTCCGAGCTTTTCATCGAAGCACACTTGTCCAGTATGCGAACACGTACCTTCCCGAATTGTAAAGACGCTACATCAGCAAAGGTGGCATACCGTTTTGACGTGTAGGGTGGGATATGGTGGAAGGAGAGAGGGGAGGAGGGACCGATGGAAGTAAAATATATTACAGATATTATTGCTTATTGTAAGTGGTTTGATGTGAACGCTTGGCATTTTTCGCCGCATGTTACGTGGTGGTGGAATTTCATTTATTATTCAACATCAATGCGATTCTTCCGTCTCCGCACGGCGGCCGTTTGATGGTCGACTTGCCGTGTTCACTCTCTGCAACATTGTCGACATTGTTAATGCTATTTTTTGTTGAGGCTGTTGTTGTTGTTATTGTTGTAGAACGCATTCCCAGGTACGTCGATTCGTCGTTTGGCCGTGCGTTAGGAAGCATCAAATTTTATGTTATCAATTTGTTGTGAATACTTTGCCGGTTTCGGCTTGACTTGGCGCAACAAAGCGAGAGGTATGTACAACCGTTCGGAACGGGACGGTAGAAAAATAGCGTGAAAGTATTGTCGAGTGTAATCCTCTTACCATAAATGGGTAGGGAAATTGTAATTATTTTGAGCATTCAAATGTGTATTTAAATTTTTATGCGACGAAACGGTGCCATTGCGCGTGGAAGCAAGCTAAGGGCAAATTGTTTGCTGTTGCGTGAGTTATAGCGCACACTAAGCTAGGCCTGAAAAACAAAATGCATTTGATGAAAGCAAACAATGAATAGCATAGCGTTTAACAGTTGGCATAAAGAATTCACATTTTAAATCGAAATTTTGCTCGATTTGGTTTTAAGGAGTGTTGCACATAAAAGTTTAAAATACATAATTTTTTTGTTTTATGCATCCACGTGTACAGGTATTACGCTCGATATTTTTTCCGAACGCCATTGTTGTGCAACTATTTCGCAATTAGTAGTTTAGTGACAAATAAGATTTGTACTAGGATAAATAAAATACATACCTAGTTTAACACGCATTTCTTAGCTCTTGAACAATAACTCAGTTACGCGTTCTTGTTGACGTTGAAAGTTGTCCAAATGAAAGTTTTCAAAACTCTCTTTTTGATATGACCATAAGGTACATACTTTACTGTGTTAGTTAAACATGAATAAGATGAATATTGACTACGAAATAACACATACAGTTCCTGGAGATGATAATGTTTTGTGTATGAATGCCACGAACCCATATACGGAGCTAGATTGTTGTACATTATTTAGTTGTAGTATCCGATAATAAAGTGCTTAAATCGATCTTGTCTGGTGATCTCAGCTTCAGATTTTAACTTTTTTTTAATTTCAAATTCACTTTATTTTACAACAGAGGTACGGTTACTATTCTCTTGGTGGTTTTAGCAATAATTCAACTCCAAAGTTCGTCTCCATAGACCGAGATAGATGCGTGATCAATAGATCTGGGGAATCTTGGCAGAAGACAACATTGGCTCCATGTAGTTGCTACTGTGCTTACGGTGTTGAATACCGCATGCAAGATGTTCTCCTTAATACTGCAAGATCGACTTGTCCGATTCTTCTCAGAGATAGTTAAAAACTATCAGACCGAATTTCAAAATGGAAAATCAACCACTGACCACGTGGCTACGTTGCAGAAGCTTACCAAAGTATCAAGTAGCCAGCTTTATACCTCAACTTGGATATTCTCTTTCTTGGCCTAACGACCTCTTGGTCATGCCTGCCATTTCTGGCTTACTAGACTTATTGTTACCGCATAGTTGGATCGTCAGTCCTCACTATGGGGGAACGGCCCACATGAGACTTGAACCCCGGTCCTGCCGTGTGAAGACCGGCGCCGCTGTCGCAGTACCACCGGGCCGCCCCAACTTGGATATTAACGAGGCGAAAATCATAATGATGATGACACCACCAGTGGTCCTGCAAACAAACATTTGCGGATTAACGAAGGGGTGATGTAGAGATATGTGATTGCGCTTTTGAATTCGTTCAAAATGTCAACTATCTAGAATCAAAAGAATTCTTTTAAGACGCGTACTTGAGAAAGATTATCAGAAGAGTCTGTGGCCTCCGGTGCAATGACAAGCTCTACGAGCTGTACGATCATCGTGCAACAATTGAGACTCTCCAGGTTTCGGTGGGTTGTTTCTTCTTCTTCTTCTTCTTCTCTGGCACTACAACCTCTGTAGGTCTTGGCCTGCTAGCAATTGCTAGCTTTCTGTGACTTATTTATACCCGTAGCTGGATAGTCAGTCCTGCGTACGGGGAGGCGGTCCGCCGGGATTCGAACCCCGGTCCTGCCGTGTGAAGACCGGCGCCGCTATCGGATACACCACCGGGCCGTGGGTTGTTTATGTTATGATAATGGCACCGGACGATTCAGTCCGTACAGTCCTTTTAGGCCGTTCACATGTAATAAGGAGGCGTGAAAGACCCAAATTGAGAAGAAGTGATGGCATTGAAGTGTCTGCCAGGATCTCTAGGATTTTGGATTGGCAGACGACGGTGCTGGACGTTGAGCGATATCGAGGATTGTTGGAGTAGGCAAACAATGCAAAGTGGTTTTTGGTGTCTGATAAGTATACATACTTACTTTCTTACTATTTCCAACAATTTTTATGGAACAATTAACTCTCCAATAACTGAAGGAAAAAGTAGGAAAGGAATATAGTTCATTTTCTCTTTCAATCTCTTTCTCTCTGTAACCCCTTACCATTTCGTTCAACAAGTGCAAATGAAACGTTCGCGCTGGGTTTAGGTTAGAATACGAATGAATGATAAGAACTTATTTTAATTGAAGTTTATACATTTCAAAAACAAAAGAAAAAGGAGAAGGTTCAATAATTCCTAAGGATGTGATAAAAAGTGTTTTAAGATTACAGTTCTTCAATTAACGACCTGAAGTAATGTTAATTGTTCTGAAATATTTTTTAGGTTAATATGCAACATTGTAGTTTTATTCAATATAAAAAGGCCATTGATATAATTTATACGGAAAAATAATGAATTTTTAATACGTTGCTGAAAGCGAGAGAAATTTTTACCAAGGCTTTCTTCCTCAATATGCGTTCAATAACAGTATTCACCCGAAGGTGTTTAAATGGAAAAAAGCCTTTTAAAAATACCTCCTCGGAAGAAAGCCGAAAGGACTCCATTCCTTTCCATTTCGGCCCGTTTTTCTTCTCGCCGCCGCCTCACAACAGTGCCAGGGCGATCCGAAGTAATCCTCTTTGCCAGTCACGCTTCGACAACGTTCAATATCCAGCTTCATTAACCCTGGTTCACATTTGAGTTGGGGCGGATGGCGCTTTCTGCTTCTCCCGGCACAAGCACAGTGCACAAAACATTCAAAGAACGACACGCCAACGCGAGCGCGAGTGCGGCGGCGGGCCACACAATGAACCAATAAATCAATCTCGGAAATAGCAACGTAATCTCCATTTGTCTCCTCTCAATAATGTAATGGGCTCGCTATTAATGGAAGACTGGCTGCTGCGGGAAGGCCAACGCGTTGCTTTTGATATATTTCCATCGGTATCGGTGTTTATCGTGTTTCGTTCTGTGAATTTTGGGGTAAGGTTCGCGCTTTTGCCGGAAGAAATGTGTTTGTATTCTTTTTGTCCAAAACCACGTCGACGTCACTTGGTTCTCATTGGGCAGATGGTGTTCGGTAGTCGAGGGATAAAAAGTTCGTTCGCTTCAATCGTTTGTTTTCCGATTGTTGATTGTAAATATTTTTCTTGATAATTTCGCTTGTTATTGAACCACACAATCCGTGCACAATGTGTTGATTAAATTTGTTCAATTTATCTGTTCTGTTATGTACTTCATTTCAATCGCAAGCGTCTGTTATATAAAAATGACTTTAAACAAAAAGTTACGAAGATATTTTCTTCTCTTTTTGTGTTTTATTTCCCACCTACAATACCACCGATCGTTGTTAACGTTGCCACGAAACTGTGGTTCGCATGATCGAAATTTCAACCACCGTTTACGATCCGCGGTCGTATCTTCGCCGCGTTGCCCTCCGGAGAGTTCTCTCTAGCGAGTCTCAAGTGTCTGTTTATTTGTTTCGCTTCAGCGCAGTGCAACGGAATTTGATGGGATTCCAGTGTCGCAAGCGCGTCGTTCGTGATCGCCTGCAGATGACTAGCGCCTAGTGTGGGTACCCGCACGGAGTAGTCTAATCCCCCAAGGAGGGTCAAGATGTTGTGCTCCTTGAGGGTGTACGAGCTGCCATCGTCAGAGCAGGAATAATGCGCTTGTTTGAGATTCCGGGTGCTGTTACAAATAAAACCTGGGCTAGGGTATTGGACGCGCCGTCATCGCTATTGGACGGAGCAGCTGGCTTAGAAAATGGGGGAATGTCGAAAAATTCTTCTCCAAGCTGAGAAGGTAGTCAGGCAGTTGCGGGGGCAATAAAAATCGAAAAATCCACTCTCTTATTAAAGCGTGATTTTTCGTTTTGTTCCGCGCGTCCGAGCTCTCCGAGCATCTCAACTCCGAGGGTAGAGTGTAGAGAGGCGGAGACACAGAGTCGAGTTTTATTTACTGTGGCACATTCCGTTCGTTTTTAAGGCGCTCCGATGCTGTGATGCAGCTGATACCGGTAGTCGGGCGAGATGCCGAGTCTTATTAAGTGTCAATGGTACTTTTCCGATTTCAAAAGACACTTCGAAATCGATGCCACATTCTGTGCGCGCTAGGAACCCTCCTGAGTGTTGTGAGTTCCACATTCTTCCCAAACCAGCGTTCGGCTATTCGCCTGTTTGCCAATCGCCCGTGCCGTTACACAAGGATTTGCTAAACCAAGTAGTTTATATTGACTTCTTGGTGGAAGGTATACTTTGTATGGTTCTTTTAACTATTTTTTTTTAAATCATTAAAGCCACGCGGTACATTGCAAACCGAGTCATGTGAATCTCTCTCTCTAATCTCTTGATAAATAAACAATTATAAACACAAATATCAATAAATACAAGTCGTTCAATGTTTTGCACGCATATCAAGATTATAGTGGTGAATCGATCTTAAGCAACAGGCAAAGAAAAATTATTGTTATAATTTGAAAGCTTCGTAACATCCACTAGTGTGTCACAAGGCAGTGATTAGCGATGGTTGCTGGATGTCATATAATAGCTGCTAACCACATAAAACTATTTACACTTTTTTTTGTATCGATTACTACCAAATGCTTCAGAACCATATAATAACGTAGACATGATCTGCTTATGCTCTAATTCTCAGTGTCAAAAAAAAGTTGTGTATCATCGTCCAGTAGCTCATCATCTCCTGTGTTATTTAATTGTGATATCGACATATTTAATCTGGTCCGTGAATCTTTTTGTAATCTTTCACTATAATATTACATTTAACAGGCAATCCCACCCAGACTATCTAACTACTTTCAATAAGTCTAGTATCCATCCATTTGAAAGCCGGCATGATCTAGCATATTGTTAAGCCAAGAATCCTGTTTTTTGTTTTCAAGTTTTGTTCATACACGCTTCATATATCTGTTATTTGGAAACTAGGAATAGAAAATAATTCAGTAATTAATATGATATAAAAGGTTTCTGATAGCTTTTGGCACACAAAAGCTTCGTGAGCTGCTGTTTGGATAATCATCATTAATGCACTTATTTACTTTGATAACTAAACTTGTCTTTATTTAGTTTTGTTTTCCGATGTTACTTATTCGGAATCCTTCTTCTTAGGTTTCGTTTTTCATGAATGGATTGTTTTTATATTTACCGACGAGTATGTTCCCAAATTCTTCTGCTACAGGCCAAATATCCTCTCGGCTGATTTGGCGCATTTGCTCAAGGACTACAAGGGATTGGTTGACGGCTTTCTGGTGTGTGGTGATCCGTATCTTTCTCGGACGTACAGCTGATATCTTTCCTCATCGTGTTCTGTGTTCATTCTGGGTTGGCGGGCTGGTGGTGTTGGCGAGCTGGCGGCTGGCGGTGTTGGCGGGCTAGCGGTTTTTTTTGCGTGCTAGCGAGTTGGCGGGCTTGCGCGCGTTTGGCGCTGCTGGCGAGCTGGCGGGCTGGTAGATTGGCTGGCTTGTAGGCTCCCGTTTTGCGGACTTTACGTCTCCCAATAGAATGATTGTTCACTGAACTGTTTGTCTTTATTTATACTGTATTATTCGGTTTCGGTTTAATGCAACATGATCGCGTGTAGGATGACACTTCGTTTTGAAACTTGACCGCGATTATTTGATTTGAGGCACATTTTCGTAACGGTAATCGGCACGTGCCGAAGCGCGAACAGGGTGAACTCGCGGTGATCGGTTATTAGGTGTATTGGTTTCCAGAGCTTCCATAAGAACAACACAAGATGTGTTGCACAGATCACTAATAATAACCACAGTTTTACCTCGTGATCACCGTGGTCAGCTGACTGTTGGTCCAATCTCTTAATAACATTAACTTGGCCATCGCCGGTGATGCTGTCTGGTTGGCTTGCTCCACACATTTTGCTCACTTTTGTCTATTGCCTGGTTTTCGATTGGCCTTCGTAGTTTAGGTACATTAAAATGTTCTCACTTCACTCGCATACAAATGTATCACTCACTACGGTTTGCTCACCTTCGGACATCGTGGTTCATTGGATGGTGCACTTTTACGACCGATGCAATTTTCTTGCATTATTTTCTCATAATACTATTGCAGAACTGTACTATGTCACAATGCACTGTTCATGTCTAGCTATTGCATTCGCGTCATATTACACTTAGTTTCACTCGGTGGACGGTTATATGAAACACTTGCACGTTTTCATTTCCGGGTTTTCTTTCGTATCGTCCGACGTCGTTACTATGATCACTTTACTCCTTAGTCCACCTGAAGATCACTATAATCTGTGATCTCTGTCACTTCCGCACTTTTGATATTACTTTTTTTCATTTCGTTCACAAGTGTACTTTCCACGACAGCGTGCGTTCTTTCTTAATAACTCGCTATAATGCGTTTCACCATTGTTTATTCGATGTAGCACTTTTAGGATAACTTTAGCACTGTTCTGATATCCTACGATTGCAGATTGAAATCACGGTCGCCATGTTGTATCGGATGCAAGGAGGCAAGGAAGGAACATCTCTACGATCGGACTGTGACGGGAAGAGACGCTTTGTATTAATCGCGCATAGCGTGTTCTTGTTTGCGCATTACTTACGTGGTTACTTTGGTGCTTTGACGAGAACGACAACAAGATGCTGGCCGGCCAATTCTACCACAATTCGACTGTCCAGGCAGTCGTGGAGATTCTAGATGAGAATCTTCCTTACTGTTACGTTGGAGACATCGAGCCCTTACCTTGGGTAGGGGGACATTCAAACTTCTTGAAAAGAATTTGACATCAGGTGTTGAGTTGTGTCAAGTCTAAACCCAAAAACCAAATCTGTTGAGTGAGAAAGACGGGTTTTATTTATATCGATTTTTCACTGATTTACAATGTGTTCATTTTCCTTAATTTAGGTTAAGCTTTCCGAACGTTAATTTGAAAACATTTTTTTTGTATCGCCTGGCTATGTTGCTTAACAATTTGCCTAGTTGGTGACAGGAGTGTGAGGCTTTATCGTAAACAAAAGTTTCAAGTTGCCTGTTCGTTAACCTTATGCATTTATTAAATTGCTTTCAGCACTTTTTGTACGGAGACAAGAACTTAAGGTTATTGTCGCAAACAAATGTTTCGAGTTCCGTTTTGTTCTATTTGCTACGTTTGGATGGGTTCGTCTGTTTCTGTTAAACTGCTGACTAAACTGTCTTTTGGTTAACGAGTTGCATTGCGCCGCTCGCTGGTCGAGTGTGCTGGTCGGTGCTTCATTGCCTATGCTGTAACGGGTGTTTGGTTAAAATTGCTAATTATGCAATTGTTGCATTCTTTGACAAATTACGTTTACTTTGTTTCCAGATGTTTTGTGTTTTTTTTTTGTCGGGTATTGATGTTTACTGTCTCACGCTATATTGAAAGTTTAGTTCAGAATATGTATAGCAGACGGACCCTCGCATTAGGATGACGGAATACTGCGCAGCGTAACAACCGAGCACACCCGGGATAAGGTGCCCTTTCACGGTTCGGAGGAGGAAATGTCTCCCAACCCATGTGAATTGTAGTTTTGTAATTTAGAATAAGTTCCTTAATTGTAATTTAGAATAAGCAATACGGCCAGGCCGTTCTTTATGAATAAAAAAAAAATGTATAGCATTGTGGATGCTACACGGCTGTTCGTCAAATAGCTTGTTTACGTTAAAGCTTGCATTTTTAAACATTTCTCACGCAAATAAATGTGTTAGCTACCCGACTCAACACATTCCGCGCTTGTTGTCGTATTCGTTGCCGGAAAAGCCGCTACACGAAATGCCAAGATTGATGAGCTTTCTATTAGAATTAGATCATGATTTAATGGAATATGAGATATCCATCCATCTTCAACAACAAGCCAACAAGGGATCCTGGCATGGTTCCCCACAGTTGATGCTTCACATTCCGTTCGTTCGTTCACTTACCCTTGCAGCATATTTACGGCGCTTTCGGATTCAGTTACGGTACCGGCATTAGCGGGATCCACCATTTATCTCTAACCGACCCATTCCATCCATTCCGCTCCAAACGAAAGGGCACAGCATGATGCGGATGCTGAGGGCACCGTTCTATGGACTGTGGAAAGCGATTTGAAGTAGCTTCCGGAAATTTGCCTTCATCGTACCATGGGTTCGGTGTGTGCGCTCATTAATGATCGTATGTGGTATTGTATGGCATACGGGTTGGAGCTGAAAGATATATGACTCGGTAAAAGTTCTCTCCCGAAAATGTGAGCTCTTGCTCCCATGCGGACGGCGCAGATCTCTTAAAGGAAACGCAAATTTAGGCAAATCAATTAAAGCTAGCAGACTGGTTCGGTTTCTGTAAGGTTCCGTGGGTGTTTATCGCATTGAACAAAGTTAGACAATTGTTGATAGTTGTGATTTGATAAATAAGTACAAACAATAAAACAGTGCGTGGAGGCGCATATTTTGTGTTCTAAAATGGTACCACTCGAAGCGAGCGCTATTCCCAAAGATTAAACAACTCGGACGACATTAAACCGAAGTTGGCCACATTGCATGACCACAAAAACCGCATCACTTTAATGCACTGCAAGCGATCGCCCAGCACTTCCGGCCGAGATGAACGCTTTGGTGTCGAATGGCCGGCCCAAGTGTTTTTGGCCATTGATTTATCGATCACCATACCACCATGACACTCACACCCACACACAGACACACACACACATACACATCGATACGCCGACTGACCTTCCCTTTCGGTGCGAAAAGCTCCACTAGGGCGTGGGTTCGAATGGTACGAAAAACCTACCAAACGCTCCAAGTGGAAAACCGCACAACATTAGTCACATGATTTCATTTAAAGGTCAATTAGAGGGACCATTATTTAAAAGGACCTGCTCGACACAGTTCCGCTACTGCTCTGTGACCGGCGAGACCAACATTTGTCGGTGTCATCGTTTCCGACTCTTGCCGGCAGCAGCTTTTGCCAGTTTTGCCGCCTGGAGATATTTTGCAGCATTTTCTATTTTTCCGTTCATCATTCCTTCGCTTTCGGGAAAGCCGGCGGATTCCTGTTCCTGGTTTGTTTCGCTTGCTGGTTTGCTCGTTCCACCACTCCGTCGCACTCGCACCCGCTGCCGTCGGGCGGATGGACGATGTCAAGCTGTGTAACGATGGGCGAGTTGAAGAGCAAACCACTTGAACTGAGCTGCTCTTTGCGGTGTGCGGACGACAAGCGTCCGGTGTGGTGTGAAAGGGGCAATTTCAGGCTGGCGATAGTATATCACAACCACTCGTTTCGAGTGGCTGTTGAATGGTGGAGTGACGTGCAACATTATAGGGTTTAATTCGGCGCTCGAACTTTGGCATGCATCTTTTATGGACGTTGTTGAGGATGCCATGTTCTACATCCACCGCACAGAGGTTCTTATTACATGGAGCGAAGATCATGGTCATCGGCAAAAAGGAAATAAAAAAGCAAACGTGAAATCTAATGCGACTATTTTAACTTCCACGGTCTTTTTGCTCATTGGTGAGGGACATGATTTAACGAATAATCTTGATCAAGAAGCTGTTTACATTATTTGTGTGCTTTGCATATTGAGAGACGGAGGGCTATCTTGATTCAAAGTACTGAGTGAAGCGATAACACTTGGTGTTCAAATGTATTTTTTTATTCCTTTAGGACAGCTTGCCCTTATTGCTTAGGCGAATTTACAATTTAAATTCCATGCACAATAGTTCTGAGACATTTTCAGCTCCGAAGGACACCTCATTCCGGGTGTGCACGGTTGTTTCGATGCGAGGTGTTCCATCATCCAAATCCGAAGCGAGGATCTGCATCAGACATCTTATCCCGGGTGTAGCCGGACGCTTCGTGGTCAAATATTCCAAAATTTATATGGGTAGTCCAGATTGTAGCGAGGGTCTTTACAGTATTCCATAACCCGAGTGCGTTTGCTCGAAAAAAAAAGATAGATCTCGGAACGTTAGTACCTCGTACTCCACACAAGATCATAGAAGATGATCTATGTAGTGGTATCTGAGGCCGCAGCCGCATACTTTGGAGTTGTTAGAAATAGTTATACCTAAGTCTATGCATCTTTCGAATGAACGCACGATCACCTAAGAAGCAATGGAACCAAGGCTTCAAGGACACTCGGGGAGTGATCAAATTTACACCGAGTAAAAACCTCCCGAGCAAAGGTCAATTAGAGGGACCATTATTTAAAAGGACCTGCTCGACACAGTTCCGCTACTGCTCTGTGACCGGCGAGACCAACATTTGTCGGTGTCATCGTTTCCGACTCTTGCCGGCAGCAGCTTTTGCCAGTTTTGCCGCCTGGAGATATTTTGCAGCATTTTCTATTTTTCCGTTCATCATTCCTTCGCTTTCGGGAAAGCCGGCGGATTCCGGTTCCTGGTTTGTTTCGCTTGCTGGTTTGCTCGTTCCACCACTCCGCTGCCGTCGGGCCGATGGACGATGTCAAGCTGTGTAACGATGGGCGAGTTGAAGAGCAAACCACTTGAACTGAGCTGCTCTTTGCGGTGTGCGGACGACAAGCGTCCGGTGTGGTGTGAAAGGGGCAATTTCAGGCTGGCGATAGTATATCACAACCACTCGTTTCGAGTGGCTGTTGAATGGTGGAGTGACGTGCAACATTATAGGGTTTAATTCGGCGCTCGAACTTTGGCATGCATCTTTTATGGACGTTGTTGAGGATGCCATGTTCTACATCCACCGCACAGAGGTTCTTATTACATGGAGCGAAGATCATGGTCATCGGCAAAAAGGAAATAAAAAAGCAAACGTGAAATCTAATGCGACTATTTTAACTTCCACGGTCTTTTTGCTCATTGGTGAGGGACATGATTTAACGAATAATCTTGATCAAAAAGCTGTTTACATTATTTGTGTGCTTTGCATATTGAGAGATGGAGGGCTATCTTGATTCAAAGTACTGAGTGAAGCGATATCACTTGCACTTATTGCTTAGGTTAATTTACAATTTAAATTCAATGCACAATAGTTCTGATACATTTTCAGCTCCGAAGGACACCTCATTCCGGGTGTGCACGGTTGTTTCGATGCGAGGTGTTCCATCATCCAAATCCGAAGCGAGGGTCTGCATCAGACATTTTATCCCGGGTGTAGCCGGACGCTTCGTGGTCAAATATTCCAAAATTTATATGGGTAGTCCAGATTGTTGCAAGGGTCTTTACAGTATTCCATAACCCGAGTGCGTTTGCTCGAAAAAAAAACAAAGATAGATCTCAAGTAGCCCAAGTCATCGTCTTTCAGCAAATCCTGAATCGGAACGTTAGTACCTCGTACTCCACACAAGATCATAGAAGATGATCTATGTAGTGGTATCTGAGGCCGCAGCCGCATACTTTGGAGTTGTTAGAAATAGTTATACCTAAGTCTATGCATCTTTCGAATGAACGCACGATCACCTAAGAAGCAATGGAACCAAGGCTTCAAGGACACTCGGGGAGTGATCGAATTTACACCGAGTAAAAACCTCCCGAGCACATGCAGACAGACTTTGAATCACAAATGCGTGCTCGTGAGGTAGGATTAGCCTATCGAAACAGGAACCTTCCGAAGCACCCTTTTTGTCCAATCGGTCTGTCTTTTCATTGCCAAGGATTCCTCAAAGAGAGGTCAACCAAACGAGAGATATTCGGAACGATTTCTCACACAACGAGCTTGAGACCTTTAACATTTCTTGCTCGAGGTAGTCGAGGCTCTTAATAGCCTTCACAGATGTGATTTTGCTTTGACAACATTTAAGATGTCGGAGAAACTAAATTATTCATCTAGAAAGCAAGCACTTATGATCAATAAGTTCAAATGTATTAAGTGTTTAAGACATTAAATATACTTAGGACTTTCTATCCAGCCAAGGTTGTGAAAAGTTACAAATGACAGACAAAGACTATTCGAGATTATAGAATCAATATCACATTTGGCTAATGCTGGTAATGGTAAACAAAAGATCAGAAACATAATTTTCACCTTTTCAAGAGCTAAATTATGTATACATAATTTCGACCGTAAACAGTATCTGCATTGTTTTGACGGCAATTGATTCTCTTTGTCTAAGAAATAAATACGACGTATAAAAGCTTCTTGATTCTGCTAATATTATAAGCTTAGCAATGAATCTAAACCGTGTATGCTACAGTAAACATTAACATCTCTCCTTCCTCATTCACCATATCGACGCGCAAACTTTACTGAAAGCCTTACGCTGTGAGTAAAATTAAATTTTCCAACACATCCTAGCGAAGACGACGCTTCGACGACGCTTGAGCATGGGATGAATTCCTCGACCAAGTGGCAAAGCTTGGCAAGATGTTATGTTGCGTGCGGGATGGTTTTATGAGCGAAACTCGCTCAATTATTCATAATTATGTTGAAACTTTGGTTGATCTCATCAACGCGCACCCGTCTGGGTTGGGGTCAAATCAAAAACTTTGCCCACTTTCTTGGCCCCGAACTTCATTGTTCTAGGCCGGCTGTGAACGGCGGGCGAGCCGGGCGTACAAATGGATATGACAATCTCAATTTTATTGGCTTTCACCTTCGGAACGCTCAGCTGGGTGCCGTTGAGTTGGCTAGAGCTGGAGCTGGAAATGAGTTTACCCGCCTACGAGAACAAGTTAGGTTAGGCTTCACGATGATGTCTTTACTGTGATAAAGCGGGTCATAAAATATGCGTTGGTATTGTGTGTAGTTGGTCGTAGTTTCGCATCCATTTCTGGCACCAAACGCGTAAGTCAGCGTGTCATACACTATATTCGCTAGTTAATGATAACGATTGTGTAGTGCATTATCAACACTGTTTTTCTCACATAAATATAATGTTCTCGTGCGTTTCATTTGCAGAGCTACCGGAGAATATACCCACCCTATGGACGGAACATACCCGATACGAGCCGGGGGACGTGTTGAGAGCGAACTGCACCTCACAACCATCGAGACCGAAAGCCGAGCTAACGCTGACACTGAACAATATGGTGGTAAGCATCCAGTAGTTTGTGACCCACAAAATGGTTTACTACGAAATATCACCTCACCCCATGCCCCCCCGAACCATGCCCACAAACCCCTCCCGAACGGGGTAGTTCGTTTAATTTTCGTTCAAATACCGCTTCCTTTCGGTGAAAAACGTAGTCAGACTCACAATTCTGGAGTTTAATTGATTCAGCAGAGCTGTGTTTTGTGTGTACCGTTTGCATTGCGGGATTCGGTAGAGTTGGTACACCCCTCCCAAGCGGCCCTGCCACCCGCGATGCACCGGCGCTAAATAGAATTCGTACCCGTGTTGAGGAAAATGCAAAATATTTCTGTATTTAATTAAATTGTGCCTGCCGGTGAGTGATGACGGACGGATCTGACAGAACGGAGTTATTGCTCCCACACACCATAATCAGTGGTAAAAATGCAGTCCGAGAAATGGTTATGGGCTTTTTGGGAAAATTATGTATGCACGGTTGATTTGTGATGCAGCGGCTTAAAGCTGCCCAGCTTAAAGTATGCAATCTTAATGCAGCGCTCGTAGGAACGCATCAAATATGGAGTGTTTCTTATTTCTTATTGAAAGTGTTGTTAAAGTACTTCTCAAAACAATTTCACAAATGTTGTGCTGTACAAACTCCCTTGAACGCTGTATTGTTTATGTGTTTCAGCAAGCACACAGCACACAGGTTTGTTGTAGCACGTTTAGAAATGTTATCCTTCTAGTCGTGGGCCAGCAACTTCCAACTTCCTTCTTGCGTCATGCAGCGACAAAAGTTTTGCGAGGCGCAAATGCCACATGGTACCAAACAATTAAACATACTGCACAATGCAAATTATGTCATTTGCCACCCTTATTCACCGACCGCATCGTTCCGTGTTGCGCTGAATTGAGTTTGCTAATGGACTCAGATAAAAGCGGCTTACTCCTCTGTCCCGGGGATGAACTTAGTCCTCTTAGTCGAGTCGTTTTGTGTTTCTTTCAAATCGTTGTGGTAACTCGAGGCAGACAAAATCTTACCCTGGAATCCTGGAATGCTCGAAAGGCCAAAGGAAAATGTTAAACAAAAACCGCAAAACTCCGTCAAAACTTTACCAACAAAACTCCCGTTTTCAAAACACACACACAAAGGCTAGTCAATTTTATGTGATCTTCTCTTCTAGGTAGTTAAACATTTGTTTATCCAGAAAAATGTCATAAGATTATCAGATATCATCGGTATATTGCATCAAATAAAAAAGATTTATCTTTAAAAATGTTTACATTACATTTATTGTTTCTATAAGTTACTTATTAAATAAATCGAAGGTTTTTTTCAGTTGCGAATATTATTCATTTACTTGATGGAGCATTAACGTTTAGTGTTAATGTGTATCAGTAATAAAATGAAAACGAAGCATATAACACAAAAAAACATGCCTCTTTCTAATGTTTTTTTTTGTAAATCATAGTAATTGTATCATTATTTAATATTGTTAGGTCTGCCAATAAATAACAACCGTTTTTGAGAAGTTTTTTTTTCCATTTCCGGATTTTTTGCTCAATGTTGCATACTATTTCTTATTAGTTTCTGCCATCTCTCCAGCAAAACACTAATTCTTTTTCTATTAAAGAATTCATTCATCGGCGCGATTTACGTATACAGCTTTTTCTGGATTTTCCCCATAAGACCAGCTAGTCCATGCGCCATCGATTTCAACAAAAAATGTGTTTCGATAGCTCTACATTCGGAAAATATGGCGATTGTGGTTGAATATCCCATTGTAAAATCTCTGGGTATGTTTTTTTTCTAGCTACACATTGTGTGGCTGTGTCATTTCCCATATTCTGGCCATTTTTCCCGTAGTGCTTGACTCAATCAAATCAACTGCGTTTACTTCGTTGGCCGAGTTAATAAAATTATGGACCGTATGGCTGTGGGGCCTCCATGATCTTTGACGCTTAGGATTGCTAAAAAGAACCTATGGCTCATCTCCCAGTGTGATACGAGGTAGGAACCCCTTCAGATCACGCCTTTGGAATAACATTTCGCACATAACAACTACACGTTCGATACCTCGCGACTTCAGCTCATTGGATATCCATTTTCCTTCCTAACGAAATGTCGAAATGCAGTTTTTTTTCTAATATGTGTTGCGTTCAATTTACTGCTGACTTCATAGATTTCCAAGCGACCGTTACTTGTTTACGAACCTAATACTTAACGAATAAGTGTTATACGCAAAGGGAAAGCTTTATCTGAAACCAAATCTACCTCGTGCTTTGATTTTTCGTTTACCGGGTAAATAGCATTACCAGCGATCCTGGAACTACCATCCCAATTAAACATTCCATGGATTGCAATTTCACACTATTCAATCCGGAATGTTTACGCCAGGGAAAGAAAGATGCTTGCAGCGGTGCCGCTACGTACAATGTTCAGGTTTTGAACGGTACCGATGAATGGTTTCCTCTATAAGCTTGATGAAATCTCATTTTCCATCGGTTTTGCTTTCTCACATCAAGGTACCGGTGTTGGGTGTGATGCTGGGAATGCGAGTAATTGTTCCTGTGAGAATTTCGGTTCTAGAATACCGGCACCACACATACACACATACCCACACACCATACAATGCGTTGGTCGATCGGGTGTCGTTGCTGCGTAACGATTAGCATTTTCTGGCTACCCAAGTACACACCCGTGAGTTGATTAGCAAGAGCTTCCTCGGACATCACGAGCTATACACCCTATCGCGATTTTAGTTCATCCTGTCCGGCGTTCATCGTGCCACGATAGCCACGCTTGTTGTCCGACATTCCGTTGTGACAAAATTCAAAATCATCGTTCCCGGGATGATTGGCACCCGCAGAACAGAAACCACTCGCACAAACGCGAAGGTGAACTGCAGGCAATTGTTTAAGTTTTTACCGTGCGTTTTCCTATCGCCGCGCGGTACCGGCGCGATGTCCTGTAGCCCGGTAGACAAGAGCCTTCGCCCGATGGCACGATGGCTGTAAAGCTAATGAAATAGCATGACTCTGTATCGTTGTGTGCAAACGGAGGATGTTTCGGAATTTAATTAGCTCTCCCGGTAGTCGTAGCGAACATCGAGCGAGCACATCCGTACCGTTCGGCAGCAAAAGTGGACACTTCCGATGGGATGACTTGGGTCCAGAAGCCATCAGTTTGCACCGAGTGCCGCAGCAGTCGAGGACGAGAGCGCAAAATGCGTTTCCGGAGTATGGTTGTGTGTGTGTTTGTGTGTATGGACATTGTAGCAGTAAATTAAAAGTCATTAACAGGAAAATGGGAATTGTTGCAATGTTGCCCTTTGCCGGTCGGATGTGTCAGACACTTGAGTTGCAGTTGCGGTAAGCGATAGTTTGCTTTGGCACTGCTTGTAGTTACTTTGCGCCTGGGAACGGTCGACCAATCTTCGAGTTGTGCTCAGATTTAACGATCTCTTTTTCCCGCTCGCTATAGAGTTCTGCTGAATTCATCGAATAGCCTCGTAATGGAATGAAAACGAAGTTGTGATACAATTCCGGTGCGCTTTAGTTTCTGAAACTGAGCTGATTTAGTTTGCGGAGATAGATTTGAACTGTCATGCTGTTTAATGAGATTTTTCAAATTCAATATGCAGTACGATCGGGGTTTTGCCCGTAGCAAGAATATCAATAATAATCAAAATATGTATTAAATTCTCACAAGGATCCTTAGTAAATGGCATGATTTTGTTTTTGATACACAATTGGTGTACTGTACGATGAATTCCCACAGTACTAAATTATGAGCTGAAAAAGTGCTCCATCATTCAGTTTAACATTTTTTGCAAGCATTCAAACCAACTGTTGAAGCATTTTGTCCACTCCGATTGAGTCACCTGCAAAACATGGTTTTTGTACGCTTCAACATCATCTTCTAGCGACATAAATCGTTGGCCACCAGTCAAGTCAGTGCTGCAGGATAGATGACCCTTCAATGCGACTTCTTGCTAATACTTAACGAATAAGTGTTATACGCAAAGAGAAAGCTTTATCTGAAACCGAATCTACCTCGTGCTTTGATTTTTCGTTTACCGGGTAAATAGCATTACCAGCGATCCTGGAACTACCATCCCAATTAAACATTCCATGGATTGCAATTTCACACTATTCAATCCGGAATGTTTACGCCAGGGAAAGAAAGATGCTTGCAGCGGTGCCGCTACGTACAATGTTCAGGTTTTGAACGGTACCGATGAATGGTTTCCTCTATAAGCTTGATGAAATCTCATTTTCCATCGGTTTTGCTTTCTCACATCAAGGTACCGGTGTTGGGTGTGATGCTGGGAATGCGAGTAATTGTTCCTGTGAGAATTTCGGTTCTAGAATACCGGCACCACACATACACACATACCCACACACCATACAATGCGTTGGTCGATCGGGTGTCGTTGCTGCGTAACGATTAGCATTTTCTGGCTACCCAAGTACACACCCGTGAGTTGATTAGCAAGAGCTTCCTCGGACATCACGAGCTATACACCCTATCGCGATTTTAGTTCATCCTGTCCGGCGTTCATCGTGCCACGATAGCCACGCTTGTTGTCCGACATTCCGTTGTGACAAAATTCAAAATCATCGTTCCCGGGATGTTTGGCACCCGCAGAACAGAAACCACTCGCACAAACGCGAAGGTGAACTGCAGGCAATTGTTTAAGTTTTTACCGTGCGTTTTCCTATCGCCGCGCGGTACCGGCGCGATGTCCTGTAGCCCGGTAGACAAGAGCCTTCGCCCGATGGCACGATGGCTGTAAAGCTAATGAAATAGCATGACTCTGTATCGTTGTGTGCAAACGGAGGATGTTTCGGAATTTAATTAGCTCTCCCGGTAGTCGTAGCGAACATCGAGCGAGCACATCCGTACCGTTCGGCAGCAAAATGGGACACTTCCGATGGGATGACTTGGGTCCAGAAGCCATCAGTTTGCACCGAGTGCCGCAGCAGTCGAGGACGAGAGCGCAAAATGCGTTTCCGGAGTAGGGTTGTGTGTGTGTTTGTGTATGGACATTGTAGCAGTAAATTAAAAGTCATTAACAGGAAAATGGGAATTGTTGCAATGTTGCCCTTTGCCGGTCGGATGTGTCAGACACTTGAGTTGCAGTTGCGGTAAGCGATAGTTTGCTTTGGCACTGCTTGTTTTTACTTTGCGCCTGGGAACGGTCGACCAATCTTCGAGTTGTGCTCAGATTTAACGATCTCTTTTTCCCGCTCGCTATAGAGTTCTGCTGAATTCATCGAATAGCCTCGTAATGGAATGAAAACGAAGTTGTGATACAATTCCGGTGCGCTTTAGTTTCTGAAACTGAGCTGATTTAGTTTGCGGAGATAGATTTGAACTGTCATGCTGTTTAATGAGATTTTTCAAATTCAATATGCAGTACGATCGGGGTTTTGCCCGTAGCAAGAATATCAATAATAATCAAAATATGTATTAAATTCTCACAAGGATCCTTAACAAATGGCATGATTTTGTTTTAGATACACAATAGGTGTACTGTACGATGAATTCCCACAGCACTAAATTATGGGCTGAAAAAGTGCTCCATCATTCAGTTTAACATTTTTTGCAAGCATTCAAACCAACTGTTGAAGCATTTTGTCCACTCCGATTGAGTCACCTGCAAAACATGGTTTTTGTACGCTTCAACATCATCTTCTAGCGACATAAATCGTTGGCCACCAGTCAAGTCAGTGCTGCAGGATAGATGACCCTTCAATGCGACTTCTTGGCTGGTTTAAAAGCGATGGTTTGAGCCTATGTGTGAGAGTGAAGGCACAAATAGTCATGGTGAAGTATAGTTCGTCTAATCCTGATCGTTTTAGAATACCTCCGAAGATTTCTGGTAAATAACTTATGGTATACCATTCAGAATTCACCGTTTTACAATGCTCGAACGGAACCGTCGACACACAGACCAGTTTTTCCGAAGAAACAGCTCGTCTTCGAGAACCCACGATCAGTTGTTGTTTTGTTTCGTGCTCACGTGCATAGATCATCAGGATCTTGTAAATGTCTTTTGAAGCACCGTAATCGTATGTGTTCAACATTTCTTCGCACCAATCGACACGAGCCTGTTTTTGAGCGATTGTCAAATTGTGCGGGATCGAACGACAACAACTGATCGTAACGGTCAGGAGTTTGTGCAAGATGGTATTTATGCTTGTGTAAGAAATGCCCAAGGATACCTCTATCATACGATCTTGTATAAATAGTTCAGCTACGGCATCAATGGCACAACGACCGTTTTCGGACGACCGACACGAAATGCGTCATCGAGCGACCGTTACCTACGATTGAAATTAGTATACTAGTTTTCGAAAAAATCACCTTTTGGACAAAGGGATTTTTTCATATCACTGTAAACATGGTCGTATTTCAAAACGGTCTTAGTGTGACTATACCCTAAAATGTCAAACGTTCTAATGGAATAGATGAAATTCTTGTAAAGCAAAAGAAAACTATCCACCTTTATGTTTAAAATCTCAAAATGCCCTTCAATAATATCTATCCATCATTTATAACAAAAGTGTTTTTCACATTTTTATCCCCATCACTAATCATTGTAAAACTAATCGAAAATAAAAACTCACTGCACCTGTACATGCAAATCAAAGCTTTCAACAGTACCCGGTTATCGTTTGGCTTTGTACGTTGTGCTAAAGTTCCAAAAACTCGCCCCATACTGCCGCTCGATTTCGACAGCTAACTATCGGATTGCTTCAATATGTTTCAATTAAATTCAAACTTATTCCCACACCCATTCCGGCCAGCCGGCGTGGCCAGGGCCAGCAGCGAGTCTCCGAAAGCTCTTGTGTGCGCGAGAAAAACGTGTCCGCTACTCGAAACGTAAACCAACCAATCGAACCGAGATTGGATCCAACTTTTCCTTGCCTTTTCCGAGCACAGCGCGCACCCGTAAGTTTCGCTCGTTAACTGATAAATCATCGGTACAGTGTGAGGAGGGTAACAAAAAAAAAACAAGCACTAACCTACACAGGCACGGATCTGCTAGGGAAAACTATCACCGGAAGGGAACGGTAGAATCCGGGCTCGAGAGAGAAGAGTAAGTTTTTGCACACTTCTGCACAGCTCGTCATGTGCTGGAAGAACGTGAGAGATAGAAAATCGTATTTGCGGTAGTTAGAATTTGCTCCAAAAACGTCTCCCATTTCCAGTTGTTTTATGCGTCCCCGACGCGTCCTGGTCGGTATGAACGGTGGCTTTCGGTCTGGAATGCTTCCGTAGCTGCCGTGGTTCTCAGCCGTACGATACCAAACCGGTACGAAAAAGTGCTTCCCAACCAGGGTGGATCCGCGTTTTCTGGTTTGTTTGGACAAAATTCAATAAAACCCCGGAGGAATATTAATGGGTGCGAGAATGCCCTCGCCCAGTTTCACTTGTCCCAACACACCGGCACACATTTCGCCCAAAAGTTCTAGGTACACGGGTTCACGTAAAGGTAGCCCAACATCGCGGACAGCAAGAAAGAAAAAAAACGCGACAATGGCTATTTTGAAGGAGTGGGCAAGCGTAGCCAGGTACGGATTGGTGAGAAATTTTGAGAGTTAGAATTTGAAGCGAGTTTTCTGTATTTTGCGGTGTGGTGCTCGTACATGATCCGCTGCGGACCATAGATTTGACCCATTTGATAGGCAGGACGAGCTAGACGAGCCACCCAGCAACTGTGTGGAGCGTGCGGGTCTAAATTGAAAATTAACGACCGGAAGTAATTTGAAAAGTTCAATATTGGCATTACGGCCGAGCACCGGTCATTTGGAAGGAAAGTTCCTGTAGCGAGGTAGTAGCGTGGTAGACTGATGGGTGTGATATGGAACGCTAAACCGTATTGTCGGATATTTTAAAAGCTTAACTTCAAGCACTTACACCGGAAAATTAATTCTACAACCGGTTTGTTGGGTCGTTTAAGCGGTAGATTAATTTTGTTTAATCTATATTTTATATTGTTGTGTAAATAGTAAAAAAAATGATAACCACATTTTTAAAGTGACTGCACACAATGATGGAGTGTTTTAAAAATATGTGAACAAAGAGCGTTGACTTACACCGATGACACTATGAACTGGTTAAGCTGGTGATACAATCGACTATTAGATCAAATAATTAAATGATGAATTTCTGGCCCTTATGATCCTTTTGTGTTGTTTTGTTGAATAAGTTTAAATACATACAATCTGTATTAATCCTGATAAAGCTTTTTCCGATTCTCTTCAGCAAAATAGCTTTAGTAGTACAACTCTCTCGGGTGACTTAGTATTTGTACACAAACGAAGATAAGGAACGATAAAATGAAAATGTTTTGTTGCTGCTAATCAACTTTAGACTAAGATAAGGTCCCTTGGTCATTAGATTGCATTCAAAGCTTTTCTCGTACAATGCTTCTTGATTATCTGTGACTTTAATCACACATAGTTGAGCTATTCATCTGATAATTCATGAGTAAAATTTTATCAAATTTAATTAGTGTTGTCAGGACGAGAAAGTGTTGTACTGTTATGAGTACAATATCTCCCCTTTGTAACTGTTCGATGACGAAGGATATAAACTAAACAGAACCAAAGTTTTTTTGAGGCACATTCCCAAAAACAGTCGTAAAACAATCCTTTCTCAGTTCCAAAAGTCAAGCAACCACTTATAAACGAAAATGTTTTGTCTTGCGTTGTCGCTAGGGTATTGTTGTGATTTATGGTGAATCGTTTACCGGTAGCTAGCGTTCATTAGTTTCGTTCAAGAACTTTGTAACTTTCGTTCGTTCCCGTTAACGTTTAAGTGCTTCGACAAGTCTGCACCAACGAAGTGCATCTAATGGATGCCATAAATAAATGGTACTTTTGCGACGAGAGCACCGCAACGACATTGCACAGGACATGCAGGGAAAGTCCACAATCCGCTTGCTGTTACAAAGACAAAGAGGTGGACAAACTTTGTGGTCAGTTTTTGTATGAGTAACATAAATTGATAAAGTCAAACAAACAAAAAAGCGACCAGAATGCCACGTACATTCGGACAAACAATGTGCGTGTTGACTGTTTCCAGGCCACACTTTGATTACAGTTCTTCACGTTCGAAGAAAACTTTACCTTCGGTAAATAGCGTTGACAAAATGTAAACGCTAAAGGCAAATCAGCGTGACGGGATCGGATTGTGTGAATAACTACGAAAAGAGGAGTTATTTGCTCTTCATAAATTGTAAATTCACCCTACCAACGGGCGGTTAGATCAGCCATTGCCAAGGTGCTTCCAGCGCCCGTTTAAACCGTCCCCTGTCAATCGCTCTCGGTACACAGATCGTTCCCGTCTTGCGGATCTTGAGCATGACCATCCTTCCACGAGCCGACTCCGCCCCATGTCCATTCGTTCCAAACGAGCGCCATCAACACCACCGAGCGTAGCAAAATGCTCCGTCCGTTGTTTGGTTACACAATTTCGTCGATATTTGCCTGCGGTGAAAAGTTTGCTGTGCAAATTTAGCTAAATTCGAGCCCACCAGCCCGACCAGGGCCGGCAAATTGTGTCGCAAACTTTGGCCAACGTAAACCGACCGATAGAAGAAGAAGCGTTTCGGTCTGCCGTAATACAACTTCGGTTCGGTCGAGCCAGCTTGAGCTTCTCGGTCGGGTAAGCTTTGCCGTGGGTGACGAAGACAAAACCAACCCATCCAACCCGATCCCATTCTGCTCTAACGATGCTGGTAATTTGTTTTAGTTATTCTACCAAAATGATTTGATTAGTCAAGCGGCATTTAGGTGCTGCTAGACGCAGCTACCCCGGGTTGCCCGGGTTGGTGCAGTTTTCGGTAGAAAATGTTGATCAAAAATCAACACGGGAAAAGTGGATTTAATTAACAGATGCTTCCCACACCGACCACCCACACACACACACACACAGACAGGCCGGAAGCTGGTCGTTCAATGAGTTCTCTACGCAAATGCTTTGTGAAGCTTTTTGCCTTATTAGCTCAGCGTTTGGGGTGGTTTTATCTGGTCGCTTTCGATGATACGAACTCTCAACTCAGGCCCCGTAATGCGTTCGACGAAAACTGGGAAATGGCACACCTTGGACGGATTTCTCGTACCAGGACCAACTTTGCCCATTCGCTAACAATGGTATTTCCGCGTCAAATCGGTACAGAATTACTAGGATGGTCGGTGGTTTGCATGGGAAGCGAAAACGATATCTATTAGGCTATGATATGGGCAAATCAAAATGTAAATTGCTTCGCCACTTTGTTTCCTGTCGAAAAATGGATTCAGGAAGGATTGGATTCCCTTATTTCTGAGTAACCTGTTGCGAGCTCGGTAACAAATGCAATTCAATGGAAAGTGTTCGACTATAAAGTTTTAATAATGTTTTAATAATAATAACACTGTTTTTGTATTTGCAGTCCACAGCGAACATTCCAGGACGGCAATGTGTACCTATGTAAATTCACGAAAATTATTACTTGTTCAGGTGATAGTTACCAATTAAAAACAGATAAATTATGAATTCCATGAATTTGGAGAAAATCGATACGTATTATTTGATTTCATATCGTATGCATTTCTATATGTAATAATTTATCGAAAAATTTCAACGAATCAGAAAACCCTTTGCAGCATCTTAAAGTTTGTTTAAAGTACTGTAGAAACAGCTGGTTAGAATCGGGACATTAACGAATGCAAGAACTCACGGAAGGGATGCTATACAGAAAAGTGGAGTAACCATACGATGGACTTATCTGATTATTAAGAACGGCAACGATGAAACATTAAGGTGTGCACTAACTTTTATCAGTTTTTTATTTTCAGGGCATATTTTTAAGTTGATTTTAATTGATTGACATCAATGGTCAAGCTAGTAGGTGAACTGAAATTCAATATTGGTTTGTAGCAATCAGATCGCAAAAGAAATTGGACTCAAAAAGATAAGAACTTCTAGAGCTTTTATGCATAAGGCTTCAGCAATTGTGAAACTTTCATCCGGGGATCACAGTACCCTTCAAGACGGCTGACGGTTCTTGTGAAGATTAATTTTTTGACGGTCCTCAACGAAACTTTAAATTAGCCTAAGCATTATACCTAAGCATATATTCTATAAAGATTTAACACTCGAAAAACATTTAGAGTTACCATTGAATTCCCCTACATGCTCTTTCCTCGTATCTCGACAAACCTTCGTGCTGTTGTCCATTGGTGTGCAACATCGTTTGGAGATTTCTGCTAGTCAACGGCTTACCGATCTACTTCGACCAGTAGCTCGTCAGTTTGTACTGCTTCGGTTGTGTGCTGCACCTTTAATCGGTGAAATATTCGGGTTGGAACGATTGATCTACGATGGCTCGAACGATGGATCCTCGTCAGCAGTATCTTCTAAGTATCGTTGGTGATGCGGTGCGGATGACTAACTGACCTTCTTGTTCGTCGGTAAAACGTAGTATAATTTGGAGTCACGGCTCGATTATAAGATAGCTGGCTGGATCGTTGCATTTACCCAAACTTTTTGGAGATCGAGATCCGTTTAAAATGAGTTAATCTAGAGCTTATATAGACGGTAGATTTGCTATCTCATTGAGAGCTCATGTATCGACGACTCAACACAGCAGTGTCTACAAAAAAAATAAAAGAATGTTTTACTGATTATCTCAACCTCAAGAGCGAATGGTTGAAAAATTTTAATTTTAGTGTTGCGTAGTTTATGAATGACCCCTTATAGTAAAATAAAGACGATTTTAGATACGATCTCAGAATCTTAAACAGTAAGCACTATGTAGAATGTGACTGTGATAGACAATCGGCCATGGATCGATAAGTGGAAGCACTAGTTTGATAGATTACTAAACGAAACAATAACATTCCGCTTCGGATGCTGGTAGACCCAACAGTAGCAGTTGGTCGTAGACTTTAATTTTGAAAAGGGTTGGCTAGTAAGCTAGGGGACAATTTCAAATATAGGAAAGGGTTTTTATTATCCTGGTATGTTTGTACAGTTGTAGATAATAATCTAACCTGTAAAATCCAAAGGTTTATTATTCACAGGAATAACATCTACAGTCAAGAAAACCATATGAAGATACTAAATTAATGATATACTATTGCCTACTGATACGGTAAAGAATGCTTTGCATAGTTTCCAATTTACTTCTCATTTGTAAAGGATACAAGCTATCTTTTGAAAAGACTCTTGATGTTGATTGAAAAAGGCGACAACGAGTGGAAGACAACTGCCATGTAGGTTGGCTTTTTGAAAACATTCCAATAAACTAGTCAAGCTCGAACTGTACTGTGAGTTCCCATGTTCACATGCCTAAATCGTTAAAATATACGTTTAATTCTATGAAAAAGTATTGCATTTAAATATTGTGGATTTTGTTACTGTGTTCAGAAATGCAATAATGTTTTTTAGAGGCCAATAAATTTCATCTCAAGTGTAATCATCATTACTGCCTGCTTGGCAGCTTCATAAACATTGTCTTAATCAGCTCTGCTGTCAATTCGTGTATCTATGACTTATGATTTAAATTATTAATTTGTCCAATTAAATTGTAAAAAGTGGTAATAGCCCCTGCCTATCCTAGCATTAACTTGAAACGTCAACTGTCCAAATTCTTATCAATTACATAAAGATCTTAGAATGTACGCTCTCTCAATTAAAAATCCATATAACATCAACTAAAACCCGTCATGTCTTCTCCATTTAATCATCCAACTTTGACAAATGCCGCCCGAAAGCATTTGCATACATGTGTTTTAAATACCACCAATTAGCATACATTGTTTTCGACGCGAACTTGCGTGCGTGTGTATGTGTGTATGTGGTTTTAGTTCGATGATGAGTGCGCCTTTTAGCAAACAAAGTAAGAGCAAAAGTTGGAACGCCTTAGCAACTTTGGACGAAATCTGTCCGCCAACCCGAAGCTCGACGCACGCCTCCTCATTCCTGATTTGGTCGTACGGGCAGAAATTTAATTGAAGTAGATAAAATTCCGGAAACGTCACATCTTACACATCCTTCCCACGGTCCGTTCCACCCGCAACGTCAACCTGACACTGATCTCGCACTTTTCTGTGTCCTTCATGACAGCGCGGAAATTCATCCATCTTTTCTTGTTTTGACGCTTTTTTTCTTGGCGTCACTTTTCTCCTGATTGTGAAATCTACTTTGTACGTTAGCTCGTGTTTTTACTCCACGAAAAACATCAAAGCAAATAATGCTGTGCACATCGTAACTCAAGCGGTACGGTTCTGGAGTGCTCTTTTCTAGTTCTATATCATCCGGATTGTGGAGGAGTTTTACTCCTTCTCGCTTCTCCGTCCATCCAGCCATCCATCCATCCATCCTCCCAGCATCGGCGACGGATGGTTCCGGCCAAGAATCACCGTGCCAACGCGAGCCTTTGCCTCACTCACACCTCGAACGGCATCATTATGTACGCTCGGCTTCTGAAATCTTTTGGCAAAAGTAATCAATATTTTAATTGGATGAAGATTTCTGAATATTAAAACCGTGAATTTCGATCCGAAGGGCAAAGTTTTTCTCGCCGGGATGACTTAAGCATGTTCACGCTCAGACGGTACACGGACGGATCTGGGTCCGGGTTATTCGGGCGGTGATCTGAAGTAAGTCATTTTAAACTTAAATTTCTCGCTCGTTCTCGGCCGCCACTGACCATAGTCGCTTGAAGATATGGCGGAGAATGTGCGCGAAATGGATATTGGTTCGTCTTGTAGTAGACGGTTTGTGGTCGTCTACTACCGGTGGTGGTCCACGTTCTCGATACTCAATGTTTGAAGATTGGTTGCTTTTTAGGTTTTTTTTTCACCTCCTCATCAAGTTCATGCATTTATTTGATTAGTTTGAAATTATGGCGCTTGGGATGGGACAGGGGGGGCGTGAATGACGCATGGACGACAAGATGGTTGGGATTCTTAGATTTGAGAAGTTTTCCCGGTACCAGTCGAAAGCGACGAGATACATAAAAGCAATGTGTTCGAATCAGTGAAGAATGGCCACAAAAAAGGCAAGCAAATTTACTCGCCAGATTCTTGGCAACAGCTAACAAATTCCGACGAACCTCATTGCGATGGTCAACTGCATATTTAGCATTACTAGCAATTTGATGGCTTTCTTGAAATTATCTTCTGTGCGTGATTTTGTTGTTGTTCTGTTGGGCGTAAAACATGAAATGAATCTTTGCGTTGCAGAGAAATGGCAGGTTCAGTTTTCAGATTAGTTCCAGTTTACATACCGGAAAAATTGAAACCGAAATTAAAGCCACAATCTTGCGAACGAACTCGTCGCCTGAAAAGCTTCCTTCCCATCCTGTCAGGAGCATTTTTCCGGCGTAGCCAACAAAAAGAAAGGGTTTGTTTTTTTTTGCTCTCCAGTTATTGCGTCACGTAGATAGTTGGAAAAAGTTGATAAGGCTTTCATTGTACCCGGTTCCCGCTTTCGTTTTGTGGCCGACTGACTGAACTCCTCTCGGCGCCTTGGTTTCGAGAGGTTTTCCAGCTTCCGAATTTCGCTCACAGTTTATCTTCATCGTTTCAGCACGAGTCACTGGTACGTACAGCAGGTTAGCGTGTGTCGTCCGGTTACTGCTCCTTCGCACTTCGCAACCGAACACCCGGCCACCCAGCCCGTCCGTCCGCACACAGCGAAAATGTGAGAAAATTGTGATCAAATAGGCACTTGTCGCTTTGCCCTCCACCGCCGCCCAGCTCGGGTCACCTTTCGCACCGTGACCATTTTATTGTTCTTCGCTGCACCCATTCAATTGGAGCACTTGTGTGTCCTGCTGTTTCTGCACAAATGGCACTTGAGCAACTCAAATACTCACTCAAACGCACACACACCCACACTCGGTTTTTTTTGCTTCCCAGGGAAAAAACACTTAACAGCAAAATTAAAAGTTTATGGGGAAAATTTTAAATTGCTTCTTGGGTCAAGTTTCCGGAACCTGTGAAGGTGTGCTAAGCAGCGAAGCAAAAAACGGGGGAAAAAACGGAAAGCGCGTGGCAAATGCTTACGACGAGCTGGACGAAGAGAAGCTATGCGCTAGCAGCAGTGGGTCACACCTTTCCTCCTGTCCCGCTTCCTACGGGTTCCGGCGTTCCATGCGTTTCGCCCTTGCATGAGGTTGATGATAAGGTGGAAAAGTTGAAACTTTTACGACGATGCTTATTATTGCTATAAGCGTTCAAACGGTTGAATGGAATCGTTCGCACCGGGTCAGAAGAACAAGTTCCGGACAGGGAAAACAGGGAGAAGAGCATAACGGTCACCTGAAAATTTAACCGGACACCGATCAAATACATTGCATCTTACCCGAGCCGTACGTTTGCGGTCTGCAGTGTGTATGTGTGTGAGTGGCGGAACCGGAAGTGCCAAAAAGTTGGCCACATTTGCCGAACGTGTGGATAGTAGTGCCACTGGTGAAGCTTTTCCCAATTTTGTGTACCCCGGCTCCGGTTGAGGGTGGAGTTGTTAGGGTAGAAATTTATGTCTACGTTCAGGTGCCTGGCCCTGGCCGGCAACAAATTACTTCCGTATAAAATGTTTCCAGGCAGGGGAACGAGCAAAAAAACACCCAAAATGTGTAAAGTTTGAGTTATTACCAATCGGAAAAGTAACATATTGATGATGGAATTTATGGTTTACTTGCAGTTGTTGTGCAACTTTTATGGAGTTTTAAAATATTGGCATAGGGGTGAATTGAAACAAAGCAAAACAAAAAAATGGTGCCGATGAGTTATGAACTAAACGAAGGAGAAACAGTCTAAAATTTGGTAATTAAATTAAATGTGTTCAAAAGACGCATCGTGTTCTATACACAATGTATTAAAAATCTCGAAAGCTGTACACAATTGGAATTAGTGCAAAATGGAGTATTAGGAATAAGCCCAATATGTATTAGTATCAGATAGTTGAAATCTTCTAAGATTGCATTCAGATGATATTATGTGACTTATACAGAAGATAGTGACAAAACTAAGAAATTGGTTGTTGACCATGCAAATCTCAGCACAAAATGTTCCTAACTTATATGTTCTAAAAATTGAGGCCTTGCTTTGGTATTTTGTTGCCTATCGTTGAATCAATTCTGCTAAACAGTAATATCCCTGACTTATTGGAGATTTGAGTTATTACTTTGGGTTAGAGACTTCATAATACTTTTGAAAGATAAAAGTTTTCCGTAAAAAGCTGCCATTGCCAACCTCTGACAAGTTGCGATTAACGGCTTATTTTGTACGAATATTTTGTCAAACTTTTGTAAATGTTGTGGTTGTAAATGTAGCTTAAACCATTGGAATAGTAAGATTTAAACATATATTTGCTTTCGTGTATCGTTTGTGTGAGTTAATTTAGCTTATTTCTATTAATTTCTGTTTTTGCAAGAGGTGCAAAGTATTCTGTTTATCGTCAGACGTTATGTTAGCTGTCAAACGTTAGCCATATGTCATTTTGTATGACAGAAGAAAGAACAGCATGATCATATACATGTGATTATGTACCATAAAGACTGTAGAAACATAAGGACATAATGTTTTCAGTTTAGGGAACAATAAATTATCGTTCTGTTCGAAAACAAATGTGTCAACAAATTTTGTAAGGTTCCCTGGGTCCTGTCAGTGAAAGCACATCTTTAGCTCGTTAAAGAACTAAGACTGCGTTTTTTATAGCTTTGAGCGATTATAGAAAAATATCACTAAAGAATCGCGTGGTTCAACATAGTTTTTTTTTAAATTTAGTTTAATATTACTGTTTATGTTTATCGTTTATATTACTGAATTTCGTTTTGTGAGTATTTCAGAGTAAATTGTTTGTGCTACTTCAAAATTTTTAATGATTCTTATTTATAGATACATCACAAGGATATCGAAATCATAGAACAGACTAAAACATTATAACTGTTTGCTTTTAAAATAAAATAAATGTTCAATTACAAGTTATTTTGCGGACGGGTATCATATTGCTAAGTCAATTTGTGTCCAATGAACGAGTTTTTGATACCATAAACTCAACAATAAATATTTTTATCGCATATTTTAAATTTCTTAGTACTCTCATATTCAATTCCACTTGCGTTCTATTTGAATATTGTTCCTATGCATTTATATGTCAGGTAATAGAGTTACTATTTTCCATCGAAACATGAACTTTACCCTTGCCAAACACACACTCATCCTCATACTTCTGTATGTTATGTAAATGTTTGCAATAATATGATTTTGCTCTCTGTCTACCAAACACTCACACACAACCAACCGCCAGGTGATTCATATCGTAATCAACACCGGTCCTATTGGTCTAGCACTCGCTAATGGCACTTCAAACGCACTTGCCATTCATGGGATGCAATCCACTTACAGCGATGTTGAAGTGTTTGAATGGGTGATGATGTTTATCTGGTATCAGATGGTTATTACATTCAGCCACCCGGCTTCGGCATTAGAAACATTCGCTTAACAACACGGTATTTGAACGCACTGGCCGTGACACTGTTAGCGGGATGTTGAGTTGTCGTGTGGTTCGTGTAGATTATTTAAAATAGCACATCATGTGGTGCGAAACGTCACTTTAATGTTTCGTTTTCGATTGTTTCAAATTATAGCAACTCATGATCATTTGCAATAATGTTAGTGCAAATCATCAAAAGCGCGTGGCTAACGAAAGAAAAGAAAATTTATTTTTATCCTATTTTCAAACCATCATATCTTGGTGTACCCCCACCATTCAGCAAACATGGCATTAATTCGCGAACAAACTGCTCAACCCTAATGATCGTTAATTCCCAGAAAGCGAACTCCTTCAAACGCCCTTACGATGCCATTTCATCCTTCACCGAACGCCATTTAGCCATGGTGAATGGTTATCGTTTTGTCCGTTCGTTGCCTTCCCGGTTTCCATCTGGCTTCTCAATCTGACCGAACTTTCGACGAGATTTTCATCACCTTCAACCCCACCCTCCAGTGTCCGTCCAGTGCCTTATCTTATCCCGCGGGAAATAATAGATGGTTTGGGAATTAATTAATCCATTAAACAATCCCTGCCAAGCTCGGAGGTGGGCCTCGCATACCCTACTCTACTCCGACCCGGGAACTTCTGCCGGGACACACCAACGGAGCCAACTTTCATCGCTCAATTAGTACGACCGGGAGGAATTTGGAAAATGTCCAGTACGATGATCCCCGGCGTTTGTCCTTGCCGGTGGTGACGGTATCGGTGAAAGTTTACGTTACTCGCAAACTAACTGAGCGTCCTCTCCTGGTACTTCCTCGTTCGCGTGTGTGAATGTGTTTGTGTATCTGTATGCGTCTGCCATGGCTTTGAATAAACATCAATCAGTGAAAACATTTCACGTGCGCAGTGTACGGCATTAATGGTGTTCGCCGGCAGAGAACATGAAAGTGAACTGCCACAGACAAAGGCTATCGTTTTGCGGTTCCACGGCTTGATACATTTATCAGCTGATTAACACGTAAATTGAACGGCGGATAAGATTCGGCATCGCACAAGAGGCGGAAATTACAGAAGATGATTAGCCGTTTCCCTCACACTAATTGAAACGGCCTGTTGACTTATCGTTCCGGTTGGATAAGTTTGGCGAGGTTTAATTAAATCATCCTCCAATCAAACAGGTCACCGTGATTGGCAGCAGGAAGGCGAATGCTTTGTACGGAGTTGAGGGGATGTCTGGAGGACGAGCAAAATAATGGATAATTCCATTGTACGGCTTAACGAGTTCGTGCTAGCTTCAACAAAAGAGAATGATCTCAAATGTGCGATTATGCACAAAATATTTTATTTATATCAATGAACGGAGCTTTTGTAGGTTACAATTTTCTAAAATAAAATTAAGTTTAGTGTAATACATAAGATTATTGTAAAAGTTGCTCTTTTGTTCCAAGAATTTAAGTAAAAATAATTATTCATTTTCCTTATTGTAGAAAACAAGAGTGATGGACTTCAGTGTCTAAAGTACCAGGCGTCTCCATTAAAAACTTTCTCGCTACCAGGCGTCTCCATTAACAATTGTATTTGATAGTTGAACGGTAACTCGCTTGTGCTAAAACTTCTTTTAACCAGTTTTTTAAGGGTTGTTTCTGGTTATTAGGTAAATTGCAGCTTTTACACTACAAAACAAAACAAACTACGAGTTCGATTGCTTCATCACACAGTCGCCATGCCAAGCAATACGGGCTGCCCGTTCTGAATGAATAAAAAAGTCGTCTCACCAATCAATTTTTTCAACCGAATGGACTCAGTTTACTACTAAGTTTTCCGTAACAAAATGACAGTGGCTGCGATGATACCAGCGAATTGTGTATGGTGTCAAATTGCACCCTTAAGCAGTGAAAACTGATCTTTTTCCAAGTTTTGAATGAAGATTGTGCCAAAACTTTCCAATAAGTAGTGCCCCAGGGAGTAATCTTATCACCAGCACTTTTCCTTTTTTAGTGTTTAATCCCTTCTCCTAGCCTCAGTTAAAGTTCATAAAAGATGTTGTATAATACGCACGATTTATCCACCACCAAAACTTAAATATTTCACATTTCTAACAAATCACATTACTTGTCCCTTGAACATTAGATAACAAACTATTCTTAAAACAAAATGTGCAACAAATTTAGCAATCCCTTTGTCACCGTAAATGAATCATGAATAATCTTCGCATGCTTAAATAGCCTTCTCCTTTCATGCATTGCTCTGGTTTACAGAAGTACTATTGGCAAAACACTTGAAATGCATCACCTTTGGGTCATCTCAAGAAGTTGACTTTCTTGTGTCTTCAAACACAAAACAATCTACGAGTTGGATTGCTTCATCACAGAGTCGTCATGCCAAACAATACGGGCTGCCCGTTCTGAATGAATAAAAAAAGTCGTCTCACCAATCAATTTTTTCAACCGAATAGACTCAGTTTACTACTAAGTTTTCCGTAACAAAATGACAGTGGCTGCGATGATACCAGCGAATTGTGTATGGTGTCAAATTGCACCCTTAAGCAGTGAAAACTGATCTTTTTCCAAGTTTTGAATGAAGATTGTGCCAAAACTTTCCAATAAGTAGTGCCCCAGGGAGTAATCTTATCACCAGCACTTTTCCTTTTTTAGTGTTTAATCCCTTCTCCTAGCCTCAGTTAAAGTTCATAAAAGATGTTGTATAATACGCACGATTTATCCACCACCAAAACTTAAATATTTCACATTTCTAACAAATCACATTACTTGTCCCTTGAACATTAGATAACAAACTATTCTTAAAACAAGATGTGCAACAAATTTAGGAATCTTAATCAACACTCGCCCAACGTTTCGTTAGCATCCATATTCTAATGCACACATTTATTTCATCGGTATAGCGGCAAAATAAGCCACGGCAGTGGACAACGTTATCTTTCCTGATAGCGATAGTGTGCTAAAGGCACTAGAAGCGGGCAAGCGATCGAGTCCATCACAAAAAGACAGAAAACTCATCCCTTCGTCACCGTAAATGAATCATGAATAATCTTCGCATGCTATTAAATAGCCTCCTCCTTTCATGCATTGGTCTGGTTTACAGAAGTACTATTGGCAAAACACTTGAAATGCATCACCTTTGGGTCATCTCAAGAAGTTGACTTTCTTGTGTCTTCAAACAGACAGAGGCATCTTGAACCGTTCCTCCGAACCACTACATTCAGAGAATTATAGCAAGAAACTGAGAATATGGTATACACGTTTGACCCACAGACATCGATTGAGAAAAGAGTCAGCGCCTGTATATCTGTATTGTGAACTTCAGGAGTTACTGAGTGCATTCCATGGATATTACGTTGTAAAAGAAAAACACAGCCTATGTGAGCACTTGAATTATATGCTTTAGAAAATGTAGATAGATCTAGATAAAAATAGATAATGAATAACAATACGACTTAAATAGAGGTGAACGTTAAAAAGCCTCTCAAAAAGAATACAACAATTATCCAATATAAATGAATCAGAAATTTTGTCAACCTGAGGAACATTTAAATTAAGTTTTTGGATTGTCATTCACACGATTTGATCTCGGACATCAGTGTGATCGACAAATTTGTAGGTTAATGTTTTCATTTACGATTAAAACCCTCTACCAAACCAGTTGTACAGAACGTTTAGAACAACATTAATAAAATTTATTCAAATCGTTCAAATGCGCTAGAAAATCTTCATCGCTTTCCATAAGCGTGCGAATATTTATCCCTATTCCCCACGAGCCGAACCATTCATCTGCCGTGGATTTTGTAAGAAACAGCGCACCAGCTTGTTCACTGATGGATCATTAAAAATGGAAATGGCTCAACAGCGATTCGACGTTTGCTTGCTCGCCAGTCGTCCACGTCCATAGAACTGGCTACAAAACTGGCTAATGAACCGGCAACACGGTACGGGCACGGTAAAGACTGCTTCGAGGCTGATTCTGTGAAGAAAACAAAACACAGCACGATCCGACCATTTATCGCCAAATGAAAGTGAAGTGATTCGCCATTGACGATGGCAAAGTGGTGTGGCACCACCGTGTACAATCGTGCCGGAGTATCTATGCCAACGGGGTTGTGGGCGTGTTTTTTTGTTGTTGTTGCTGTTGTGTGTTGCTTTACTTTACTGTACTTCCTCGACCGAAGATGTTCGTCCTGTTCGAGTGCCTCGGGCAAAGGAATCCGGATCCTTGTGATTGTGCTCGCGATGGCGCACCGTTTACTCAGTCGTTTTAATTACGCTAATTAAATATTATTTATGAGCGCGAATATCCGACGGTGGCAGTTACCCAAGGGTCTGCTCAGCAAGCGATACACCCGGATGATTGTCCCGCGCCGTCGATTCGTCTTCATCGGTGTGCCAGCCGGTAGTTCTCCGCGTTAATCCGCCGCGAATGAGAATCGGCTAGCAACAGCGGGGTAACGATCGGACTAAAGCGTCACGGAAAAAAAAGTGTGAGCCACCCGCTTTTCCATCCTATTGACGACCGCAAAAGGTGCGATGTTTACTTTGCCGGCAAATAGGATAAAACTGGCTGAAAAATGTGAAGTCATTACGCTGATAACGCCGTTTGCTGCCACCGAGCGAAGGAGCATTTTACTTCAAGCAGTTTGTGTAAAACCGAATTCGGCGGCCCCCAGCTCAAGGATGGATCGAGTTTCGGGGCCAAAGCGTTTATGATATCGTTTAAGCGCAAGCGTCCGGGTGTCAGTGATCATGGCTGTGGTGGGTGTCTTTTGGGGTGGGGAGAAGGAACGGCTTGGAGGAGGCAGATACGGTTTACGAGTCACTTGTTACGCACAAGCGTCGTTGGTTGGTGGAACCGACGGAAGCAGGGCACGAAAACTGGAACCATATTTTGACACTAAAAAACTTCACAGCTCACGCTCAGCGTAACGTGACGCCGGGGACCGGCACGGGCATTTTCCACCTAGTGTGGTGCATGGTACCCACTTAAACGACGATTTTATGAGCACTTTTAAAATTTTACGATTCTTCGCTGGTTAGGAAGGAGTGGGTTTTAAACGTGTGGTTAAGCGGGCAGTCTAACCGACGAGCGAAAAGAGGAATCACATTAAAGGAGAAATTTTTTGTCGGTTTTTCGTCCAAACTTTAAAAAAACCTGCTATGAATATGATCTGCGTCGCCTTAGCACGTCGCCTAGCGGTTTTTTTATAACTCTCGCATTGCAATCGTATTGAAAGCAGATTAGATCGCATCGAGAAGTTTTGGTATTCAGAAATCTTAATGTTGTAAAAAACACTGTCAGCTGTCTTTTTATTTAACACTGGGCGTAATAAACCTGAGGCGATTGTTAAGTACAATTAAGCTCGGTTTGGTGGGTAGGTGTTATAAAACACTAAACAGTGTGCCTAGGATTGCTAACAATAAAATCTGCTTTGTCATTAACAGAAAAGAACAAAAACAAACATGGCAGGTGTTTCAATGATTGTTGATCAATTTAAACATAGAGTGTTAGGGAGCCAGCTGTAGAATGATCACCATATTTAGCCATGCTATCAACTAATCAATAACTTCAGATCATTTTGCTTGGAAGCAATAATTTAGTTCGATTCTTTTCCTTTATAATGTGCACTCAAACACAGCAAATGGAAATCAGCAATGTGCTTATACATTTAAAATGAAACCAGACAGTTTTTCAGTATCATGTCCGACATCAAATTATTTTCAAGAACAACCGTACAGCTGTACATGGACCCCAGATAAGTAAAGTTTTAGACAACTTTGTTTTGTTCCCCTTTGGAAATTAATATTTTTTTGCAGATTCCCTTCCGTGGTGCAACCATTATTACGATTATTAACGTCCAAAGGCTTTGACTGATTGACTTATAGAAAATGTTCCCCAAAGTTTCCACGTTTTAGGCTTACAGGTTTTCTGAGATGTGTGGCAAATGTTCTAGTCAGATCTGTTCTACATGGATTGGAAACTTTACTGATAAATCTAAACTTTTTCTCACTTCCTCGAGGTCGTACAATTGGTAGAACCAGACATAAATAGATAATAATTAGTTAAAGCCAAGTTCCTTAACAGAATTCACTGTTATAGTTTAGTCTCCACAACAACGATGACGATATGTCTATTAGAGCATTAAGAGGTTGGCATGTAACCATGTAGAAGTTATTACAGACGTCATTTAATTCATTTATCACATATACACTTTTTTAAAGTGGTGTTCACATCTTGGCGACTTTAAACTGAGCTGTTAGTTTTCGGATTTTTTGCCAACAACACTTGATTGAACACTTAATATATTGTTGAGCAACGGACGTCCAGCAACAATTGCTGTACGAACGAGACCGACTTCTAAGACAATGAGACTGACTTCTTAGACTGCGGTTCTATATTTTATAACAATTTTGGGAACCATACTGTTAAAAGATGAAAAATTGCTATTAAATTTTAAGTACTTGTAAATATGTTTTTGTATATAGGTTTTTCGCAATGGCATTTGTTTCGTTTAAAATTTTAGTGTAAACAATGCCTTAGATGCAGGTATTATGGTCGAATCATGCTTTCTCCTCTCCTACTGGACTAGATACATAGTTTTTGGACTAGAATCACTTCATAAGACTAAATCTGGAACCATTAACACTTCGTGTGTTCTGAATTTCATAAACATCCTTGCCGCTTTACTAGGTTTCTTAAGCAGTAAGCTGTTGCTACGACCAGACTTCAAAAATGAAGCTCTAGGATTTTAAGGTAATTTTTGCTTAACAGCTAACTAACTCAAAAATAGTTTCACACAGCTCTTTTGAAGATTATATATTTTACTGTTTCTTCTGTGTTTTCGTGTAAGCATATTTTGTCGGATGATTAAATAGTGTAATTAATAAATAATAAATTATCCTTTACCTTCTGCCTTATATTGAAAGGATGTCAAGAAATTGCGACAGAGTAAGTTATACTTAAATGCTCACATTCCCAAGTATAAGCTATTCTAACGGAGCGAACAACAAAAGTGCTTTTTAGTTAACTGCACGAAGCGCCGCATGGCAAATAGAAAATATAAACTAATCCTTAATTTGTGAAAAAATGTTCTACAAACTAAACGAAATACAACATTCTAATAACTTTCAAAAGAATGTTGTAAAAGCAGTTATTAAAGCAGTTCCAGAATACATCTTACCTGCTCGTCGTACGAGAAACAACATATATTTTGCCATTTTTTATCAAACTTCAATCCTTTCGGCAAACTGTGCGCGGACGCATCCATTACAGGAAGCAGAAGCAATTCATGTCAAGCTGTCATCCAAATATGCAAACTGCTGTCGGAAATCTTAGCAATAAAACTTCACCACCGTTTGCACGTGCATTTATCAAATTTATCCATTTACATAAGGTACTTGTCATGGTTTTTATTTGTTTTTTTTTTTTGTCTTGATGTTACTTGCCCCCCACACTCCAACCAAGTTCGAAATTGAACTCACGGCTTTCGACAGCTTTCGCAGCCCACGGCAGCCTGACAAAACACCGTGGAACCACCTACCATCGCGCTGCACCCCTGTGACAAGTGTGAAAAATGGTTTTCCTTCAGCGTACGACTTCAGACACGGGTCGGTCGCGTGGTGGTCGTAGCGTGCCAGGTGGCGACGGAAAAAGTTCACCGGAAATAAGTTCGCACGTGTAAAAACTTAACCCCCTTAGCTGGGTGCCGTGGGAGCGGAATCCATCATCGCTTTGCTCACACACAAATGTGCTTTTGTGCTTGTAACAAATGGCGCAACTTTTGCCTAGAAGCTTCTGGTTCGAACTCATCCAGAAACTGTTTTCTTTCCATCGGGCAAATGGGCATCGGATGTCGCTTCATTTGCGTTCGACAGGTTGGAGTTTGGTGGAAACGAGATTTTGAATGTCGAGCTTGGGTTTGGGGTGTTTGAAAAACACTATTTTAGCCATTGCTGTGGCTTGACAGTGGACGTCCTGGTGACGATTGTACGCATCACAGCATGTTCAATAAGTTTTGGCTTTCTGGAACGGTTGCGTTGGTTAGTTTGCTAAGTCTGAGCGAAAACCTTGAACCCCGACGCTGCGCACTAGAGCCGGAAGTTCATTATTTACCGTGGATTATCTTGCGAAACCGGGACCTTACGACGGACCCGGTCCACCGCTGAACGATGGTCTACGATTAATCATTAGGCCTGTGCACCCGTGAAGGCTTAGAATGATGCATACACGCCGGCTGGTTTTTGTGTGCGGGCACGTAGGTTGAACATTCTTGCCAACCAAGTTTCCGAGTGGTTTGAAAACCCCGGGCCGAAAGTAGCAAAAATATTTATCCCCACAGTCTCCATCATCACCATGAGAAAAGTGGCCAACTTGTTTGACAGATGTTCGTTCACATTTGCGGTAGTTGTAGGTTTTGTTTATTTCTACTGCCCTTGCTCCGAGTACTGCGAGCGCATGGTTCGGATAGTGGGTAGAAGATGAACGATCGGATGTTGTTCGTCCGACTTCCGGATTGGAAGCGGAAAACTTTTGCTCACCCAATAAACTTTTTTCGGTTGTCACTTGCGTATGGATTCGGACGAGCGTTTCGGCAACGAGGACGTCCGTTGGTTGGAGACGACGCACGGGATCGACACAAGAGAGACGCGCGTTTTTACCAAACAACAACTAGGCTCGCCGCGGTGGCTGCCGGATTTGCTGAATTGGAGGTTCCGTTTGGAAGGAAGCTTGTGACAAATGTGTTTGTGGCTAGAAAGTTCACTTATCGGAAGTGGAGTTTGCTTTCGCAGGCTTTTGTCCCTAGCCCTTCTGTGTGGGTTCGCTGATATGGAAAATAAAGATACACACAAGCAAAACCAACTGGTCTAGCTTTTCTCCATAAACCGTCTTTTCAAACAAACTTCCTACCGGATATGCAGAGCAAAAACCGAAAACATGTTTTGTATAAAACAAATTCTTCGAAACATTTTGTAAGCAAAAGAAAACAAACGACACAAGGCTTTAGAAAGCGATGCAAAAATGAAACGATGATTTAGAATTTGTCAACGAAAAGCTATAAAAGGAGAGAGTTGACAGTACGCTTATAAAATAATTTAGGAAAATCGTTGGAAAATAATCAGAATTGCTTTCCATTTCGCGTGTGAAAAATGTCCATTTTACTGCAAAAAATGCACTGGCTGCTAAGAACTGTCAATTTTTAATTCAACTGTCGGCTTATTTATTTTCCAATATGACGGCTAGATTGCGTATTGTCGAGTGTCAGTATGAACTTCAACAATTCTGTAGAATTTTTAATTACCAATAGAAACATGATAATAATACTCAATACATTAATGACGCAAATTGAAACATTTTAAATTAATTTTGTCATATGACAACTCAATGACAACCGAATGACAGCAAAGTTTGACAGCGATGAAATATTACAACCTCAAACTTTGGTTGCGCTACCAAAAAAATCATCTTTATCAACAATTTAACGTATTTTTTCGTACAAATGTATTTTGCTGGCAGTTAGCATTAGGTGAAACTTGCTATCGTTTAGCAATGTTTGTATACTCAACACTTGAAAATAGCATTCATAGCAATTAAAGTCCAAACAGCATCTACTTTCTTAGAATTTTTGACTTTGATCTAGATTCGGTGAAACACTTTCAAGATCGTCTTAGTTTCAAAGCTTTGAAAAGAATTTGTGAGTACTTAATCGAAGAATCATTAACTTTGATCGGAGATTTCAGAGGATAATTCTTGAAATGCACAATGTTTTTTGTTTTAAGCGTGATTACCAAGGACTTTTGTTTTAAACTAACTATATTGTACCAAGAGTAAACGGTCGCCTGATCACCATCCGGAATGTGGTGCTCGTGTTCTATTGCGTTTAATGTTTAATTCATAGAGCTCGCCCATGTATTTAAATACTAGAATCTCAATAGGTCTTGGGTGTTGGCTCGAAACCGGCTCTTTCCCATTCACAAATGATGCCGCTAATAGGCCAATATTTGTCATGATAAAAGCTTTAACTAAGCTTTCCATAGAACGTTTCTGATCCGTTTTGTTCTCCAATAATTGTTAATTTAAAATTTTATTTCTGCGTCCAATACGCAATCTCGAATCAGTGCACAACATTGGAATATAGAGAGGCTTCCTAATGGATGTGAAAGAAAATAAAAGCCTTTTGACCAGTAATGGCCTTCTAACGAAGAGAATTACTGTAACTGGTATTTAGTGTTTTTTTTTTATAATGAAACTGTTTTAGTTGACATTAATTTGAACGAAAAATTTAATTCTACCTTGTTCCTACGAAAGAATGCTTTAACATGATTTATTTCTCTTCCAGTGTAATCAATGTTTAGTTTGATGATGTAACTAAAAGGATTTATAAAAAGTGTTCCGGCTGCTCGTTTCTACCCGGCCGGCTTTGAGTGATTGCGGTGAAAAGCAAATGTACAGCCAGTCGTACGTGCTTTATTGTCCACATTATTTCATTTAACCGATTTCATGGTCCTCGGAAACGGTACACCGCCCTAGCCCATGGCTCGTGTAAACCATGCGGATGAACAAGTAGACTTAAATCCAATTATGGTACCAACTCAAATACGCTTCCCAACACACAATCCCACAAGTAAGCCAACAAAAGGCAACTGGAAAGCAAGGCACAATTTAGCTTCCGCTTTCCACCCGAAAAAGGAAACAGGTTTTGGAGCAATGATCAAATTACTTCATTTTAAAGATAAAGCTCGTTTCCGCATTTTGGGCTGCTGCTGCTACTGCTGCTGCTCAACTATAATACTTCACCGTTCCCATGGGCAGAGCCACATTTTCAAAGAATGGACGAAGGTCCGCATACGCCGACGGTAAAAAAGGGATGGATGAAAATGTCTTGAAATTCGCAGCAAAACAGTAAGTTAATCCCTCGGATAATGGTCTGCAGGTATAGCATGGTTCAACCACTACAACGGATACGGGATGTTAAGTGTTGAAAATTATTATTTAATGTACTTCAAAGTTAAGTTTTTTTACAGAGAGATATTTTTTTGGGATTCCTTAACAATTGGGGATTGCATAAAAATGTTAATCAAAGTTATGCAAGTAAATTAACTTCTGCCAATCCTTGAGACGAAGATCTCTTGGTGAGCAGTAATAGCTCAATTTTCTTCCTTTCAAGAAATAATTTTCATAGAAATTAAGAAGAAGGAAACTATCCCTAGCAGTAGAACTTGCTTGTGGTGTTACAACATAGTAATAATCCGTAGTCGAATACCGCAACCGAACGGCACAATGAACAGTCATCATCACAGCAGTGGACTTCCTCGGAAGCACCGGAAGCATCCAGTGCAAACCCAAAACTGTGCGGGAAACTGTCGTCCGGTGCGGAAACCGGAATGGAAGAAGCGAAATTGTCTACGCCAGCCGGGTAGCTGATGCCCATTAAGTCAGGCCGCGAACGGTGTCGAGGCTTTATGTTACACTATAAATTAGCAATTATAAAAGTTTTCCGTTTGCCGGTCTTTCTCCATTTCTTTGAATGAAATTCACCACTCCGAAAGGGTTTTGCTTTGGTGTGGTATGCGTTTTTGTGTTGCTCGCTTTTGCAATACTTCCCTGGTGCTGGTGTGGTTTGTGTTTCCGAAAATCGTTGAGCTAGGCTCTTTTACCAGACATTGTAAGCTATGCTTTTTTTCTGAAATTTCTTTTGTACAACAAATGAGAAAAAGACCCAAGGCACGGCGGTCTCCCGATGCTGGTGAGTAGGGGTAGAAAAAATCGTCCGGCCACGAGGCACAGTAATGTTCATGTTCATTTATCACTTTGGAGATTTTACTCGTCCAAAATCATTCGCGGAGTGGATTGTACTTGTAAGTAACTAGAATCCAAATACATGTACAATGCAAGATTCCTTTAAGGCACTCATATTATCCACCGTTTCATCATGTTTATCATTTTTTAAATTCTCTTGCTTGTGTTACCATCTTTTAACACTAGTGATGATTGTTCAAGAAAAATCGATACATCATCAGTTGCGCAATTCGTGGCACACGGAACAATGTTCCTTGTATGATCGCTCTTTCTCACTTCGCTAAAGCACAATGATATTTGACCTCTAACCCTTGAAGCTTTTTTTTTCGCCCCATCTCGTCCTTCGCTACCGCTTCCAGCTAGCAAAGGTTTGATCTCGAGACGATTAACACGTTAGTAATGGCCTTCCAACGAAGAGAATTACTGTAACAGGTATTTAGTTTTTTTTTATAATAAAACTGTTTAGTTGACTTTAATTTAAGCGTACTGAATTGTGTAATTAAAGCGTAAAGCGTGAATTTAAGCGTACTAATTGAAAAAAAAATTAATTCTACCTTGTTCCTACGAAAGAATTCTTTAACATGATTTATTTCTCTTCCAGTGTAATCAATGTTTAGTTTGATGATGTAACTAAAAGGATTTTTAAAAAGTGTTCCGGCTGCTCGTTTCTGCCCGGCCGGCTTTGAGTGATTGCGGTGAAAAGCAAATGTACAGCCAGTCGTACGTGCTTTATTGTCCACATTATTTCATTTAACCGATTTCATGGTCCTCGGAAACGGTACACCGCCCTAGCCCATGGCTCGTGTAAACCATGCGGATGAACAAGTAGACTTAAATCCAATTATGGTACCAACTCAAATACGCTTCCCAACACACAATCCCACAAGTAAGCCAACAAAAGGCAACTGGAAAGCAAGGCACAATTTAGCTTCCGCTTTCCACCCGAAAAAGGAAACAGGTTTTGGAGCAATGATCAAATTACTTCATTTTAAAGATAAAGCTCGTTTCCGCATTTTGGGCTGCTGCTGCTCAACTATAATACTTCACCGTTCCCATGGGCAGAGCCACATTTTCAAAGAATGGACGAAGGTCCGCATACGCCGACAGTAAAAAAGGGATGGATGAAAATGTCTTGAAATTCGCAGCAAAACAGTAAGTTAATCCCTCGGATAATGGTCTGCAGGTATAGCATGGTTCAACCACTACAACGGATACGGGATGTTAAGTGTTGAAAATTATTATTTAATGTACTTCAAAGTTAAGTTTTTTGACAGAAAGATATTTTTTTGGGATTCCTTAAAAATTGGGGATTGCATAAAAATGTTAATCAAAGTCATGCAAGTAAATTAACTTCTGCCAATCCTTGAGACGAAGATCTCTTGGTGTGCAGTAATAGCTCAATTTTCTTCCTTTCAAGAAATAATTTTCATAGAAATTAAGAGGAAGAAAACTATCCCTAGCAGTAGAACTTGTGGTGTTACAACATAGTAATAATCCGTAGTCGAATACCGCAACCGAACGGCACAATGAACAGTCATCATCACAGCAGTGGACTTCCTCGGAAGCACCGGAAGCATCCAGTGCAAACCCAAAACTGTGCGGGAAACTGTCGTCCGGTGCGGAAACCGGAATGGAAGAAGCGAAATTGTCTACGCCAGCCGGGTAGCTGATGCCCATTAAGTCAGGCCGCGAACGGTGTCGAGGCTTTATGTTACACTATAAATTAGCAATTATAAAAGTTTTCCGTTTGCCGGTCTTTCTCCATTTCTTTGAATGAAATTCACCACTCCGAAAGGGTTTTGCTTTGGTGTGGTATGCGTTTTTGTGTTGCTCGCTTTTGCAATACTTCCTGGTGCTGGTGTGGTTTGTGTTTCCGAAAATCGTTGAGCTGGGCTCTTTTACCAGACATTGTAAGCGATGCTTTTTTTCTGAATTTTCTTTTGTACAACAAATGAGAAAAAAACCCAAAAAATCGTCCGGCCACGAGGCACAGTAATGTTCATGTTCATTTATCACTTTGGAGATTTTACTCGTCCAAAAGCATTCGCGGAGTGGATTGTACTTGTAAGTAACTAGAATCCAAATACATGTACAATGCAAGATTCATTTAAGGCACTCATATTATCCACTGATTTATCATGTTTATCATTTTTAAAATTCTCTTGCTTGTGTTACCATCTTTTTACACTAGTGATGATTGTTCAAGAAAAATCGATACATCATCCGTTGCGCAATTCGTGGCACACGGAACAACTTCCCTTGTATGATCGCTCTTTCTCACTGCGCTAAAGCACAATGATATTTGACCTCTAACCCTTGAAGCTTTTTTTTTCGCCCCATCTCGTCCTTCGCTACCGCTTCCAGCTAGCAAAGGTTTGATCTCGAGACGATTAACACGTTGCCTGTCATGTGTGACAGATTCAATTTGCCAACCCTGACAGGACCAATCGAGACACGTGTCTTTCGTGGCCGTGTTGCCGGTTTAGATGTGTTGTGTTTTTATTACGTCTAGCGTCTGGTGCACACTTTTGCGACCCGTGGATTACTGGCAGTTGGTGCTTCGGTGTTCCACCCTGCATGCCAACCCGGAGCTCAGCTTTCCCAGCAAAACGTACGCCATGTCAATTAGAGCTTTGACAAAGCCATATTGCCACTTGGCCGTACTGGCTGGCGGACACGTTTGCCGATGTGCACTGGCACACAATATGTGCTGGGCGAACAAAAGTAGGTCTCCGGTGCCGTCAACAAAGCGGGCAGCAGCGCATGATAGAAATCTCATATTTGACTAATTTTTATGCTGTCATCGTACAGCGCGAAGATGGACGCGAAGATAAATGTTGACAAATTGTGTCAGTGGTACCCCATTTGGTCTTTGGTTTCGTTATTTGTATTGTTTTAAGGAGTCTCGGTAAGCAATACGGTTGTCCTTACAAAACATAAGGAAGGCTATTTTGAAAAAAATCAAGAGTTAAAGAGATTTTGTTTTTGCGCAAATAAATGTCCAGTCAAATATTGTAACGAAATAAAAAAAATGTATGAAGTAACAGAATCCTTTCAGCATTAACGAAATATTGGCTAAAGGACACAATATTTAAGACTAATAATATTACTTAATATTAATTAACATTACTATAAAAGCTTAAATTTGTTGTATAAGTCTCTCTCTGTATAAGAACTCTATTGCAGCTCTTCTGACTTAAATCTGATGATAAGAAATGACCGGTGCTTTTTGCTGTTGTACTCATCATCACTATCATCATGCATAAAGGTATCTTCAGTTCCATCGAATAAAGTCTTTGGGGTTGTCGGTTACCTACAAAGCTTAATCTCCATGCATAACATCATCCCAGCGGCTCTACTTAAAACATGGGAAAACAAAAAAGACCTATTTTGTATATTATAATTAGTGTATTATACACGCGAAAATAAGATCAGTCCAACATAGGAAAAAAATTATTTGCAAGAAAAGGAATTTAAGGAATTTTGAAAACCTACTAATTCATTGCCGTATCTTAAAAATTTTACTGGGATATACATCTTGATAATCTTGCACTTTCACATACATCAAATAGTTGCTTCATCCACATTTAACATAATTATAAATAACGTTCACGAGAAAAAATGAATTTTGATAAGACGGGTGAAAACAAATCGCTGTTTTTTTTTTGTATGGAGCCCAATGCTTGAGTCAGACGGAAGTAGCCGAAGACCATGGTACATATATCTTCTAATACGATCAAGTGGTACTATTGAAGTGTCTTAGTGCTATTTACGCGTTATCAACAAAACTTCATGCTGTCCATTTCCTGACACTCCATTTAAACTTATTATCATGTAGCGGATGGCAATTTGTCGAGATTAGTGTCTTTTTTCATATTTAATCTGGTAGAAGCTCTTCATCAAACATTGCTTGTTGAATTAATGACGCAAATTTAAGTTGTAATCGTTGGGATTAGCTATGTTAGACGATCAGCGTAATATTTCCATACATCTACTATGTGGCAGATTATGGCTCGAGCATGGATTTGAAAGAAAGAATATTTTGACTTAAACAAGCAAAAACTGAGTCAATTTTGATCTGGCAAGTATTCTGTGCTCACTGTGAATAATGTCAGTGTCTAGTTTCTGAGCGGACTTTTAAATGTAATCAAATTTAATCATACTGCTGCCCGTGTGCCTGATTATGACGCCGAACGAACAAATGTAAACTAGTTAACGAACGGAAACGTACTGGGCAAACACGAACTGTTTACTGTCTTACCCGACGCTTGGGACATCATCCTTGGGAGCGTTGTTTTGGCTGCTTTTAGATTGCTTCGTTTTACAAATCATTAGTTCGTACGGTGCTTTTTCGGGCAGAAAGTTTTGGGCAGCAAGCAAGAGAGTTCCAGTAAACTAGAACTCCCAACATCCATCCATCCAGCCATCCATCAGTCAGTCAGTTCGTCAGTAAGTCAGCCGAGCTCACCAGTCTCGGCTAGCAGTGCCACATTTACCGAGATGGGTTGAAGCGGAAAAATTCGAACACCGTAAGCTGCTGAAAGCTGTCCGTCGGGTTTGAAATTTTCCATAAATCATCAGCCGCGCCGAGGTCGTAACCTGTCTCGATTCCGCTCCTGCCTTTGTCCACCGATTCCGGTCCCTTTTGTACGCCAGCTTAAGCCACAACATTTCAATCCACATGCCCTACCAGGCCGTTGTTGGACAAAGTTTTATGTTGTTAGCGTTGCCTTCCTGTACCGATTTCCCGGCTGCACACACACACACAAACACACTCTGCTTCTTCTTTACCCCTTCTGGGACGGGTTTCTTCCTGGTGTTACATCATTTTCCGAGTTCGATCCGGTCGAAACGACTGTTGTCCCGACTGTGGGGTCCATTTGTCATAAACCGTTGCCGTTCCCGGCGGTGCCCATTCTCACACCACCAGCGGTTCTTGACACGTCAGCCTCTTGAATGGTCCTTCTTGCACAATACTTTTGTCACTCTACCACCTCCCTCCTTCTCCCTGGGTCTCACTCTATTATTCGCTACCGCATAGGTCCTTCAGCGAATGTTGTACAAGCACTTTAAAAACAATCATTCCCACACCAAAGCACTTACTTTCGCTGGGACTTTACAAAAGAGTCAACCCCAGCGCCCGCACGCGCAATCCTCTGGAGCCTCCCCTGTGTTTGTTACGGGTTCCCGCCCCTCAGGTCCTTTTTATGGTGTTTGTTTCTGGCACCATAAATACGAAAAACGGACACAGCTAGAAGTTTCCCTCACGGAGGCAAAAGATGGAAAATAGTGACATTAAAATATGCTAACTTTTCTCGTTCCGCAGCGACCAACAAACGCAATCGTAAATAGGTTCAAAATAATAGTAGCAACAAAAAAACGGTCACACAAACTATTGAGCGCACTGTACGCGTCCATAAACGAAAAACAAATTTTCTGTTGAGTCAAAGACAAATGGCTGGTTGGAAAGGATTTCTCACTGTTGCTTGCTGCTTGCTTGTGTCTTGATGGTTTTTGAAAAATTGTCTACTCTTGCCCAATTTCGGTTCACATAGCGTGCTAACGCCATGAAGAAGCGTTATTCAAAAACGCAAATCTTCGTATCCCCATTGTTCGCTGTCTATCCTCTAACAGCTTGTTCTATAATGCCAAGCTTTTGCAAAGCTATTGGGGTGATAGAACAGGATGTTTTGTCAACAGCAAATCAACTTTTCTCCCTTCGCGCGGGTATCCGCAACTGCATCTGCTAGTTCCGAGTTCATTGCAACGTTTTATCATGCCCTTCCAACATATTATGTGAAAGAAGACAAAAACCCACGCCAGCTAAGCACGCCCGTTCCAGGAAGTCCACGTCAGTCGTAGCGTCGCTCTTCCACAGCAGAAAAAAACACACAGTTACGGATGGTTTCGAAACTCACGATGCAAATGAGCAAACTTTCTCCTGCTACTTCTTCGTGGCACACCGAGACACCCCCGGTGCGCACGCTTTCTTATCGCGCTTGTCTCGTCATGTCGTGTACAAAACGTCTTACGGCACTTAATATTCTACCATTGCTTCTCACTGTGCCGCACACAAAGTTATGTAGCGCTTATGCCCTTTTCTTCCTTCTATAATGTGTCGCAAGAAGCAGCAACAGTTGCTTCTCGCAGTTCTTCAATTTCCATTTCCATTTTCCTTCGCTAGCAAGGGCGTCGATTAACCCAGCATTTCCCAGCAGGGTGCTGATGCAATGCAAAGTGTGGCCTACAATAACAAAAGCTCCACATTCACGCCGCACCTTTGCTGAATGGCACACGAACCTCGCGAACCGTAGCCACCTTTCACGAAACGCATGCACTTAATACACTTTGGCCACACAATTCCCACACGCACACACACAAATGATGGAAATGAGTGGGAAAGTGGAACGGTAACAATGGTGTGTCATCCACTGCATACGATTTGTGTGAAGCAACAAGCGTCGGTTTGGACTTCGCAGCATGCCCGCACCATGCATCTTCACCAAATCCTGCAAAGAACTGCCTACTACCGAGTGGAGCAATCCTTTGAAGCGTAAAGAACCGTAGACGAGTTATGGATGGTTGGGTGATGGGAATGGAGAGACGCAGAAATCTTTTGTGCTCGAAACAACTCGCTTATACACGTAAAATGCCGGCCTCGGTATGGTGGTAGGACGTCGGTTCAGTTCACTCCAATGGTCCTGATGGGAAGCCCGTTGTGTGGCGGGCAGATGTAGTCAACCAATAGTTTGTATTTCCGGTGCATACGATGCAACATTCCATCCACGCCACCGGTACGAGTGGATAAACAAAAGCGTGCGTCGAACGTGCTGGGATACTGTGTCATTGTCGCTTATTCCCTTTTGGCCGGTTGTCGATTTAACTTGACAGACTCATTTCGTGTCAGACCTCCCGATTTGCTGCGCCTGCCACCATTTGGGAAGGCACAGTATGCAATTGTTGCAGCGGCACTGTCATTTGATTTCATGAAGAGACCCGCAGCATTGGCGTGCCTACAAAGGCTGTAACTGACTGTGCGACATCACAATGCGGTAACATGACACGATTGTGATGATGGCTTTGCAGACAAAATATAGGACTGCACGGACATTGAAGTTTTGCAATTAATGGAATAACATTAAATAATTGGATACAACCATCGGAAGAAGAATCGGTAAGCTAAGCTAAGCTACAGTTGCTTAGTTTTACCCAGACCTGGGTAGTAAGTCCTGCGGTCCGTACGGGATTTTATATTCGGTGCGTGTGAAAGAGCGGTGTCATTATCTTCATCTTCTTGCCCTGCTTTATCGAACACGTCTATGAAACATGGTCAGGTCGCCAGTCCTGCACTTCTTTATCTACGGTTGTATCCGATCTTCGACATGCCCCAAGCATCGTATTCTTATAGCTTTGGCCACCGTCCGAATATCAGCACTACCAAGTAACTTGGCTAGCTCCTGGTTCATTCTCCTTATTTACTGCTCGCATACACTACCAAACATAGTCCTTAGCACCCGTCGCTCGAAAATGGATAATGCATTGGTGTCCTCCGTCCGCGTAGTTCAGGATTGAGATCAGTAGATGACTTGCGGACGTATCAGTGTGCGATATATTGTTCATTTTGTGTGTTGTTGGAGACTCCTGGGTCACGAGAATTTGTGGAACCCTTAGTAGGCACGATTACCTTGAACAATGCGTAGTTGTTGTCCGAACTTACGATCATACCGAGGTAATAAAACTTTTCTACGCTGTCTAGAGATGGTAACAAACCTGGAATTCAACGCTGTCGACCGACTCTGGCTCTGTTCCTTGTCGGGCTTTATCACGAAGTTCTATTGGCCTCGCGCCTCAGTTAGGTTTTCAGCCTCGCACACCGCCGCAGATTTACATCTTAAGGGGCGCATGTCAGCAGAAGAGTATTAGGGACTTTAACGTAAGGCAACATTTAGGACTGTGATGGCTCGAAAGATGGCATATTCTCTTCATTAGGCAAGCCTCACCGGGAATCTCATGTTGAACAGGTAGTCCAAGAAACCCATTGCTGCCAGTTGATTTGTTACGTTTCAGATGTCTGATGGCACTGAGGCCAAGGATGGCTGAGGCTCTTAGCTATTAGTATGCTTCTCTATTATTACTTTCGACTCCTTTCAGACGTATGTCGGAGGAAATTTTTGATCACTCCGCGTTTAAACATCTTGGTGTCCTTTCGTTATTGAAGATGTTCTACTAGGCCTCCCTCCTAACACACCATCTTGTTGGAGAGCCTACGCATTCTAGGTGTTTAAAGTTCCGCATGATGCCAGAACAGAAGGGACATCAAGCCGCTAGTATAGAGAACAGACTCTAACTATTCCCCACCGCCTTATTTCCGTAACCCAAGTACAGAGAATTGGAGAGATTATATTAAGAACGTAATAACGTCAGATTTAGACTAGATGTAGTGATTATTGGCGATAATCAATGAATAATAAGTTTTAAGATAAATAAGGAAGTATAATTGTAGGATCAGTAACACTGAATGGCAGGAAAAGTGAAAGAATTTGGAAGACATCGATGAGTACTAGACATTTGACAGTTCATTAGAGTATAAAGTTAATTGTTTTTTTAACAATTTTATTTCTTAGCATTAAAAAAAACGATATGATTGTCCCAATCTCATTTAAATTAGAAAAATTGTATTCTTCACAAACCATTGTTATCTTCATTCAATTTCAATTCAATTTGATTTATGCGCATGAGGTGATTCATTAATCATTTTCACTGCATAAATAAAATGCTTGAACAATTATTACTTCATTATCTTGGTTCGCCAATTGTCCAAATTTTTTCATACCAAAGCGGCACGTATTGTTCTGGAAACGAAAAAAAAAACAAACCACACTTGTAAAAATATGGCAATAAAAAAAATCCATTAACTGCTCACTCGAGCACACAGATAAATTTGAATATTCACTTACTGCAACACTCCATCACAGCGGCACCGGCGTCAAGTTCCACCACTCGTTAATTCTAATATAAACGCAATCATTGTCCCATAAAATGACACCACTTCGCTCTCAATTTGTTGTCGTAATAAAGCAACGCGTGGCTAATCGTTCTGCCTTTTGTTCTGCGCTGTCACTACTCCTCCGTGTGCTCCCTTTTTTGTAGGTCAGGGAACAGATTTGTTTTCGTGATTACTTCTCAGCGGACCGGTTGCCATGAAGTCAAGCTGTTTGTATTGTTGTTGTTATTGTTTTTTTTTTCGTTTGTGTTATTCCATCGTTCGACCCGTGTGCGGATCGTTGGACAGTGAAGCACCATGCGTCTCCATTTTATTACTAAATCAAGTCCACTGTTTCTGTCTAATTATGCTGCCACTGCCCAAAGCTATCTGAGAGGCGGTTGAATGCGACAGCAAAAAACACAGCATACGCGCGCTCTGTACATCGCTGAACTTTAGCGAAACAAAACAATCAAATCCCACTTGACAGCAAGCGGCCAAGCGGTACGAACGGGGGAAAAAATGCCTCAAAGGAAAAAAAGGAAGATGGACTCATTTTTTGACCTCCACAATTGGGGGCCATCATATCCCTGTGTGTCTGTGTACCGTGTCCACGACAGGTATGATTTTTTTTACACCCACGTTACCCACGAAAATATGTGGAGGAAAAATACGTGCAAAAAATGCGAAAGTCAACCGTTTTTGAGTGGACCGACCGATTTTTTACCCCGGGGACACGATGAACCTCCATTATTGCTGGCCGTGTCCGTGGGTGAAGCTGATGCTTTGAAGTCACACCGGTGCCGGCGCCCTTAACTCGTCTCACCAGTCCTTCCAGTTAGGATGCGCATAAATCGTACACTCTCATTGTTTCGGTACACCGGCCCGACAACAACAATAATCATTTATTCTGCGAATAAAGCGCCAGAGTGCGGGATCCTTCGACCCCGGGCCGAGGCGGCCCTGCGTGTCGAAAGTGTGCAAATAGGGAAAGCGAACTAAGGGAAAAAGCTATGTGCCAGAAGCATGTCTTTCTCTACCAAGGAAAAGCCAGTTGACGTTTGCCGCCTTACGGTCCTTGTGTGAAGGAAAGGAATGCGATAGGGGAGATGACGAAGGGAGGGAAGAGGGAAAACAGAAACATAAAATAAGAATAATGAAGCGAGTGTTTTTCTTCGAGACGTTTTATCTATCTTCATTTTCGTTTCTGTCTTCGCTAGCAATTTTTGGCCGACCGCGTGGGTTAGCTGTTGTTGTTTCCTTTATCTGGCGTATTTCACATTCTGTTTTTCTTTCCCGGCACGACTCCACCTACCAAGTGCGGTCAGCATTGGGGCTAGGAGGGGAGTCCACAGTGGAAGCTTGAAGTCAGCCTAAATAATAGGGACCGCGAACAACGAAAACCAGTCGGCCAAACGATCAGCTTAGCAATGGTTGGGAGCAGCAGCGAAACGAATTCCAGCTGTCGTCTGGCACCGTCCCGAAACGATTTCGGAATTTCCGTGCCGAATTTCTGTTCGTGGAACTAGCGCCAGCGGAAGACGCTTGACACAAATTTGCATTCCATTGAGTAAATTTTAATATTGAGCCAATTACGCACCATTTCGAGTCTATATCGGGTGAGTGGTTTTTCCTTCCTGCTGGTCGAGCTTTCCCGCCCAGCTTTCCCGGCGGACAGTTCGTACGTTTGTGTGCACTCAGCAAACTTCTCGCTTTGGTTGGCGGGATCGGTTGATTGGAGAAATAAAAAGGCGGTATTGAGCCAAATTTGCCTCGGTTCGAAATTCGCGATGGTTGGGCTCATGGCGGCAAGCAAATCAATAGAATACGGAGCACGCTAATTTGCAGATTTGGCGCGACTGTTCAAATTATGCTTTTCGCTTGATTTGCTCAAGGATGCGCGAAGCGTGCTAAATTCGGTCGAAACTGCACGTGTCCTGCTCGGCCGTTCGTAGGAACCTGTTTGAAAGCCCAAGCGTTGATCGAATCGAATGGTCACGGCTTTGCTTTCGGTTTCAACAGTAGGTGTTGGTTTTTCGGGGTGAAATAGGCGTTAGTAAGAGTAAGAAACTATTTCATTGAGAGTGAATTTTCCTTCTGGATGGTGTCAGATTCGGCAACAGCTGTGTTAAATCAAGTCATTTCAAAGAAGATGTACATTTTGGGAAGCTACACATTTTAGTCAATATTAAATCAATAGGAATAATAGCTTCATTATTATGTAAAAAGTGCAAGAAATATATAAGAAAAAAAAGAAAGAACAAAAGGAATTTTACGTTTAAGCTACAAAATTGAACTAAATAAACAAGCAACACTTCCGATCGCAGCTCTTCAAATTGCAACACTTATGTACAGGGTGTACGAGACGATGTTGACATATTCATAATTATATGTATGTATTTTCTTAGAATAAAGGTGTTTTTTTTATTCATATAGAACGGTAGAATAAAGGTGTTAAATCAAACTGTTCGTAACTTTAAAGTTTGAATCCTGCGCCATATATGATATTACAAATTTAATGAATAACTGGAATTATAAAAATTATGAATTGCAAAAAAAATGAATAGCCGGAACCGACCAGAACTATGGAAGACAATGTCTCTCTTCTTCTTCTTCTTCTTCTTCTTCTTCTTCTGAACCCTATGGATTATGTTGTGTAGTGCGCGATTGAAAAAGACACCAATTGCTCTTGCAGTGATTAAAAAGCTCTTGTTGAAAGTATTTTGACTTAATCTTGTCTTGTTATTTTTTTCCAAAACATTAAGGTTAACCGACTTAAAGATAAGTTTCTTCTCCAAAATCAAGTGTAAATGATAACATACAGCAAAAAAATGATACAAACAGATGGTAAATCAGGCAAAGAGTTAACATTCTATCGAAAAAACAATATTTCATTCCTAGTTTTACTATTCATTAAAACATAAACATCCATTGATAGCATCTTGATAATATAGAATCTAAGTTTTGCCTAGTCCATGAAAAAAATCCAGAAGTATAAGTTCAAAAATATAGAAGAAAATGATATCTTTGTACAATTTTCCTTTTGTCTACCGCTTTAATCGCTGCAGCCACAGCGTGAAAGTTTGACATCAAACGTAACTCAGCAGTAATGTGTTTAAAAGGTGAACATAAATTTTAATCATTACCCCTGCGGTACTTGACAAGCACCGATCATATGCCCTCGTGCATGGCCAGGGACGCCAACCACCAGCCTACAAAACTTTCCATATCAATTACGGGTCACATACATTTATGAAGTCTCCTGGCACACTGGCTCTTTACACCACCCGTGGGGAATTTCAGGTGATCTGGTAGCAACAAAAAAAAACCGCCCACTCACATACACATACAACCATTGCTCATCAATTTTGCCATTCACCATCGTTTCGGGCCATCCCAGCACGATAATACTATTCGACGAACTTTGTCAAACTTTCACCATCGCAAAGCATCCATCCAGCAACAAGCTGCCCAATGGGCACACTGAGTTCCGTGTTGTGAAGGGCGGCGGTGGCTGAGGCCAACGAAATTGTGGCAAAATATGTCCACCGTAAATTGAATCTGCGGTAAACGGTTGCGGGTTGAACAATTTATACGCTTTGCACGAAAAAGAACCATCTTTAGAAGGAAACGTAGCGCAGAAGCAGCCAACAACAGGGCACCGAGAAAAAAAAAGTCCTACATTAAATTACTTTCTGGCCCTTTTGCTACCCTCCTAGCCACGCCGACACTGGGCACCCTCACGTGGGGGATGCTTCCGTGATAGCAGAACTCACAAATATGTCGTGTCGTGCCCGGCGAAACTGAGGTAAGCCACCACCGAGAGCGAGGTGATTTTTGTCCGACAGCTTCTGGCACCACATGTTGGAAGCGTGAAAAATGGTTCCCGCTCTCCCGGATGGTAGCCGGTAGCCGGATGTGACTCAAATGAAAATCCTGTTATTCTGAGGTCTTTTTCGCTGACGTTCGGCCAGGCTCGCAGATGCACGGTGAGTTTGCGATGCGCTCTGTCATCATATTTGCTCCAGCCGACCAAGCGATGGCAAAGTAAAACTAAAACTGACATCGTAATTCGTCCTCCGTGGGGTGTGTATGTTGCTGAAGCAGGGCGGGGGTGTTGGGTGGGCGAAAAATTACTTAACTTGCACATGAAAAGTTTCACTTCTAGACATTTGCTATTTTTCACCGGAGCCGTTCCTGTCTGCCTCACCTTCAAATATTATCCCGCAGGGTGCTTGCGGGATCGTCTTCCCGGCCAGAGCGAACTAAAAGAAGCTCAAATCCATTCCTTCGCGCTCCAATTATGCGCAACCCCAGCAGGGAGTGTCTGGTTCGGGTCGAGCGTCGGGTGGCAGCAGCAGCAGCACCACGGCATGCTTGCCAGTTTTAATTTATCACCTGCCGTCAACATCAGTACGGCGTGTAGGTCATGAGTGCCAGAGTCTCGAGCCGGGTGGTACAGCAAAGGTGATAATGGAGGGAAATTCATTCGGCACATTGAATTACATGAGGGCACGCCGTGCAGCCGTTACCTTGATTGCGCGCCATTCTCTCGGTAAAGTCAGCGTAAGTGCACTTCAAACGAGTGGCATAAGAAATGCTTGCACTTGCCCTTCATAATCAATTTCATTTCGGTTAGTGGGTGCAGAACGAGCACTTAAGAAACGCGTCACTTATTCTGCAGAATGCGTTTGATACTCCTGATGGCGAGGGAAGCCATAAACATTTATAGATAGTTTTTTCAGAATTTTAAATTCATTCATAGCACGTATCTTTCATACGTTTTGTAAATGTTTAACTATTTGAACAGTCGCAAGTTTGGGGTTGAACATTTACCTGAAGATTTGGATACTTAAACTTGTCTAGTGTAAGTTTAAATTTAAAATCGGACATTTAAATAAATTCAATGTAAAACTCATCGAACCATTTGTTGTGGCAAACTTTAAAAATGTTATAAACAATTAACTAGCTCGGTTCGAAACTTGTTTTTATTTTTCCCCACTACTTTTATAACCAACAAATATTGAAATTTAGGAATACGGCCTGATCGTTGTAGATGAAAATAAAAAAATAAGGAAATTTATTTTATTTGAATTGCTTGATTTTAATTATTGTCAAAACTTCACGGAAAACAAACATTATTTGTTTATCCTTAATTATGCTTATCTGGAGCCATTACCCCGTCTTCTTAAATTGAGAAATACAGAGTAGATGTACTACAAACGTTGCTAAATAATGCTATGACTTGACACTCATCAAGGTGATGTGGTTGAACCAAACTCTGTTTCTATTTTGAAACTCTGCTTTTTATCAAGAACATGCTCGAAGTTTGGCAAAAATTAATTAAAATTGTCCGAACATGGGCTTTTTATGTGGCTTTAAATTTAATTCTTCATTTAAAATTGTATCGGAGAACAAGACAATTACTTCAAACGTTATATCGTTAACCTATTTGTGTTGAGAGATCCTATCCAAGTCAGAAATCGATTGTCCAAATCAAATTTCAATTAAGCTATTAAGAGGTTGTGAGAATGTAATTTATGTATGTAAATCTCTGTAAATAACATTTTATATTGACCAGTTTTCTCGACTGGTCCTGTCGGTGTGATACGTTCTCTATCCTATTGGTTTTTCTGTTAAGACAGCTTCTTCAACTATGGTTATCGGGACCTGTAAGTTGAGAAGTAGGATAATAATATTCAGCCCGATCGATTGTCTAACTTAAAAACAAACACCGCGCAAAAGATAAGCATCGTTACTCGCTTGAAATTGATGCACTGTTTACGTTCTGAACAAAAGCGTGCTCGGGTGGTCAATGCTCATGGCCAACAAAAAATCCCAACCCACACGAGCGTTCCCTGCGTGATTGAAAGCTCAGGAAACAAAGAACATCAAAATGTTATAAAATACAGCGAAACAGAGCACGATGCACGATTATACATTAACGGGTTGGGAAAACTTTTGCACCGTGGCATTTCGCCGTACTAACTACAACAACGTTGCAACTGAAAGTCGTGTAATTGTGGCGTTACAAAGCAACGTTTACACTGACCACCACTGGCACAAGAGTGGTCCCACGATACAAAGCCCTACGCGCTACACTACCAACGGAGCATTCAATCTCGGAAGCAGGATTTCAGCCCACTGTGAGCGCCGATGAGCGATGATGGGACCGGTGAATAGGGTTTCGCCAGCAACTTTCATGTTTTTGCTCGTGCATATGCCCTTTTTTTGGGTCGTAGTTTGGTTGCTTGAACAAGCAGCAGCAGTTTCGGAAAGTACGCAACGTAGGAGAAAGTTCATTGTAGCTGTTTCGGAATACGTTTATTATTTCCTGCACTTTCAACAATATGTCTCCTAGTTGTTTAATCTTCTGCTCGGCAGAACACTGGGCTACACGAGGCAAGCAAACAGTAACGCTTGTTTAAGCACGTTAAAAGCACTGGTTCTTTATTCCGCCATCGTTAGCAAGCATGCAAATGATGTACCCACCCTGTCTTCTCACCCTCTCTCTCTCTCTCCCTCTCTCTTCGATCCCATTTCATGGTTCATCACAACGGCTTATCCGACACCTCATTCTTGTGCGATCATCCTTCGGGCTAATCCATCCATTCCCAGCTTCTTTTCCCCTATTTGCTTATCGGTAGCCATGTCGTAATAAATGTTTACTTTCTCGTGTCGTTTTTTTCTTCTTGTTGCTCATTCCGTTTGTTTTGCTCTGTAAAATGTGCAACGAACAGTGAGCGTGCCGTGGTGGTGGAATGATTTTCCATTTCATTTCCTGCAAGAAAGGAAAACGTGCGACCAACAACCCAACACCAGCGCCAACGCCTCCTCGCTTACCGTACGACGTTCTTAATCTTTCGTTCCAGTTTAACGACACCCACTCACAACGTGTGTGCGTGTGTGTGTGTCGCTTTACTGAACAGGCTCAAAGTCATTGCCCGCCATCAGGACGACCTTCACTTGTATAAAAACCGTATCGACAAGTTTATGATTTACCGATACGGATCCTGTTCCTGTTCGCAAACTGTTAAGCCCGTGCTATGCGTTCCCTTTCGTTCGCATTGTACAGAACGTGCCAACCGGTCGGGTGGCCATCGTTAAATGGGACCCTACACCCAACAAGACTGATGGCATAAAAATAGCCAGCAATGAAACTCGGTACATATGGCAATCCTCGACGCACCCGCTTCTTTGTCAGCATCTCCGGCATCTCCTTGAGTTGCCGGTGGCTCACTCGTAAAGAAGCTACATTTATGACTACATCACTTCGACTCCGACCGAGTTCTATCCATCTCGATATTGCTCGATCATCAACGAGAACGCTGGCGAGGGTGGCATGATTCGGTCCATTCCTAAGCGTTTGCATTATCGAACACAACCGATAAACATAAAATCGCAATAAATATTTCTCTTCGCTCATGGTGTCCTCACCAATCCTCGCCAGACATCGTACCTGAGTACGCAGGAGGTTGGTGATGGGTGCTGCAGCTTAGTACCCAAAGCCATCTAGCAATAGACGACAATATTGTACTTAAATCCTCTCGTCCTACATCGTTTCCTGACCGTAAAAGAAGTGTGCAATAAAAGTACGCACGCATCCCGGGGTTCTCGCGTAACCCTTTTCCTGCTGCGTAATACGACTGATCGTTGCGTGACCAGTGACCGGCAAGATGCTAAAAGGAAGATGCCTTTTGCCTCGATCGATCAAAGATGGTGCTTTACAAACTCCACGACAGCATACGCGAGCGAGCGCGTGAATAGCTTGAAATGGGATCGATAAATCTCGGCTCCATGTCATTGGTGCTGTCCACATCCGGAATGAGTCGTTGGCTACGGTCGGTACCAAACCCGTTTACCTTTATTATTCATACCGATTTCATCCATTATTTAGCGTCCGTAGGGTTTTTTCCCTTTCGGATCGAAAATCGGAAAACGCACCACCATCACCAGCTCCGCGCTCGTCCTCTGGGGTACACTAAAGCACGTGTGTATCGACTGTTGGAACGCGTTGGGTCGCATTTCCATTTTCGCAGCTGGATTAGGTTTCTAACCTCCCTTTAGGCGATACAGGTAGTGTTGGTGTGCTATTTTATCTGTTTTATTAGACCACAATACGATTTTAGAACGATTCCGAAACCGTCGTGCCTCCTCGGAGCTATGAAATATAGAAACCTGATTGCTGATGTCGGTGTCGATTGCCCTTTTTTCTCCCCCAGGTCTACACGTCGCACGAAGAAACACGAACCACCACGGACAATCTGATCTCCAGCAGTCTCACATTACGGCTGCACCTGCAAAGCTCACACTTCGGCTCGGGCCTGATGGGGGGCGGTGCGTCCGGATCCGGTGGAGCGCTGCTGCTGCGATGTACCGCCACCATCGGCAAACTGTACGAACGCTACACCGAGCTCGAGCTGGGCGTTCCCCAGCGGGATCCAATACCGGCCAGAGGTACGTATCGAAAGCCCAACCCTCTCTCACTGCCCATTCCATCATTCCATCGCAACGCCGGTTGAGTCGTGTCGGAAGGAATACGGTCCCGGTCCCACGATGATTAACCCACCGCGGAGTTTATGGACGGTGTTGTGTGGCGGGTTTATCGTCGATGGGAATATGCACGAGTGAGGCAATTTACAACCACGCTGGGCTACGGTCGGAGTCTTCGCGCCATACCATGTTTAGAGTTGTTGAAGAGCTGAAGGGTTGGAGAATTTCTTTGATCTATTATTTTCAATCTGGGTTGGAATCAGTGAGATAGGGCTTTAGTCATGCATTGATTAGTCAAATCGTTCAGGGAGATAGATGAAAATTGTTTAATAACTTTTTACCATAACCATGCAAAATGTCAACCGTAAATCAATGTACTTGTTGCTCTATGTCAGCTCCAGATCTTTAGCGCCCGCCTATGTTGCTCCAATATCGGAATTAATTCACGACTGATTGCATTAGTTTTCAGAAGATTTTTTGTTAAAAAATAGATTCCTTATCGTACACTTACTTGTTTTCTGCCAAAACATTGCCACGAAGACTAAAAAAATCGGTCGGTCGATGTCGATTTAAGCAACCTGAGCATTCCAGAGAAACAGTGGCGCACCATCGGTGAAAAGAGTGTCACGTCCCGTCGTTATGTTTTTTGGCGGTGGCGGTGTCCTTATCGATATATGGTACTTGGTTCTTGCTAGTAATACAAACATCACTATGGGAAGTCCTCATATACTCTGTTATCGTGGTACTCAAGCATGGCAACCAAAGCAACTCTTCTTTTACCCCCTATGGTTTTCTAGGTTCATCAATGTTTGGTGTATATTGCAAAATTCTGACAATAAACCACACAAAATATCAATTGATATATTACCGAGATGGTATTCAGAGATATATTTAAATTTGAATTTTTAAAAGTTACGAATAGTTTTAAGTTGCTGTTCTTATAACATGGTTTATGTTATTTTATATTCTAAAGTCAGGCAGATGGTGAATGTTGGTTGAACTGTTTATTCAAAACAACACCTAACGTTCATGCACGGAAACGAGCGTGTTCGATGCTTCTCTATAGTCATCATTATCATCCATGAATAGTGATGCTATACCTAAGCGATAGCGGCGTTAGTATATTACACGACAGGACCCGGTATCGAATTCCATCGAAATCGTTTTCACGTACTAATGACTATCTATACGGCCACGTGGTATAAAACCTAATATGTCTCAGATGATCAAACAAGTTATTCCCAACACTTCAGGGCAATTAACCCGTGTTGAGCTTTTGGACTGGAATATGACACTCCGACCGAGGGTAAGCACACCGCAGCCAGCCAATACAACAGGCATATGGATTGTTATGTGAAAGCTGTTGTTGCTAACTTTTGAGGAAGCATAGTTTCCAATTTCCTTGATGCATAATAAAACATTGAATAACTATTTTGTTACCTGTTATTACAATCATATTCTATCCTAATCTCTACCTAATCAACTAATCTAACTCCTACGATACAACCAAAACATATTTTATTTAGCTATGACATTTTCCTCTAATCCACAATTTTCTTTCACAAGAATGTCCCTTTACATTGTCACAATTCGCTCTGTTGTCCTAATTACAGCAACCCTAAAAAAAAATCCTAATTACAGCAACGGTTATTAGACTCTGTATTGATCTCACACATCACTCTACCAAGAAGAGCGATTCGAGATGCAACAAAGGAAGCATTAGTGCGCGGCTGAAAGCACTGTGCAATTTGGACGATCTAAATTTTCCGTCAGTGACTCAAACAATTCACAACGGGTTATGGGTACACGACATGAACGAGTATCGTTCACGTAGCTTTTGCTGATTTGGTTTTCAAATAGTTGGGAACAGATTCAAAAATTTCGCAATTTGGAATAAGGGCCGAAATATTCTACTTCACTGGACTTTCGCGGTTAGTTACCAAGCAATATGTGCGAATTAGGGACCACAAATTTACCTCCAAGACAGTGTGAATTAATCCTGTTAACCTTTTTCTTGTAGGGTTATGGTTAGTCACATGTCAATGTCAATGAGCTGCCAACGAATGATACTCCGTAGGTCAATATTGCACAATACATTAACGAGCTTCGACTCGATTTATGCGCCAAATTTATGAAAAATTGTATCTCTCGAATACAGTTTTCTACCCATAGCAATATGAATATGCCAAAATGCTCAGTACAGCACAATTTTTTTTTTTATAAAATAGTAACATTAGGTCCTTTATTTCTAATCGCTTAAACATTTACATTTTATACAGTATAAATTAGTTTTCCTAATCTCTGTTATAAATTTTGCACCAATGCCTCCTTGTTTATTATAACGTCTATATTATTGGAAAGTTCTGAAATGTAGTTGATAAAGCATTTTAAATGGTTGTAGGATTTTGTGCTAGTTACGGGGAACACGAAATTTTCCCAATCTGCCTTTCTGATTCCAGTTATTTCTTTTGTTAGCTTTATGAATGTATTCCATTTTGACGATATGTTAGCACATTTAGAAAATTTGTGCTCTAATGTTTCTTCCTCGTTGCAATGAGAACATTTTTCCGTGTTGGATAAATTCATTTTATGGAGAATTTCATTGTGAGGTATTTTTCCGTGTATAAGGTAGTAATATAAATTTCTTTGATTGCTTGTTAATTTAGGGTTATGCACATTTTTCCATATTTTGTCCCACTTTTTCAAAGGATGCGTTTCGCATATACTAGGTCTAGTTAGCTTATTTAGTAGATATATGTAAATTGTTTTGCTGGTGGGTGTCGTTCTCAGATTGATTGGTAAATATGCCGCTTCTAGGATTACTGCTTTAATGCAGGGTATATTTGAATTGGTTATGTTGGGAGGATTGTTTAGATTTTCTAGAGCCATTTTTGAGAATGTAGTGCTGTTCTTGTCGCGAATATACCTATTTATCAATAAAGCTTTGCTTTTTAATTCTGGCATGTGCAGGCCAAGTCCGCCTTGGTTTAGGGGCAGAAATAGGGTTTGCGCTGGAATTCTAAGCTTTCCTCTGTCCCAAACAAATCTGGCTATTTCTGCCTTAATTTTGCTTATGTGAGAGTTGAGCGGTTGAAATATAGACGCTATGTACCAGAGCTTGGGAAGAATGTAAGTGTTGCATATTTTAACCTTCTGGATCGAATTTAGATGACGGCTTTTGTTATTCCAAGCATGGTATTTTAGTTTTTGTGTTGCTTCTTCCCAGTTTATTTTCCCCATTAGCCTAATGTCGTTCAGAAACTTAACTCCTAGGATTCTCACGTTTTTGGTGGTATTTATCCAAGAGATTTTAATATTGTTACGATTGGCTGTATAGCCAACGTCTATTCCTTTGCATTTTGCTAGATTTAGCTTTGCTCCTGCTTCTTCTCCAAATTTAAGTATCGCTTCTTTTACCCTGTGCAGTTTATCTGGAGCGGACGATATTACTGAAATATCGTCGGCATATACCGTAAGGCAATCGTTTTCACCAGAACATATTTTTTCAAGTTCTTCTATTAGGGGATTTAGGTATATTACGAACAAAAGCATGGATATGGGATCGCCTTGACGTACGGATTTTTGTATTGGTATAGGTTGGGATAATTTTCCATTGATAAGTATTTGGGATGTGGCTTTGTCTCCTATTGTTTTTAGTATTGAGATTATATGTTTGTTAATTCCAATTTGTTCCATTGTTTTGTAAAGATAAGTACGATTAACTCTGTCAAATGCTTGGTTTAGGTCGAAAGATATGAGTTTTCCTGGGATCTTCCTATGTTTTAAATCAGATATTTTTTCTTTGAGCGATATTATGGATTGAAAAATGTTGTTTGTTTTATTGTGGCACTTTTGAATCGGTGATAGAACATTGTGGATGCTAATGACATTTTCTAGCCGAATACGCATTATTCTGCTAAATATCTTGTAATCCACATTTAGCAACGTTATTGGTCTGAAGGATTTTATGCCAGACGACGTGCTATTTCTTTTTTTTACAAGTACAATAATACCCTCGAGCAAGGGCGAGGGTACCTTGCAATGCATAATGTCATTTATTACCAGATTCAATTCTCGATGGATGATGTTGAAACAAGATTGGTAAAATTCTATAGGGATTCCATCGGATCCTGGAGTACGGCCTTTTGCGGATAACTTAATTGCTGACATAATTTCTGCAGTCGTTATTTCTTCATGCATTACAATGTTTGCTTCGCAGTTATCGGGGATGGATTTTTTTGAAGGGAAATTATTTGGAATATTCAATACGTTCTGATCTTCGTTAAAAAGTTTTTTAAACTGTTCAGTTATGTAATCTTGAATTTTTTGATCTCTATCACCGTTTTTTTCTTCACTCCGTACTCGGTTATCTCTATGAGGTTTTTTATTTGGCAGGACAGTAGTCCATTCCGTCTCTTTCGTTGTATCCCCTTGTCTTTTGAGAGACGAAGAGCGGGAATTGTGGGACTCAGTGGGATCGGGAACATGCGTATGGGACTTAGCGCATGTGGAAGGGGGAGAGGGAATCGTATCAGAAACTTGATTTGTACTGGGAGTACTTGCCTGACGGGTCTCTTTAGGCGCATGTGTTGGTGCGTGGGCTGCTTTTGGTACTGCTCTCTCAAACGATGCTGATGCTCCTCTACCGTCCACTACTGCTGCGTATGAGGTTATTCTCTCTTGCACGTTTGATTTCTGCACTAGGCGTTTACGATTTTGCGTGCAGGTCATGCCAAAGTGTGCGGATAGCTCGCAATAACGGCATGTGGGCTTTTGACCTCTGTGTGTGACAAGTGTCTCTTGTCGTCCGATAGTGATGTGTGATGGTATAGGTTTTGTTATCACCATCGACACGTATCGGTAACCATCTGGTAGGCCTTCGGTAGGGTACTGATTGCCCCAGATTCCTTCACGGATTGAAATTACTTCTCCAAATGTAGAAAGATAGTTTCTTATTTCACTATCGGTAACATTCTCCGACAGGTCGTGTAGTTTTACGATGACGGAATTGTCGTTCATCTTTACGGATATCGGGATTTCTTTCCCGTTGGCGGTTATGGAATGCTTTCCATCGTTGTCCTCGACGATTCGGCGCGCCAAGGTTTCGTCCTTCACTTGCAGGAACGCGATGTGTGACGATTTCAGGTGTAAACGCACTACATCCGATTTCTCCACACCGAGTTTCTCCATAATAAACGTCACTGCTTCCAAATGAGGGACTTTTCTTGGCACTTTTGAGAAGTCCACTTTTAGCGTGCTTCTCGACGCAGCCATTGCGTTGGATGCTTGATTGTTCTCTTATCACCAGAATCGAAATGCGACTGCTCTGCTCGAGCTTTCGAATCGAACTGGTCAATGAGCTGCCAACTATCTTTATTAAATCTTGTAGTATATTTATATCTGTTTTATCGAACTGGTCAATGAGCTGCCAACGAATGATACTCCGTAGGTCAATATTGCACAATACATTAACGAGCTTCGACTCGATTTATGCGCCAAATTTATGAAAAATTGTATCTCTCGAATACAGTTTTCTACCCATAGCAATATGAATATGCCAAAATGCTCAGTACAGCACAATGATCAGTTCGTTAAAACAGATATAAATATACTACAAGATTTAATAAAGATCGTCTAGCTAACGTAAAAAAGCCCATTACATGGGTGTATTGTAATGAAAAATGTGGACAAAGCCCTGAGCGATCCTAGATAATCCTGTCAACGATCAGTTCAATGTCTTCTTCTTTCTTGGCCTAACAACCTCTTAGGTCATGCCTGCCATTTCTGGCTTACTAGACTTATTTTTACCGCATAGTTGGATAGTCAGTCCTCACTATGGGGGAACGGCCCAAATGAGACTTGAACCCCGGTCCTGCCGTGTGAAGACCGGCGCCGCTGTCGCATCTACCACCGGGCCGCCCCTCAGTTCAATGTACGAGCTTAAAATAAACCTGTTTGAGCTGACAGTCAATTTAAAATGATGAAATTGATAATTCTGATAGAAAATGCAAATGATCCCATAAAACAATCCACAACCGAGCATCGGGCGAAAGGACACTGACTGAGAAATAAAAACAATTACAACTCCATAGTGTAAGTAGACGAAAACATAACAAAGGCATAAAAAGCAACAACATGACTTCTTACGCTCTTGTTGTGCTTGGAATGCAGCCCATTCCATCGTGCTTCCGGTGGTAGCGGATGATAAACCCAAACCATGATACAGCAAATCAAGAAAACTCAATCAGAACCAAGAGAACCGAATACGACGTGCACTATCTCCGGCTTTGATTAATGGCCGTGCCACCATTACGAAGCTGTCGCTACGGTGGAACCATTCCACCGCAGAACAAGGAAACCCCGTAGAGGAGGGACGAAGCGGGTGAGCACAAGGGCTTGATTTGGTCACCAGCCGTGAGAGTATAGTAATCTATCGGTTTCCCCTAGTGTTTCATCAGTGGCCACCAGTGAATCGAAATTGGCCCGAAAAGCTAATCAACAGATGTTTTTCCGGTCACTTTTCGGCGCCCCGTTCTGTGGGTTACCCGAATGGCACCAGGGCAGCGGGATCCCGTTGAAGGATTCTTTATTTTCTTTCGTGCCGCTTCAATACCATCTGCCTGATCGAATTCTTAAGATGCGACCCAGTGCCCTTAAGATCTGGTGAAGCAAAATTGATTTATCATTCTACCAGCCGGCCGAAGTAGCCGTAGCCACTGTCGGTGTGTGTGTGTTTGTGTGCGTGTGACCTCTTGCTTTTTCTCCTTCTCCTGTCTCTCCTCCTCCTCCTCGTCTTGTCTCCTATCTGCAAGATGACCGGAAGGATGATCAAACGGACATTTGGGGCCAATTCGAGTGGATTAGATTAGTTCCGGCTGAACTGGGTCTCGCTTGCCAGGGAGCAAGAGGGTAAAACGCAAAAAGGGAAGGTCCGCCAGCGCAACGGACCAACCGGATCGGTCATACGGAAAAAAGAGGGAAACGAAGCCTGTCCGCATCATTGGGGACAAACCGATGGACCTTGCCGGAGCGATGATATGCATGCGTGTCTACATTCTCCTCTGCTCCTGGGGAAGCAAAACAACAACGAAAAAATCAGCAAATAGCCCAATGGGGTAAATTCACCATAATCTTCACGCTACCCCGATTTCGACAGAACCGACCGAATATCTACACCCAATTTATCCGCACCGACTCATCGGACGCACTCACATTCTCTTAATCAACTGAATAACGCTTTTCCGACAATCTGATTAGGATGATTTGGCGCTTCGTCGAATGTTTGTGTCGGTGTTTTTTTTTTTCCTCGGAATCCGAGACCATCCAGCGCGCAAAGGCCCGAGAAGACCAGTGTGTGTGTGTGGAGGGCAACGAAAGCTAATGGAACTTTTTTGCTGTTGTTTTGTGCCCTTTCCCATTTGTTTGACAGTCTGTCTTCAAAGAAATGGTTCATTGTTCTATTGGCGCTTCCATCTCGCGAAGTTGAACCGCTAGAGCCAGTCAATAGAAAAATTCCCATTCAGCCTTTGTCGTTCCGGAGTTGTTGCGGCCCTTGTCATGGTGTTTTCTTTCGCAAAAGGAACTCAGTTTTTTGTCGTGTCCTTGGTTATGGGACTTGCTTCATTTTTCCTCTCCGGTTAGGTTTAATTTCCGTGTTTGCTTCTTTTGTTCTGCCCAAACGAAAGAATGCTGAAAAATCCTAAATTTAAATCAAAGTCAATTCAGTTCAGGGTAATGCTTTTGTGGTGGTAAATCTTTTTTTGATAGAATTAAAAAAGAGACACACACACTCAACCAACCCTTTCTTAGGGCCTCACCAAGGATGATTAAGAGATCAATAAATGAGCTTCAAAAGGCTAGGATGCGATAGATTTAGCAACAAAGAAACTTGAAAGCGTTGTGACATGAATAAAGAATCGACATAAAAAATGCCACAGGTTACCACGAATCAAGCACAAAGGAATCCTTTTTTATGATCTTCCTTTCATCTAAGAAAAGCTTGTGTGTGAGAGTTTCGAGCGGTTAGGGAAAATGTAGACAGCAGAAAACTGCGGCTGCGAAAGAATGGTTAGCTGGCGAAGGAACAGATATAAAAGGAGGTTTAATTGATTAATCGAAGGATGAACTGTGGCGCTGGAAGATTTGTGATGTTCGCGTAGCTAAAATCAGGTGAATGTATCTATTATGGTTTTTTTTTTTTGCTACGTCGTTCGTAAGCGATTCGAACGGATCACGAACATTTTCATTTTCCTGTGCAGTGGTACGGAAAAGGTAAAATGAAAGACGCCTAAATGAAAAATTGCCTAAGCGCTTCAAATTAGCTTTGAAGGTTTATCGTGAATGTCTCGAACGGGTTTAAAAATTGTATAAAATTAGAATAGAAAAATAAGCTAAAGTATTAGAAATATGATTGTTATGTGAAATGCTTACAAAAATGTAAAATTTCATTGAATTTCAAGTATGAACCCAAACCCAAAGACCCAAAGAAATAATGAGAGGAAGATTATGTTATGACCCAAAGATTATGTTTTGTATCTATTCGTTTAAGTTCAATCACTGTTTGCCTTGGCGAAATGGAATCACACATTCACAAATTCGGCGTGCAACATTTACCAGTATTTGTAGAAGTAATACCCGAAAAGTAAAACAGTGTCATAAACCTGACATCAGACGCCATTAGAGCCTCCACTAAATCAAAATCCTTCGATGAAAACTGAAACTGAAACTCTCACTAAAAACACAAGAATAACTACCAGGAATATAGTTAATAAATACTTTGTTTTCCTCCTCGAGTGTCTGTTATTGTGGTGACGTTTTCCACCTGTTGAATCCTGCAGCTTACCCGTCTTCAAAATGAACGCAAAACAGGTTGTTTAAACACATTTAACTTAAACTTCACAAACTATTTCGCATAAACTAATTGTTCCGTAGTCGTATTCCTCGAGTAGGCATCCGGCTGGTAGTTGTGTCGAATCGTTTTAGTGTGGTTTTCCGTGGGTAAATATTATTTTTTGCATTAAGAAATCTCCTGTACGCTTTCGAATTAATCGCTCAAGATAACGGATCTTTGCGCTGTCTGTTTTGCTTTTTTAAAATAGCTACTAACGCCCTCTCGCGGAAATATGCATAAGGTACCTAGCGACTAGTCGTTTAAGCTGCTTATTGTGGTGACGTTTTCCACCTGTTGAATCCTGCAGCTTACCCGTCTTCAAAATGAACGCAAAACAGGTTGTTTAAACACATTTAACTTAAACTTCACAAACTATTTCGCATAAACTAATTGTTCCGTAGTCGTATTCCTCGAGTAAGCATCCGGCTGGTAGTTGTGTCGAATCGTTTTAGTGTGGTTTTCCGTGGGTAAATATTATTTTCTGCATTAAGAAATCTCCTGTACGCTTTCGAATTAATCGCTCAAGATAACGGATCTTTGCGCTGTCTGTTTTGCTTTTTTAAAATAGCTACTAACGCCCTCTCGCGGAAATATGCATAAGGTACCTAGCGACTAGTCGTTTAAGCTGCTGCAACATCATCCTTTTTAGTGCAACCGGTGATCGCTTGAACATATTCTTCTGTTGTTTGACGATCCTTAAGTATGATGCTTCTCTTCATGCTGGCAAGCTTCATACATTCACAGCTTTGTGAACAACCCGCGTGTGGGCAGAATTCATGAATCTGAAAGTCTGAAAGTGTTTTTAACCTATAAAATACTGTTCTCACAAATGATTCTCACAAAAGATTCGTGTTGTCTACAGGTATGACGATAACTTTCATCTCACTTCATTCTGAAGCCATTACATTGTCCAAATAGTTTTATAAGACATCATAGCTGCTCCGATTGCAGATTGAAATAGTTGTATATTTCACATGAATTTCTAGCCAAATGACCCGACGACCATGTACTTCAAGAGTTCCTTGACACTAGCAACATTTTAGCTGCTTTCGAAACCTTTTTTTTTTTTGGACAGATCCTTCCCATCACAATGCCCATTCACATGTCATACACACTACACAACAATCTCACCCCGATTCCCGTCTCTAATCGATCGATTTTCACTGCTTTCCCGTTACAGTCACATCGTCCGGCGGTGCAAGCATATTCCCGAGCCCGGCAGGAGGGCTGACCGGTAGCCGAAATCTATGGGTGCTCGTGCTCATCCTGCTGACACTGGTGCTGCATAACAACCAGCCCTCATTAGCCCAAATCAGTCGACCGCTCGCCACGCTCGGTGCACTTCTTCGAAGATAGTTTGCCACCCTGCCGTGCCGAAACCGTGCCGAAGCAGTGTCCACCGGGTGGCTGACTACTGAATGCTGTTAGTGCTAACGAGACCCATGTGCACATCCTTTCCTTTCGAGCATCAGCATCCTCTTCCCCTGGGCTACCTACAGCCATCGATGGAGCTTACTGGGAATCTTTCTGGCCGGAGTATACCAGGATTGACCCCCTTTGGAATTGTCGTACAGTGCGTTCTTCAGTACCAGTTTTTTTTTGTCTTCTCCTGAATGTCCTTCACTCCTTCCCTGCTTCATCCATCCTTCCATGCATATTCACACGTACATGTTAATGTGTGTCATCTCGTCGATGAAGCATGCGGTTTGGGAGAGAATAGTTCTGCAGCTGCCTGCAGACCGCAACCATTACTTCGTCTGCAACACACAAGCCAAAGCCACGACCGTGATGTTTAGCATGACACTAATGATAATGATGATAATGATAATGATGATGATGATGAGTGTTTTGTACAACTCTTTACGTTTCGGGAGTCCTTTCATAAGCAAAATGTCCACAATGTCTTCCACCTTTAGTAAGAGTGCGTGGACTTTCACTGAATTTATTGTTTGTGTGTGTGTAAATCTGATAAGCATCGAAATAGATGAAAAGCTATTTCTTTCCGATATTTGTAGTCCGTCCCGTTCGGACCACTCCGCGCCAAACACGGATCAAAGTGTTCAGATAAACCATAAGGTTAAATAGTAATTACCTTCATCAAATAATGTCGCTTATCATGTTTAAATTGAACTTCACAAAAACGATCGTTTGATGTTTGAAGATAACAAACCGATAAACGTAATTCAAAGATGAAGCAAACATGAAAAAAACTGTATCAAAACTACCCGACAAAACCGATCAACACTAAAACATACACATCAATGATATAATTGAATGTAAATTTTTCCCGTTGATCCTGCACGTGTGCTGCATTTGATAATGAGAGCTGATAGTGTGACACACACGCACACTCACACACACACACACACACACACACACACACACACACTGTGCTCGAATGATAAGCGGTGAAAGCAACAACAAAAAAACAACAACAGGGAAAACCTTTACTTGAAAAAAGTAAAAGCGTGAGGTAAATTTCATTTATTCGTTTAGCTTTACTCTCCTGCACCTTTTCCTTCGTTTCTCGTGGAAAAATCACCAAGCTGGGTAAAAACTCATTTCACTGTTTAATTTTCCGGTTTTTTCGCCCTTTTTCCGAATGTGTGTGTGTGTGTGGGGGGCAAGGGATATGCAACATCAAACTGAACACCACACCATCGAAAGGAAGTGCTAGAGTGCATTCGGTCACGGTGTACCAGTACCTCAACACTGTGTTCCTCTGCTATCATGAGGCCAATCATGGCTATTTGGGAAATACGGCATTTACAGAGAGAGAGAGAGAGAGAGAGAGAGATAGCAGCTGCAGCAGCAGCAGCAGTAGCCACCGTGGCACGAGTCCGCACGGTTCCGCAAGCGAAAATTTAATTGAAAATGAATAAATGAAGTTATGCTGCTTTGGTGCACTTTTCGTTTGATGTGTCGATTTTTGTTTTCCCCATTGCTGCCACCGCTACTCGTTGCAGCTTTGCTTTTTCTTCGTGCATTTGCGTGCGTTCCGATGCATGCAACTGGGAAAAAAACGAAAAATGGGAGCTTCTACTTTTTTTTTCTTTTCGTCCCGTTTCAACGAGAAACACTTGCGCACCGGGAAAATGCACTTGCCAATAAGCGATACCATTTTGTGTCCCATTCACCATACCGTGACCTGGTTGGTGGCTGGTGGCTTTATGAATTGAGAATGTTGGTGAGTGGGAAATTTGGCAAATTGGATACCCAGCCGGGGGTGGTAAACGGAGATCATAATGATCGAGCGTGATCGTTGCTATGGTTCCGTTCCTTTATTAGTGGTGTAAAGCGTTCACTTTTCTTTACTTGTAATCCACGTAGGCGTGTTAAAAACACTCAATAGAAGCGAACGAGGCATACTTTGATTTTTAACGTTGCCACTCTGGGAAATCAGTTCTGCTTAAAAGTCATTCCGAAATTGGTCAATAATCATGAACTCTCGTTCTCTCGGCCTCTGTCTATTAATCTCCCTGCTTTCCACTTATCGTTAATTCAAAGCAGTTCATGCTGCTTAAGGTTCAATTCAATCAAAATAGAACGGGGACAAAACGTACCCACACCTCCTCACTTCTACTCCCTCCCCTTCTCCCCACGATCATCTCTTCGGGGAGGATAGACGATAGATTAATTGAATGCACTGTTGAAATACGAGCACACGTGCAAGCCGGAGGGAAAATTGTTCCAGCTCTACCGAGCTCAACCAACCGTATGTGACTTGCAAATCAAACCTTATCGCGTTACCACCACCACCTCCTCACGCACCCCTCCCAAACCCTTGCAGTTGTTTATTGGCAGCAGGATAAATTGATTAATTCCACGAGCACGGGTTGAAAATAAATCACCCATCCCTTTGCTGCTCGCCGCGTTTGCTCCATTTGCCGTTGATTCGCCCTCCCAATCGATGACTTTTTCACACCGCCAAATCGATGATGGATTCTCCATGGTGCGCATTCACGATTCCGATGTTTATGAAACTAATGATACTACTCAGCACCACCATGCAACGGTGCAACGGTGCAACGGATTCTCCAGCGACAGAGGGAACGCAAAAAGGGAACTGGAAATTGTAGGATTGCCGGGAGAGGCAATCAACCGTACGGTACTGGGCTTACTGGCGCCTGTCCCAAGCCAAGCCCGAGCTTTGATATAATTAATTTTAAATGTATTTATCAATCTTCTCGCGAAAGTCCACTTCGGAAAGGAAATTGATCGTCCGGTCGACAGATTGTTTCGAGCAGATCGAGTTGCGAGCTCTCATCGAGGATGAATCGAAATCACATTAGATTGCATTTGTTTAAGTGTGTGTGTGTTTTATGCCTTCTTCCCTGCGTGATTGAGCTGCTGCAAAACACTCGTTTCTCATCGTCGGTTAAAAGTATATATTTAAAAAGAAAGGAAAATCGAATACAAAAAAAAACAGAACGATACATGAACATAATGATTCAGAAACTAGATGGTAAAAACTGATGTGTAAATAGTTGTTATTGATAAGAGCTTTCCGTTGGCAGAGCGCAACAGAAGCATGCATCTATAATCGGTGAAGAAAGAAGGAACGAAAAGCCAAACCCCCGACGACGAACTTCCCTTAATGGCCCTAACAATGGCTAAATGCTTACTTTCTTAACTCATTCCAATGGTCGATCTTGTTTGCTCCACCGCGTGGGTAATAACATTTTCGGTAAGGCAGTGAAAATTGTTGTAGTGAAATCTCTAAATTATAGCAAACAAACAAGATGCAAAACCAAACAATTGAAAGTAAACGATATACCCAACACGCGTACAACAAGCCCCGATCGATCGATGAGCGATGGTGTGTATTAAGTTTCTTTTGTATAATCGTATACCGGATGCCGGCTCTGCCCGTTGTTCGGCAGTTCGGAACAGGGCGAGGAACACTTGTCTATATACATATACATATATATATATGCCTGCAAAGGACATCAAAACCTTCAGAAGGAACATTGCAAATAGATGAACACAACGCGTGAGAGCTGCTAGACAAATTACCTAAGCAAAACCAAACCCCTTAACTCTTAACGTTTTTCGATGTAATGAATTGTAATGGGAAGGAAAATGGGGTGAACATAGAAAGCATAAGGAAAGCGCAACGTTCGTACACGAATTCAAACCCAGCTGTACACTTAAGCCCGCTCGACAATGAACAAATTGATTGAATGGCGTCATATGTTCGTATGTATAATGGTGCAGATGAGAAATGAAATGAGCAACAGAAAGCTTCTAATCTACACTATCACCAATAGAGTCGCATGTGTTTGCGATGCAGGAAAAACAAAAACGCCGATGGAGTGCAAAAAACTCGAAAAGGAAACAAATTTGCGCGAACGATAAAATCACTTAACTAATCAATACGGCCGAAGCGATACGAACAAAAACGTCACGAAACGTCACAAACCAATTAAGAAGCAGCAGAATCAACAGGAACATGCATAGTTTAGGTGGCTTTTTTGTAACATGATCGATACTGGGTGTAGTGTAACGAGTTGGGGGGTGATGTGAACACAGCAAAACACAAACAGAAAAAAAACAATGTAGAACAAAAGTGTTAGTGGACGCGTAGAGTGCCGAAGGACGAACTGACCGTGTTTGTGTGAGCGTAAATATTTGATGAAAAGAGAGAAAGTAAATCAAGCAAGGCAAACAAACAAACAAACAAACAAACAAACAGCAAAACAATTTGAGATATATTTGCAGACGTTCTGTTGCAGTGTGAAAAAAAAAAGAAAAATGGTGGCCGCTACGAATAATTCTCTAGTGCGTTGGGTTGTGCAGGTGAATAGCAAAAAGCAGGGTGCATTATATGAAATTGGTTTAAATAAAATGAATCCGAACGAGACAGTAGGTTGATTGGTGGTTGATTTGTATATTTTTTTTTATATAATTTTAGAGGCTTTTGAAAGAACAATTGTGGACACATTTTCATTATTGTGCTTCAGTAAAGCGTGACGATTTACTTCCAGTTCAGTTTGCAGGCTAGAATCAATGAGCTCGAACCTTTAAATAATCTACAGTATAAACAATTGTGCTCATTGTAATGGGTGACATTAATTCCAGTTTTTTTAATTGTACAATAATAGCGGAAGCATTAATGTGCATCATTTTTTCTCATATGATAGTATTAATAACTGTAGTTCTTCATTTGACTACTTAGGAATAAAGCTATAAGATCCTTCGCTACGCGGTCTTGACCTGCTCCAAAAAAACTCGATTTCGCTCACGATCTACCACCGTCGCCTGCCAGTCCATTATATCGGCCATACCGGTGGATGCATCAACGCCATCTCCATCCATCTCAATGTGAGCGGTCGAAAAGGATTCTACTAGCTGGGTTGTCCGGTGCAATTCTCATGACGTGACCAGTCCACCGGAGACTGGCGAGTCTAATTCGCTGCACAGTGATGAGGTTTCCGTACAGCTTTTAGAGCGTAACGGTTCGACGTAAACAGCCCTTTTTATCGGTTAAGAAGGTTTTGTGAGTTTTGAACAGAGTCCATGTGTTAGAGGCTTTGTGCGTTGTTCCAGCTTTGTGCGTTGTGACAGGTGTTTTTAGTGAAGAAGTTTCCTCATGCTCTAAGATGGGCGGTTGACAGCTAGCACCCTTCCGTATATCTCACCATCTATCTTGTTGTCGATGCTTATTTTAAATCCCAGATAGGTGATAGGTGAGCCTTCCATGTATTGGGATATATTGTTTTTATTTCAATCTGAAGCTAATGTTCAATTGGCAATGAAATTGATTGCTGTCAGAAAACGTTATTTTATAGTATAATATTGACCACATTATTCTGCTCTTTCTACATAAACACTTCACCTTAGAGAGGTCTTGGACGACCAGGTATTTGGACGACGAGCTGGTCTCGATTTTACTATAGCTTAACTAGCGGAAGATAAGGATATCAATCGTTCCGTGTTAACTACCACTATGCAACCGGATCATTTCGATGTTGATTTTAAAACCGTATAATGTCTTCCCATGCTATTCATGTTTTTAATTGTTATTTTATTCATTCATTCCTTTATATTTCGATCCAAACAAGAGTGTTCAAAAGTCCAATCGAAAATCAATAATGATATCAACCCCTATCCGATCAATGATGAATATCTGATAAAACGTACGAAAAATTATGTAGTTATGTGTTTTTTTTTTAATTAAATAATATTATTGTAACGATCGATACGCTCGCATCGAAACTAGAAGTTTTACGTTGTACAGAGTGCAGCATGTAGTTGTAGACAACACCCTGAACTAAAAACATATAATTGCATAATTTTAGGCGTTTTCGATAAACGCTTGCTAGATGCTAACGCGTTACGCCGTGCGAGAATGGCGTTACATTGCGTTACATGTCATTTGGACCTTTTTTCTCTGTGGTGATTAAAATAAAATTCAGGCTCGTTGATTTTTATATTTTTCTCCAGGAACAGTACACTTCAATCTTGATCTGTATATGCAATACAGCTTGGAACCACGCTGCAACTCCCTCTTTTCTTCTTTCTAGCTAAGCTCCGAAGCTCACCATCATGAAGATGTCTGCTTGGTGAAACCAAATATTACTAAAAACTCCATACTGCATAAGTAGCTACAAGCTATCCCGATCTGGTAGAGTACACGATGCAGAAAATTTAAGCAGTAATACGAGACGAATCGAAAATCGTATCAGTAACCTAAAGACAATATTGATCCTTTATCGTACCCTATATTGACCGTCTCTCAACTAGATAGCACATCACTTTCATGAATAATATGCTTCAGATATCAGTGTTGTTATTATGATACACTATTCTTCAGCATATCTTTTAACTGCCTCCACACGAATGACACTCGGTTGTACCATAGCTTGAAGTACGTTAGGTATAAGCACGTATGAAGGATTAATTCTAGGAATAGTAAGATACTTCATCGATACACACGAACCCTTGATCAAGCAACGCACGTGATGAGATTTCAAGCATGCATTCCCTATATAAACATCTTTTACCAATATCTGACACTACCGGCGCCCAATTTTCACACTGCAAATGATGCATTTTCTTTTGTTCTTTTCATTTCCCAATTCAAAAGTACTTATCCACAGCTGGGTGTGAAACCATTCTTTGCAGCTTCTTTATTCCAACACTTTGTTTCACTGTGCTCACTTTAAACAAAACTCTAAAGACGCAACACACCATACAACACTAGCATCACGGTAGCAACAGTCAACGCGCTTAAGACACTCCATTAATCATTTGCCATTAATTATGCATAAAGGAGTACAATGGGTGGTGGCTACTGTTCAAGTAGCTACCGTGGGGCACTGTTTCGCCCGAGTCATCGTTTATCGGATGGGCAATGATTAGCCCCCGACGGAGGTTAAGTCCGACCCGACAAGCTGGTCAGGTTCATCTTCATCATCATCGTTCCACCGGCACCGTCACTAGGACTCCATCGGGACACCACCTCGAGCCCCGGTGATCCGTACCCGCATTTCGATCCGTCGGCAGAACCGTCCGCTGTGGACGAAAGGATGTCATCCTACTACCGACGGCACACTGACGGAAGGACTTCTCGACGGAAGTGGCGTCCTGCTGGTTTTGCAAACTCCCGTGCGCCCGTTTGTCCCGTACGAAAACGCACGCGCGGGACGAGAAGTAGAGATCATTTATCAGCGCCTGGCAGGAGTTTAAGTGAGAGATTATCGCCACGAGACGAAGTTCGGGACTAGCCGGAACTGCGAACGCCATTGTTCCGGAAGTGCTGCCCGGTGAGCTGCCGGTGAAAAATGGTTTTGTAAGGATTCCATCCTTGCTGCTGCTGCCTGCTGCTTCTCTGCCGGTCGTTCGTGCGACTCACTGAATCATGCAGCTGGACGGATACCGGAGGGTTGCAGCTTTCGTCAGCCGAGGTGAGAACTCGCCAATACGGATGGAAGCCACACTCGGAGCGTGAACAATAATCCCCTCGAACGGTGACATCGGCATGGGAATTCGGGCAGGTTGCTGTAAATTTTCTTGTTTTGTCTGTCTGTGTGTGCGCAGCTTCCGGTGCAGCATTGGTCATTGCGGAATATGCTCCCGATAGATCGCTGGCAAACAATGAGGATGCAAAAACGTGCTGCTAGATGAATGAATAATACGGTCAGTCAAACACCACCAGCTCGCAGGCTGGTACTAGCACCGGGAAAGGAAGTGATGGTTGTGCCACTGGTCAAGGAAAGCGTAAATCTTCACCAACAACAATACGGTATCATATGTTCGAGTTGGACATGCGTTTATCAAGCGGACAAACGATTATCTTCTCCCGTGAAGGATTAAGTCATTGGGAAAGTCGGCAAGAAAAACAGGTCTAACGTTGTAATGGTAGGTTAGCAGTGTAGTTGGTAATTTATAGCTACAGAGAGAAAAAAAACTGATGAAAAAGATGGTCCCAGTTGTTTGATTTAGAATGTTTGTACATAGTTTATAGCATAATTTTGAAAGAATCCTACTACTACTTCTCAAAAAACCCATACTTGTATTCAACCTGTTAAGATCACACCAAGAATCTGGCAGCAGCATATTGTTACAGGGTTTCTTATTTGATAAAGCAAAATTACCGATGTTTTTTGCAAACGCTCCATACGAAATGGCAAACAACGTTAGATGACATTGTATAAGCTTTAATTGACAGCGGAATCAATGAACTTTTATTGCAAAGTTCTCACATGATATTGTAATGTCACCCGTTGATATTGTGACACTGCCTTGCAACGCTGAGGCAAGTGCGTTAGTACAAAACATCTTCGTTTTATTCCTAAAATCAAGAACGAATTTTATAAACGGAAACACCGTAATGTATTGAAATATTCTAATGTTCGATGTGGAGTTTTAATTAGTGTTTTTGTTACGTTTAATTGTTATATTTAATTAAGCCGAGTTACAGCGCTACATATCATAACTTCGGGAAGTACGCAAATTTTCGTAGTTATAAAGTAGCAACGGTAACTTGGATTTGAAGATAATATTAATCAATAACTATTTTGTTATTGAAACATCTACTAAATATTCAGATTTTGTGCAAGGTGAACAAGTAAACAGATGTATCGCCTGATAAGTAATTAATTAAGTTCGCGCTCGGCTAAAGTTCATAAGCCAGATAACAATATAAAAACAGGTACCGGATGCCTTTAAAAATGTTGGGGGAAGCCCGAAATATCATATCAAGATCTCTCGTAGTTCTTGTGCCAAGGAAGGATAAGTCCTTGCTCCTGAATCTCCAACTCTCAAGTAAGTCAGTTTCATATACAATATAGACCGTACAGACTCATGCCGAGCCTGATAGCTTCTTGAAGTATCGGGACTCACAAGCATCTTTTGGGCGAATTTTGAACTGACAGTGAGACTAAATGTTGATATCTGGCCTGGCGTTCATGAATACATTATCTACTACTAAGAACAGACTACTAATATACAATATGAGTTGCTCCACTAGCTCGCAACTGAGTTGCATCTACATCACTTCAACAACAATCACCCCAAAGTTATTAATTAAAACAAAGATACCAAATCAGATAGCGACTGCATATGTAAAATCCTTTACAAAAATATCCTCTTGTAAAAGCGTATCTAAAATCCTGGAACGATAAATACATCCTGGAGTTAGCTTCCGCAATCCATCATTCTGTTGCTAAGCCCTGTTACCGGGCCAAATTAGCTAGTAATAAATATATATTTTAACTTTATTTTACCTGGAAATTAACATAAGTACTTCAAGAGTGACAATTGATCACCCAAGAAAACATCCTCCAATCTTACAAATTGTGTCCTTATTCTGATACCAGCTTTACATTTGCTTGCCGTACAAAACGTTCGTACAAATCGTGTACCTTATTCTAACCCATTGCTTACATCCACCCGATACGCTGCTGCAAACGGGGGTTTCAATCAGCAAATTTCACTTCATTTCACATTCATTTACGCTAGCTACAATTTCACAGAAAACCATTCACCGTTCCGCGCATGTAAACTTGTGTGTACGGTGTAGCGTTTACACACTAACACACACGCACACGTTAAATTCAACCGATTTTCCGAACCAAAACGCGACTGATTGCATCTCGCATCTCGAAATGCGAACCCGGAAAACAGCTTTTCCCAAACCACACACACATTTTGCCACATTTTGGCTAGGGCTGCTAAAGGAAGGGAGTGATATTTTTGCCGTTCATCTGACAAACTGTGTGGAGCAGCGAACAAACAAGCTCGTTAAATCAATTATAATTAAAAGCTTTACATGTCTCTGTCGCTCGACGAAAAGCGGTACCACCACAAACAATTGTACCGAGAAACGGGGGAAACGTGGTGCAGGACAGCGAGTATGGTGCAAAAGCATCAGTTAAGGATGCAGTTGGTAGCAGAACATATGCAGTGTTTGTGATGGGAGTCAGATTTAACAAACAGTTTCCATCATTCGATTCTTATAGCGGAAAATTATATATGATTTATTTAGTAAAATATGAAACTACATTCTCAATGTTTCAAAATAAACTTTAATAAACACAAATTAGAACAAGTTTAGATGAAATACAACCATAAAAATAATAGAAGTATAGAACAAACAACATTACCGAATCCCACAAATCACAACTTCCGTCTTGGCCCAGTTACGATCAGACGCTCATGGTGCTATTCCTCACCATAAATGATAGTCTCGCCACAGATACAAATTAATACCGCAGCTCTTACTTGCCAGATCTAGCCAGTGCTGTGAGAGTGAAAATGGAATCAAACTATTTACTTTGTTCCGCTTCCGAGGGCTAGAGGATGCGCCCGGTGCTATCGTGCACCGTCGTTCAACTCGCATCCTAGTTGCGGGTTGTAAGAACTCTAGAGCGAGAGACCACACCCGAAACCTCACCGGAATGGGACGCATGTTACAGCCAAACAGTCACCGCGTTGGGCGCTACATTCCGTGAGCCGGTTTGAGGTTAGAATAAATATAAATTGAACACACATTTGACTAAACATTATAAATTACTCTTATCCGCAATGGACCGCACGGCTTCGTTATGGAACCTCGTATGCCAAAGTTCCTCGCACGCACGCTGCACACTGTCAACAGTGTAGCATACTGGGGCGGCCCACAGCACAAGGCGACCACTGCCAAGCATAAATCAATCGAACGTGGAATAGATTGCAACCACAATGCTTCTCAACGGATGCACTCACCAACGGGGACGCAACTTGGGACATCGTCCCACCGATGAGGTGTGACTGGAACGGAGCATTATCTTAATGTCTAAGAATTAACCAGATTATTCAATTATGGCCCATTCCGCCATTCCCGGGGAGCCCTACTTCCCCCGGGGTCCACGCTACCCAAAGCAGGTGCGAACCGGACCAGGGTGAGACAAAACGCTTCGGCGACCCGAACCACCATGCGTGAGGTCGACCAGATGGTCAAGTGCGAACGTTGACGCGATTCAATTACCCTCCAGGGCTCCAACGGGGGTGGTGGAGGAGGAATGTGAAGCGGAGAGGGATTGATGGCTTGTTTACTTCTGTGTCGATTGGTCGATTGATGCACGCGCTCGTACAACTTTACTAATCATAGGCTTGTCGATCAATCGGGCCTAAACGAGCGTGTCCCGTAGGTAGGCTAAACGTATGGACTCCGGGATCCGGCCTTTTTTTCCTCCCCATCGTCTTTCTTTAATCCTCCGCTCCCGTACACATCGATACCAACCACCCCATCCGGAAACCTCTTACTCTCAGCAGGTCAACGCACCGAAAGAAGAGACGCGCGGCATGCAGGGGGGTTGTCGAATTAAATGTAATTCCTCGTAATTATCTAGCAAACAAATAGCCCACACATTTTTGGATGGCCTTTGCGGTGGACGATAGGGTGGTCGCCGACAGCACACCTGCACCTGCACGCTCAATTTCGGCGCGTAATGGCGTTCAATTGCTCGATTTTGTTGTGCAGCTCGAGTCAGTTTTCGAGCACAATTCAAACACAAACGGTCATTATCGTTCATAATATGGTATTAAAATTGTCGAACAATTTTCCAACGGCACGGTACATTCGGTAGCGCCATTTTATCAGCACGAGAACCGAGCGAGTAATTGTTTATTATTGTGCGTTCAATTAGAAACCGGATTTGTTTCCAAGTGTGAGCTACATAATAACACCTTACGGTGAGTTTGGGTGTTTGCAAACACTGTAAAAACCTCAACGAAATAAACGAAACGATGCGTGCCATTGTAACTGTGCGTCATCTTTGAAGCATCGTTTTCAGCACTGTTCATTTTCTACTCATGGAGGATAAACATTACTTGTGTGGGAATTCAAAAAAAGAGATGGATGTAGATTTTTGATATCGTGACTCATTCTATTTTTTGTATTGCCAGAATCCAACATTCAAAGTCATTCGTTAATATGGATATACTTTTAATGAGGCTTTTGTTTGCTATGTCATGTGCCTGTTCATTAGAACATGGCCCATATAGTTTTCCGACAAGGAACACTACTTACTTAAAAGTGAGGAGTCTGTAAAACTTGAACACAATTATAAAAGTTGCTTTAATCTCAAAACAATATGGGACAGTCTGAGTTCTTTATCTTTACATTTGTTAGCTCATTAAAAATTCTTTAAATTTTAAGGCGGTCCGATGTTTAGGCAGTAGCAACATTGATCTCGGACAAGGCCGAACTAAATACATTGGGACACTGCAAGAAACTTACTTATCAGGCACTACAACCGCTTCGCGGTCTTGTCCTGCTGCAACAATCCTCGATACCGCTCACGGTCTAGCGCCGTCGTCTGCCAATCCAATATCCCGGCCGTTCTGGCGGACGCTTCAACGCCATCACTCCATCTCAGTTTGGGCCTACCACGCCTCCTCTGTTCATGTGGACGGCCTAAAAGGACTTTACGGGCTGGGTCGTCCGGTGCCATTCTCATGACATGACCAGCCCACCGGAGCCTGGCGAGCCTAATTCGCTGCACGATGGTAAGATCACCGTACAGCTCATAGAGCTCGTCATTGTAGCGGCTCCTCCATTGTCCTTCCACACATACGGGGCCAAAAATCCTTCTGAGCATCTTCCTCTCGAACGCGGCTAAGAGGGTTTCGTCAGTTTTGGACAGAGTCCATGTCTCAGAGGCGTATGTGAGTACTGGGACTATAAAGGTTTTGTACAGTCCCAGCTTCGTCCTTTGCGACAGGTATTTTGAGTGGAGAAGTTTCCTCAGGCTGTAGTATGACCGGTTGGCAGCCAGCACCCTTGCGCGCAATTCAACGTCTATGTTGTTATCGGTGCTGACTTTTGACCCCAGATAAGTGAAGTTTTGGACGACTTCAAAGGTACGATCACCTATCTGTACATTGCCCCTGCGTAAATCAGTGTTTGTTAGCAGGGCCGCTGGTGGTGTCACCATTATTTTGGTTTTTGCCTCGTTAATCTCCAACCCGAGGTTCAGTGCCGCATGCTCGATCCTTTGGTAAGCTTCTGCTACATAGGAGAGCCTCAAACCAATGATGTCACTGCAAAAAAACTACGGTTAAATTCTTCCTCAGGTCAAACGCCAATCCTTCAACACTTTCCAAAGCTTCCTGTACCTTTTAATACCATTCCTTTAGTTGATGTAGAACTTCCTCGTTTAAAAATTTGGGGTTTATCGAAAGTGTCGAATCTTTGCCGACTATTCAACAGAATTGAATGATGCGTTCGAAGCTAATAACTATCCACTTCTTACTCCAGAAGAAATTTACTCGCAACTCCACGGTCGAACTATCCGATGCTTATCTGCAGCACGAGGTTGATGACGAAAGAAAGCAGTTCCGTTCCAGCGCTGGTCGGTCAGACCCTATGCTTCGCATGTCAGCGGCCGTTAACTCCGTCTCGGAAGCGTTTGATTTTGGCCTAGCTTCCTGCAGTCTTAGAGACAGGCTCCGTCTTCTCCCATGGCCGCAGTTATTTACGGAGCAGCAGTTGTAGGAACAGTCGTAGTCGCAAATAACTATCTTTGCTACTCAATTAGGCCTCGTGGCCCGTTGATTTTACAAATAATAAATAAATAAATCAATAAAAGCAGTTGCTGATTCAATCGACTCGTACCAGGAGTAAAATCTGCACCAGTATTCCATTTCAACGTCTGGTGGACGGTATGATAATAGCATATATTCCTGGAGTCCGATCATCATCAGTTCATCGACGATGTAATCGTTTTCGGCAAGGATCGCCCAACACCTTGTTCTTGCGACTAAAGCAGTACGGATATCACGTCAAAGCCGAAAAATGCCATTTTTGTAAACCATCTTTTGTGTACTTACACGCCATGGAGAAGAAAAAAGGTATTCGTCCAGACTAAGAGAAAATATAGACAGATTCTTGCAATTCTACCTAGAAACAATCCAAACTACGATTTTATCTTGAAGTAGTTAATTTTTATGAAACATTCGTTCTTAATCTACGAAGATTATCCACGCAAATGGAATAATTACCGTATACTCTGTGAAAATAATTCAAAGTGTAAATTATTGTTAACAAACACGATGGCATACCAATGTGTATTGTGAAAAAAAAAGATTTCAATTTGATACATGAAGGAGTAAACTTCTTCCTCATTCCACCAGCCAATCATAGCGAACTTGTTTTGTTATCAGAAACCTTGCGGATATGCTACTACAAAGTTACTGCTGACGTGCTCTCGATAAAGCGCATACGAGCGGAAATTGGAAATATTGCACTTCAATCGCGTCCATGACTTCCCGTACCGAACTCATCTACTGGGGTTTGTCTGTTCAATTTATTACAAGCATTGTAGATTGTATCCTCGTATCCTTTGCACTACAATGCCCCAGCACATACCAATATTCTTATTCCTACCCGTGCATTGGATTGTCATCAGATCCTCAAGGGTAAGATTTGTGTCCAATTTGCGCACCTGCTATAACGAAGGCTCAGAGATAGGTTTGCATTTTTTACAACCGATACTGCAACATTTTCCTGACGGTATGTGGAGCGCACTGAACGTAAATCGCTTGGTTCCTCTACGATGACACAGTGGGATGTTGCATTTGCAAACACGTTAAGTTGCTGCATCTTGCAATGTAATTTAAAAAACGCACATCTAATGAATCTACTGCTCAAATTTGCTACATGAAAATATTACTCTACAGCATCTCTTCTCTTATGATGCTTTTATTAAGCTTAAATGCGTTTGAATATTCCTGCAAGTTTCCATTATGAATATAAGATACATGTTTATCCGCTTGTTCCTTCTTTAAAATAACTTCGGCACAAAGTTCTACCCCAGGCCGCCCGGATGCCCTGCCAGTTGATCAAGTTCCGACGTTCCGACGACCCTAAAGAATAGACAAACGAGTTCGCGTATAGTTGCAGCAACAGGAAATCAGATTTTACCATTGATCTCCTCCGGGAAGTCGACGTGAGTGCACTGTGCAGAGATTTTGCTTGCACTCTTCACCCAGACCGAAAGTATGGATACAAAACAAACTCTCCAACTATGGCTCATCATTTCGCTTCGACTTTGGCATCGGTTTGGCTCGGTAGGGCGCTTGGCAGGGGGGCAAAAAAGAGAGCCACGAAGAATCCACGCTGCATCCACTGGGTATTGTTTTTCCTACGTTCCGGAAGTTGCGGTGCTGAGCATGGGTACGGTTTGGCGAACAGCAGCAGTGCGTCCGGTGTTCCGTTCCATTGGGAAACTCGTCGAAGAAGTTAATAAAAATAAGCATAAAATCTTATTGGAAAATTGAACAATAACACCACGATTGGCCAGGAAGGGGTTGGATCGATCGAACACCGCGCTTTCGCGAGATCCGCGCCAACGATGCGATGCGTTCCGATGCCGGATTGTGTGCCGGATTTCGGTGGTCGATGGTGCAATGATGCGGGAAACCGGTCTAGCAAAAGGGATCAGACCAACACACACACACACGCACACACACATACACCCAAGAAAAAATGGAAACTTTCTCCCATTGCAGTACAGACCGCGGCCAAGGTACGCGGTTGTGGCTGAATCTCCCCCCTCAGCTCACCCGCACAAAGCCGGATCCGGCTCTTCAGACACGCGAGAACCTGCGCGAAGGATGAAAATAAAGGAATAATATATCGAAAAAAAAATGGATAGCCTCGAATCGATTTCCCATCCGATATCCTTTACACGATGACGAGCGTAAGTGCGCCAGCGCGTAAGTGTGTTTGGTGAGTTTATGATCTCTGGCGAGCGCAGTATCGTAAAGCAATGTTTTATGGTCTGCAAAATTGATAACAAATTCATACCGTCGATATTGTTCGCCAGCAAAACCCATCGCTAAAGTTGATGCACACACACACACAAAAAATACAAAACCTAACGAAGATCCGGCATCCGGCGTTAAGATTCAAAAGTGAAGTGTTACGTTGTAAAAATGTATTCACTTTCCTAATTGCTACAAAGGTTGGAACACAGGCCAACTGATGAAGGTTGATTGGAAAAGAATACTAATCGTTAAACTAGATCGACATTATGGATGAATTGATTTACAGTGTAGAAATGGTTTGCTAATTAACTTTTTCGCAAAAACGTTACATAAACTCCGATGACGAGCGTAAGTGCGCCAGCGCGTAAGTGTGTTTGGTGAGTTTATGATCTCTGGCGAGCGCAGTATCGTAAAGCAATGTTTTATGGTCTGCAAAATTGATAACAAATTCATACCGTCGATATTGTTCGCCAGCAAAACCCATCGCTAAAGTTGATGCACACACACACACAAAAAATACAAAACCTAACGAAGATCCGGCATCCGGCGTTAAGATTCAAAAGTGAAGTGTTACGTTGTAAAAATGTATTCACTTTCCTAATTGCTACAAAGGTTGGAACACAGGCCAACTGATGAAGGTTGATTGGAAAAGAATACTAATCGTTAAACTAGATCGACTTTATGGATGAATTGATCTACAGTGTAGAAATGGTTTGTTAATTAACTTTTTCGCAAAAACGTTACATAAACTCAATATGTGCACACTAAAATTAGTTGGAAATGCTGCAGCTTGCTATCCTGGTGTGGCGTATCGATCTATATTCATATACCTAGGTGGCAAGTTTTTGCAAGTGCTTTTGCCTATCAAGACAGATTGTCAACCAAAAGATGAAGGGCAAGATGAAACCCTTGCAAAGTCCTCTAGAAATTCTCATCATTCAAACAACCTCATCATTCAAGGAGCTAACTTACAAGGAGCCTCATAATATAAGCGATCGTGTTACGCAAGGGTTAACCAAACAGCACTGAAGACGTTCGGACTCAGTGATGATTCGTAGCGGTAGGCTAACTAAGCTCAGTACACCGCGAGGTATCTGATATTTAATCAGATGAAGTCTACAGATAGGGCGGCCCGGTGATGTTTCCGATAGCGTCGCCGATCTTCACACAGCAGGACAGGGGATCGAATCCCGGCGAACCGCCTCCCCGTACGCAGGACTGATTATCCAGCTACGGGTAAAACTAAATCATAGAGAGCTAGCAATAGTAGGCCAAGACCGACTGAGGTTGTAGAGCCAGAGAAGAAGAAGATCTCCACAGTTCCAACCAAAGTACGAAGAATTTTTCTTCCTGAAGTACCGGCTATAGAACTTAACAACATATTATTTAAAGATTAATTCCTTAATTTCAGAGAAATTGCTTGTTTGGAAACTGCTCAGAGCAATTGCTTGTTGTTATCTCACGACATTGGATAAACAAATCATTAATCTCAAGATAATCACATTTCATGAAGAATGTAAAATCTGCACATTTACCACTAAGCACCCTCTGCACCATTAAAAACTGACCAGCACACTCAACTAGTGAATGGCGCAATGCAATAAGATACCAACTTAAACCAAATAACACACCAGACATCGACCATTGCGCAACAGTAAAAACAGTGGCCAGTAACTAAACATAAACAAGTAACTAAAACTGGGTATAAATAACATTATCTTTTTGACGCAGTCAAAAGACAATTGGCTGACGAAACTATACTGCCAACAAACCAAATTTCCAAAAATTCCAATTTCTTTTCCAAGAGTTTTAAGTGTCCCCTACCCAATGAACACCAACATGCCAGTAAGCAATATTTCTTTCGAATATTCAAAGTCACCTGATCGACCCGATCTTCTGATGAACATCGAGAGTCCCTCAACTCAAGAAATGGCCTCGATATCCTGCCTGGACAGTCGATATATGAATGATACTTGGTTCGCTCAATTTCTCTTCATTTTCTGAACTTGTCGCTGTTAAGTTCGATCACATTTCGTTTACCATACTCCAAAGAAAGCCACAATGCGACAGGATAATGAAGAGGATGAATAGTACTCCAAAGGAATCCCCGCCCAAAGAGTCGTATTATTCCAAGAGCTATTCAACGGGCCGCATTGAATCTTGTAATGCAAACTGTTATGATCTAACCTGACATGCAACGGTCACAGGTTGATGTGTAATTGCGATCTACCGTGAGCTCGACGATAGCACGCGTGGTCTTTGATAATATATGATGAAAATAGCCCGTTGATAATAGTAATTCTTTGTAACGAGTCTGCGTGTGTAATAACCGCGTTATAATGTAATGTAAATGTAATTTTTTGTGTGAAATAAAAGTCCTTTTTCGAAAGTTAAGCTTTAGAGCTTTGTTTTAACATAAAACAAACAAGGTACAAAGTTTCCATACATTGATCTTGACATAGTTAAAAAACTTCAACGATGAAATGATCTCGTCTTTGAAAGATTCTCCATCAATTAAAGATCCTTATTATAAAAGCCATGTTGTTGACTTTAAAAGTTCCATATAACATAATAAATACGTAAACTGCATAACACGTTTAAAGATGTTTCGTAGGTCTATAGCTCCCATTAAACCTCAGAAGTGCCAACGAAGTTACCTTCATCACAAGCTCAATGTCGTTCAGCCTGATTGTGGAAAGGACCCTTTCGTACAAGAGATTCAATCATTTCCAAATAGAACACACTAGAACAAGTCGTAAACGAACAGATTCTCCTGGATAAATCGAGAATCACTCTCCCTTAACCGTTTCTAGTTCATGAAGCACATGTGACACAAATAAGGTTGTATAAAACTAATGAGAAAATTTGTGAAATTCCATCATCTCTTCCTGTGATTTAGGTAGTATAAACACATAATATCATATGAATTGGCCACAACATTTGGAACATGACCAGATATGTGTCGTTCCAGTGCGATTGCTTTTTCCTAGAAAAAGTAATAACAGATGATGTTACATACTGAAAGAATTCTCATTTTACATACATTTCGTTGTACACAGAATGTTCAACCAAGACCAGTTTGATTGAAAGGAAAGCCCTTGAAAGCCAAAACTCCATTCTTATTTTGATTCTAAACGAATGTTGCTTCAAAGCCCTAAAAACATTTCAACAAAACCTCGTCTTCGAAACGACCTCTCTCTCTCTCTCTCTCACTCTCGTTCAAAATCAATTGTAAACTAAATCAAAGGCAATGTGTTCTTTCCAAAATTTCCCCATAAAGTACAGGCTGCACCGAAATCAGAGCCACTTCATTTGGTTTCACCTTCCCCGAACCGTCAATTAGAAGTGTTATTGAAATAAACGCATCTAAGAAATTGAAAATCATTTCTCCTAAATAGCAGGTTGCCCTGTTTGCCGAATTCGCTCACTACGCCAAACGTTCGGTTCGATGGCAAAATTATAAACTTTTCGGTTCACTGGAGCAAGCAACTTCTCGGCGAGTACGCTTCGTTCGGTTTCGAGCATCATCGGGGGGTCCGCAATACATTGCAATCGAACCGAATATATTCGTAGCCGAATTTCGTACCAGCATTCAATTTGTTAGCCATCCGACATCCACCACCACCACCAGTCGGCCGGCCATCCGCCGCTGCCACACGATGGCCGCTCGTTCTAAACTTTTGCTCCCAGTGTTACGGCTTAATTCAATATAATTCCAGCCAGTTCGTTTGAGTTGCAACATTTCATCTCAAAGCGCCGGTAACGATGCAAACACGCATACACACTCACACACACACAAACGTTTCGGTGCAGGAGGTTGGCCGAGTTGGTTGGTTGCATCTTTTCATCGAATGATGGGCGCCGCAAATGCTTACGTTAAAATGTTTGATATCGATGCAACCCTATGGCCTCCGGAGTTTCCCATCCCTTTCCCTCTCTCTCTCGTTCTCTCTCTTTCTTGGTGGGATAAGAAAACTTTCAAAAGCGTTACCCCGTTTCTTTCATATCCTGGGGATCCTTCGATGGAGAAATCTTTTGAAAGTTTGCTCTTTTTCGGCCCGCTGGCGGCCGTTTTCGATGACCCGCTTTTGTTGAAATCTTTCATGGATGCTTTGCTGGTACCATCACCACAGCTAAACGATGGCAAACAATTTGATTCAATGCACGACGGAAACGGGCAAATCGAGTGCTTCTATAGGCCAAACTTCTTCCCCCTTTTTCGGATTAGTGTACAAAGTTGCTGGTGAGCATCGAACTCTTTATAACGATGCAATCGAACTGATGGTAGGATGGCAGCGCATGTTTGAAAAATTTAATTCTTACTTCATGCAAGGACTACATGCAAGCTGCGTCAATCCAACACACACACACACATTTGTTCACCATTCAATCTTAGTTCCGGTGTTCTGGGTTTTCTAGCTTAAAGAATCTTTTTTTATTAGTTGATTTTATTTCCACGGTTCAGCACCACTTGGCATCCACTTCCTGCATCACCCCAAGAGTTCGATCCGGTTGTCCATTAGCCGAATGAAGCTTAGCTTCACTTCCGGCGTACCGGCACACCGGAGTTGGCGTTCGTTGATTAGCGACGTGACAACCGTACGTCACGTCGGTATCGGAATTTTGCACCACAATTGTCATTCGCTGCAGATTGTTCGTTAGAACGCTGGATTGCCTCTCAGCAAACCCGAACCCCAGATTCATCCAACGGCCACGGCCACGAACCATTTCTTTTAGCCAACCGCTTCCATTGATTTGATTACCACCTTACGCCACTGGCCACTGGGGTTAGGTATTATTTTATTACTTCAATCGCATATTCTACTGCGACGTCTCTTGGTAGACGGTTTCGGAGTCTAAGGGTATGTCGTTTTTTTTGCTTGTCTTTTTTTTGTATTTTGTAGCTGGCATCCTCACGTACACGCCCGTACAAGCAGCACGGATATCCGGCCGGCAGGATATCCTGCAGCATAAGACACTAGCACGATGAATCCCTTCTGCTGCTGCTCGATGAGAGGCAAAAAAATGTAAAAAATAAAACCCGATTCATTCGATGAAAGATCATCATTGGTTTACTTTGGCACGGAACATCTTTGCCTCGGAAGGAGAAAACGTCCGTCAGCGGAAATAAATGGACAAAATTTTATTACCATCCGTTTTGGCATGTTTCACAACGCACACACAGAACGAGAAACGGGCAAAAAGCGATACAGAAGCGAACTACACCGCGAAGCAAGTCCATTCAATGAACGGATGCTGCTTCCAAGCACGAAAGGACACACATGCATTGCGTTTCCGCTAAGGATGACTTTCGTGCCGTTTATCGTAACCGTAAAACCGGGTTCGACAGCATAACTTTACCTGCCATTAGCTGCATCATTTCACAGATCGTTCGTTTGTTAATGCACTGTACATCATCGTAATTAAGCATCCATTCATCGGGTTGGGCGGATGAGCGTGTGAGTGTGCAATAAACTAGTGAGCAGTTGTAAGTAGTTGGGTGGAAAAACTCAAACCAAATTCAATCACGCAATTACTGATAGCAAATATGGGAAATATTTCATGGACGTTTAAGATGTAAGGAAACCTACTTCTTCTTCTTCCTTGGCACTACAACCTCGGGAGGTCTTGGCCTGCTATTTCCAGCTTTCTGTGACTTAGTTTTTACCCGTAGCTGCATAGTCAGTCCTGTGTACGGGGAGGCGGACCGCCGGGATTCGAACCCCGCTCCTGCCGTGTGAAGACCGGCGCCGCTATCGGAAACACCACAGGGCCGCCCCATTTTCCTTTAAAAATCTCTATCTTCTCAAACTCACAATCTATCTATAGCGAATTAAATACTTGCAATTTTAAGCAAAATAACATTTTTTCTACTGATGATGTTGTCTCTACATTATGATGAAAGAGCAAATATTTCTGAGATACATAATCCTGTTTTATAAATCATTGACATGGTTGTTGGAAGCATATTTAAGTAGAATAGGATACGACCAATTAAAACATTTTTACAGTTGATAATGTTGACTCTATACTGAACTGATCAATACTGAGACCCAATTTAACGCTATGAATATCAACTTCATGACCAAACTTCGCATTATAGTTAATATAGATCCATCGTACTCTGCAATATTCTCCAAGAACTCAGGTGTTCCTCTGGGAAGTGTTTTATTTATCATATTTATCAACGTTTCCGATGCCTTTAAATGATTTTATCAGGACGAATTAAAAATCTATATGCCAGCCTACTATGTTCCCGATTCGGATAGACTTCAAAGTTGTTTACAAAGCTGTGATGTTAACGAAAAGCGTGTCAAATGTTGTGAAATTTCTGCTTGAGATCATCAATAGTTTAAACTTATACCACATCGAATTCAGTAATTTTCCGTTCTTTATAAGCCAACTAATAACCAAACTGATTAAATCGTATCAAGTTAGTCAGCATACTTTTATAATTCTTTTAGCGAGAGCTTTGATAACACATTTAACGCTCAATACACAACCAATCGATTCTTAAACAATAGACACAAAATTATTCTTGCATTCCCTTGACCTTCGATACCTGGCGAATGCTTCGACTCCACGACACGTTCAATGTTGATATATTTACCCACAGTCTACAGCTGGAATAATCAACAACCCCTTGTATTTTGCAAGCTTTATTGACTTACATCGTTACATCTAAAACAACTCTTTGTTGATACAATCGACAGCAAATCACTCGTACCGACCAAGCCAGTTTACACTTAGGAACTGTGCTGCAGTGCTCCCATCCCATCCAAAGACACGAGTGAGTAGCTCTTGATGATTCAGTTCTCGATTGTACGGTTCTAATGGTATGTGCTAAAGTTAAAAGGCAAACCGAGCTGTTGATATTTGTTCTATAGAGTGTTGGTTATATTGACACGTAAAAGAAACTATTTCTAAACAAAGCTTCCGTAGGGCTATCGTCGATGCAAGTGATCAAGAGGTATTTACACTTGAGATAAATTCCATCTCTATTGTTTACTTAAAGGATAACACCCTCGATGCTGGGCGGAACGTTTCATCAACCCCATTTAGCATACCGAGAGTGAAAAACAATTCAACGCATGCATCGTAGTACAATTGTGAGTACGTGATTTGAATGGAACTAAACGCGTAAACATGAGAATCTTAACTTTGTGCTATTTTTTTGCAAGGGTACTCTACATATTTTAAAGAGTGTTTTACAAATACTCAAGAAGAAATTACTCCTCAGCAGTTAGAAATTGGCGTTGATAGTACTTATGAATAAGAAAAATTATCGCTCAAACGCCACACACTATCGAGGCGTGGTGTCACTTTGTAGGCATTATGTATCGTTATAAAAACCAAAGAATTTCGCGATTCCGCTACCATGAACACTATGTTTTTGTGCTTTAATCCGATCAGACCTAGAATATGTGTTGTGAACAAGAATGAAAACGCTAGGCACCTTCTATATATTTCCGCAAGAGGGCGTTAGAAATGAGATTCTAAGCACTCAGCTAAGGGCACGAAACTGGTTGTTTGCGTGAGTGCGAACCTTTCTAAGGCCAAGCGGATAGGACAAAGCTCCTTTTTTTCGTAGCGAGTACCACGAAATGACAGGAAATGTTGTAACAGAACAAACCACGCCAAAAATAGCTTCACCTCGCCAAATCACCACGATTCGATCCGCGCCGATCCCCTTAACACGATTCCGGACAGTCCATCATTGTGAAATGGCTTGTGAAGTAAAATATATGTGAATGTGTTTAAAAAACCTGTACCTGACGCAGCTCTTGTTGCAGGACGCAACAATATTCTAGTAATTGTTTGGTGCCCATCAACCCAAATCCGACATCAACGCATAGAAACAATCCAGCGAAAGGCTATAAACTTTACTTCCAGACCTATTGCATTAAGATCCAATGGCGAAGATTACACAATCCAGATTATGCCACTCGATATCTGCTCTACAGTAGTAACACCGGTCTTTATTCAACCTTAACGGATATCAAATCCTATCCGGATCGTCTCACCTTACTAGTCATCGTACCTAACAGTAGTCACCTCACCGTAAACAGGTTAATCAAAGTCAATAAAAGCCAGAAATGGCAGGCCCAGTCCTCTCGAGATTAGACTGATGGAAGATAGATCCCTCTACTACACTTATCAATCTTGAAATATTATAATAATTATTTCAAAAAATTCCAGATTTGTCTTTTATTAATATGTGTCAAGATCTATTTCAGATATTACCTCATAGATTACCAGCCTCACGCCTCCACTAATACCTTATATTTAATATATGTCACAGATAAATTTCCTGTAAGTCTTCTTCTTTTTTCCTGGCCTGCTCCTAGGGAGGCGTCCTCCGCCAGCATAGTCCAGGACTCGTGTTTGTAGGAGACTACCGGCCGTATCAATGTGCGAGATATGGCGAATTTCGTGCGTTGTTAGAGTCTTCTGAATCTTAGGAGTTTGTGGAGCCCGTAGAAGACGCGATTCACCTGAACAATGCGCCTTCGGATTTCGCTGCTTACGTTGTTATCCGAAGTAACGATCGTGCCAAGGTAGCAAAACTCCTCGACTACCTCTATATCGTCGCCGTCAACTAATACTCTGCTTCCGAGTCGTGTTCTATCACGGTCAGCCAAGGCTCAATCCAATCCTATCGGCCTCGCGTCCTGTAAGTATTAATGTGAAAAAATGATAAGTGAACCAATAAGGGCGTTCGAAAACCTTAAAATGTCCCAAATCCAGGGGTTCAAATATTAAGTAACGGATCTCTTTTACTGCTCCAGAGCATCCTACGACAACAGCTACAGGATTACTCTAGTGAAGATTGTTCAATAATATGAGCTTCTGATCATCTACAGCGAGAAAAAAACAATCGTTCGTGCTCATTCCATGAAAATATGCACCGTTTCATGCAACCATTGCATTCCTTTGGCATCATTCATCGCAAAAATGGGCTCACTATAGGTGAGCGTGAAAAGTAACACAACGCACTGCATTCGCCTGCAAGCGCCAGCCCCATCGTTTGCGCTGGAAAGTGTAAGTAAAGCGTCAAACTAACCCGACCAAACGAGAACAGTGGCACAATGGGTCGTGGCCGCCCCTCATCAGTCGAGATCGAGTGAAATATGGCAGATAAATGCGCATTCCCGATGAGCGAGCGCTGACATTTCTGGCACACGGTTGGGAGAGGGAGTGTCCTCCTTACCCGTTTTCCTTCAACCATCCTTCAACCGCGTAACGTTTCGCCACACGGACAGTAAAGTGTTTTGTGGAGAGATCTGTGCGAGACCTAAGCAGCTGTCAAGTTAATTGGTTGTCGTACAGTACCGTCCTGGACAACATACAAATGAGCCTGATTATAGCGGAACGGGGTTCTCTTACTGATTCTGGTAAGTTTTGGGCCGAAAACGCAAGTTGGTCAAGATGCGAGAATAAGAAAAAACTGATCCCACCACGCTAACAACGAACGAACCATTCGCAGTATGCTCACTTTCAACAACAGCCGGTGTCATCGACTCCGGGTGGCTCGTACTGTTTAGCGATTCTTACCACGTGCGGCAAATTATGATCCCAACTAGCCTTGTGCTTCGGTCAAGTTCCTTCGGCTTCTTTCTCAGCACACACTGAAGCGTACCGATGCGATGATATGATATTTTTGGCAGCTTGTGAGCATTCGAACTTTCGGAACTCTGCACCGTGCTCTCTAGCATCGTGGGAAAAACGAGCTAGACGATCGATTAAAGCAGAAACCGCTGCAAAGGGGTTTTGAGACACTGGAAGAAACCAAATCGATTCATTTCGAATACATAGTAAGTAGACAAACAATTTTTGGGGGATTTTATTGTATCATGAAAACAGATTCGACATCTCTTGCTGTGTAGCTATTTCGCAATTAAGAGTTGGGATTTGTTTTCATTCACAACATGATTCCGTTTCTACCTATTTGTAACTAATTTTACGTGGAAAAAAATTAATAAAACAGCCAGTATGGAAAATTGCTGCAAAGTACAAAGCTCACCAACAAATTACAACTCAAAGGCGTTAAACACTACATGATTAAACGGGTTTGCAACACACCTTTGGGTCCTTATGAAGCTGCCAATCTCACTTGCTAGGTTTGTCACTTTGGCTTTTTATTTATTTATTTTTATTTTTTGGCGAGAAGGACCGAGACCAAGACACCTTTTTTCCCTTTCCATTTCAATGCCAAACCATTTTCAACAGCCGGCCCTAGGTGATGACGATGGTGGTGATGGTGGTGGGTTTTGTCGAAATAAATAGCCTTTCTGCACACCGACGGATGACGGTTTTCGGGGAAAAAGGTAAATTAAATGTCAACATGCTATGGAAATAATCCTTTGCTTGCAGAAAATACACTTAAGCACACACATGGCCACACACACACACACGCACGCAGCCATCACCTGTTTGGCGATTCGCTGGAGTTACGCGAAATGGAGACATATTTGATTCAGCTGAATTTCCATCACACTTTTGTTCCCTTTTTTATTAATCTTTCGGAAGCTGGTTATGGAGCGCCAACTTTTGCCAAGTTTAGGTGTTTTTTTTCCATTGCGTGATAAGAAACATCAAGCGGTGCTCCTGCTGCCGTCCTTCCAATTCGGGAGTCTGTATCGTGGGAAAACAATCAATCGAAATTCAATTACAATAAAATTCCGCTTTCGGACAGTGTGGTGATAAAACAATGGCTCCAAACAAACCTCCCTCTTTAGGCACGTACACACACAGGTAATGGGTCGTATTTGCTAAGCAAACACTCGACGTACCTCACTGAGTGTTTAAGATATTTAAACACAAAAACCAGCGCGAAAATTCTCATCCATCCGATAAGCGGAAAACCTTCTCGAGATTATCGGACATTCCCGGTAAGCATAATCACAGTGACTAAACATGGTCGGCAACATAATAATGCGCAATATAAGACCCACAACAACACTACAACCGGACGTTGATTGGGCGATGGCAGCTGAAACACCAAAACGAAGATGGCAAACAACGTCACCAACACACACCAGCCATCGAATGGGCACGTTTCTAATCTTCTGTTCCCCTTCTGGGGTAGTGGAAACCGAAACGATTCGTCACCAACATACCGCACTTGCCGCTTATCCATTGGTGGCCGTTTTTCCAACCGTTTTAGATTCGCAGCGCAGCCCTAGTCATCCTTTCGTATCGGGCCCGGTAAACACGTCACGTACGCCATAATTTAATGGACGCATGCGAAGCGCACAAATATATTTAAGCAAAAACAGCACCACCAGCCTCATTCCGGGCCGGATAAAATCTTCCCCAAGACGAGGACAAACTATATTAGAGGCCTTAAAAGAAAATCGGGTCAAATGACAGCGAAATAGTTCGAAACAACAAATCACCAATCTAATGCTCCGAGGTCGAGTTTTCAAAGCCTTATTTTTGCTCATCCTTACACCTTTAAAAAAAAACCCGCGTATATTAAGGTGACGAATAAAATGTTTTGGAATATGTACGGCCCACCATCATCATCATCATCATCACCATCAATCGCCAAAGCCCGTGAAAGCGTCCCCACCGGATGCTCGGGATATTGATCGGGCGCAGAATAACAACATTGGCGGCAATTCATTCATTTATCATTCAACGGAAGCGGTTCCAGCGATCCTCACCATCGAAAAACGATTGCGATTCCCAAATCCGGCGCTTCCCAGCCACCAGACCAGACCGAACGGAGGGCTTAAGAGATGGCCGATAAAAATATCACTCTGGAAAACGCCCGGCGGACGTTTCCCCCCGGGGGTGGTGTGTGACTGTGATTAATATTTCTGCTCAAAATTGGTTGCAATTCGGTCAGCTTCGCTCGAACAGCTGTCAGAGGATGGAGCAGCCCCAACTCACCCTCCATCCTGCTACACCTCTTCCTCGACCAACAGAGGTGACACGCGAGAACGCAAATGAGGTGTGAATAAAATGTCACCCCGCTGTTCAGTTGGCTCCATTTGAATTGCATACGGTGCCGCCACAACCCACATGCACATTCCCGAGGCGATGTGCACATGCGGTGTTGCAATTTCGATTTCCCTCGGTGTCGCTTTTGACGAGCACGGGCCCCATTGGCCCCGACTGGGATGGCTATGCATCCCCACACAACATTAAATAAAACAGCGTATATCCCTATTCCTACGTGTGCGTGTGTGTATGTGTGTGACTGTCTTTCTGCATGGGTGAGCGTACGTGAAGCACCTATGCACTTTTCCACCCATTTTCATTGTCCCAGAGGGAACAAGCCCGATCGAAAAAGGCACACGTAAACAGATTATTGGACGCCTGTCAACGGAATAAACAAATTGATAAACATCGATATTTTCCAACCAATCTATACATATGTGTGCGCCTGTGTGGCTGTGCGTACCTGTGCGACGGCATTTGACTGACGCTCAGACTGTAGGCCACCCACTTTTTCAAACACGCGCAATCTTTCCCGGAACCTTTTCTGGTGCTTGTCGTAGGTCAACGGATTATTGTGATCACTAGCAAAAAATGTTTACTCTCCTACGAAGGATCTCCAGCAAACAAACAAACAATGTTTCAGTGCTACCTATTAACGCTTCTCGAGATATTATTACTATTAACAATGGAGGAATTACGTCACCTTACCATGTTACCAATAATAGTGCAAAAATAAACACGATTCAATCAATTTTTATAGTGAACATCAATAAATACCAAAAGAATCACCATCATGCTCCATGGATGCCATCTGATGGAGAAAAGAGAATACCCAGTTTTGGAACAGCGATAACGTGCAACATGGCGTAATAGGCCACGCGGCGATAGTGAAAGAATTTAAATATGAACAATTTTCGTCGCAATTTGGCACGTATTCAATTGCATACGTTAATGACGGCACATTGAGGGGTATTCGGTGTGCAACTGGTATACAACACTGGGCTGATTGGTATGTTTATCTGCCTTTAGCTGCCCGTTGCCCGTGGGTGAGCTTTTATCGGTAGTGGGTTTGTATTAAATTCTGCGGTCAACGGTGGAAAACGCTTATTTTATTTGATCATCCTTCCATTCCATCGAAAACATACCTGTGTTTCTGTTATTTTTTTTTTTTTGTATTTTTGGATAGCATTTGATCTAAAGCGCAGGTTTGGGACTTTCCGACATGAATTTTATACATGCATAAAAGTACAAAATACTATTTCCTTTAACTCTAAATAGTGAGCCCTATTATTTTGCTTCTATTAGTAGTTAAATTTTGAATGCTGCATCCTTCATTTTTTTCTTCTTTTCATTTTATTTATTCATTTATTACCAATAATACAACTGATAACACAAAGCTGTTTTGCACTCTACATAAAGTAAATAAAATAGCAATTTAAACAACTTTTCATGTGGAAGGGTGAGGATTTACATAAAAATTTTGTTTTATCTATTGCCTATCGGTCAATGGCATCGACGGCAACATTATTTTCTCCAAACATTCAAATCATATTTTGGCCAGAAATACTATGATGGTGTTTTACACAGGAGGCGAATGTGGTCTCTAAGAGCCAAATCTTCTATAAATAAACGAAAAAAAGTGTTTTACAAAACTGACGTTGGTCAGGCTCGATACATCGTTTAAATTTCTTATGGAATTTTGTTTGATTGCTTGATTAACAGTACAAGTCTAATCTAAACTACACTGTTTTCAAAATTGGAAAATGTAAAAGTACTTAAATACAGGGTTTCGCGAACTATGCTTATTATCAGCGTGCGATCCCCACCTCTCATCCGGAGAGTTCCTACTTAACGTAACAAACGAGATTGTTTTCGTTCAGTTACGTCCCATCAGAGATGTGTTAAAACAAATTGAACATTGTTGTTCTTTTTACATAAAACATTCAATGTTTTTTTTAGATAAATGAGAAAATCTTTTGGACTTATGAAAAGAAAGACCATGTTTATTTACTTAATGTATAGTATGACGGCCGGGGGCCGTTTTGTCAAAGAAAGACCATGTATGTACTAGAAAATACATACTAAAACATACATAAGTTTTGTATTAACAATTATTTTGGTATTATATATGTGGGAATGATTGCCTGTGACGAGCGGGATCAGGACGCTCACGAAAGGAGAGAGTAGGATGAGTGGTGCTAGGCGAATGGGAGAACGACAAGATTAGGAGAGGAAGGGTATAAATAGGGAGGACACCGAGCCAAGAGGGAGTCGCTCCTAGGTATCCACCAGAACCAGACGCAGTGAGTGAATTATAAAACGTAGAATAAAGATCCAAAACTTTCTCTTTCTCATATAAATATTCTTTGTTTCTTAAATCTCGAAAACGAGCTAAGCGAGTCTTTTGATGTGAGTCCTTGCACACGAATCCCACACCGAACTCGCATAGACAACCATCGGACCTATAATTTGGTTATATACTGCCAGTTTGATGGGTCGGAATAGCAAAAAATTAGAGCAAATTTATGAGAATATACACTTTAAGAGCGTATGTCCTCTCGGTTATGCCTTCTCCATCCAACAATTACATCACCCTTGTCTTACTCGTGTGGATTTGTATCTTCCCATCTGTCACATACCTAATCAGAACCTATCTTACCCAACGAAAGTAAACTGATTTGTCGAAAACTTTGCGGAAGCGTAGTCGATTATTCCTGATTTAACCCTGGCATAACCCTGACACACTTAAATGTGCTCGAGAAAGATTCAATTTCGAAACATGTGTTGAAAATATAAACTGTACATGCTCGAGAAGGATGTTTAACGTAAAATCCCGATAAAGATTACCAAAACATCCTGCTCATTATTAAGGAAGATCAACCAACCCTCATAACGTAAGATTGGCAGATGACGGTACTACACCGTGGATAGTTTGGAGGACTTCTGCATTAAGCTAAGTAAGTATACTGTCATCCGATAAGTAAGTATTTGACTACTTAAAGCCATTAAGAACCCCTCTAGTAAACAAAATACTGACATCTGAGCAGATGTACAATCTTCATAAAAGACGAAATACTTAAATTTATTTAATATAGCAAACAAGATTTGATAATTACTTAAAGGTACGCTGCTTGAAAACTGATAAAAATAGAATAGAAGAGCGCTAGCAATACTTACTTACTTACTTACTTATCAGGCGCTACAACCGCTTCGCGGTCTTGGCCTGCTGCAACAATCCTCGATACCGCTCACGGTCTAGCTCCGTCGTCTGCCAATCCATTATCCCGGCCGTTCTGGCGGACGCATCAACGCCATCACTCCATCTCAGTTTGGGCCTACCACGCCTCCTCTGTCCATGTGGACGGCCTAAAAGGACTTTACGGGCTGGGTCGTCCGGTGCCATTCTCATGACATGACATGAGAGGGTTTCGTCAGTTTTGGACAGAGTCCATGTCTCAGAGGCGTATGTGAGTACTGGGACTATAAAGGTTTTGTACAGTCCCAGCTTCGTCCGTCGCGACAGGTATTTTGAGTGGAGAAGTTTCCTCAGGCTGTAGTATGACCGGTTGGCAGCCAGCACCCTTGCGCGCAATTCAACTTCTATGTTGTTATCGGTGCTGACTTTTGACCCCAGATAAGTGAAGTTTTGGACGACTTCAAAGGTGCGATCACCTATCTGTACATCACCCCTGCGTAAATCAGTGTTTGTTAGCAGGGCCGCTGGTGGTGCCACCATCATTTTGGTTTTTGCCTCGTTGATCTCCAACCCGAGGTTCAGTGCCGCATGCTCGATCCTTTGGTAAGCTTCTGCTACATAGGAGAGCCTCAAACCAATGATGTCTATGTCATCAGCGTATGCCAAGATCTGGAGTGACTTATAGAAGATGGTCCCCGAAGTTTCCACCCCCGAGTCTCGGATGGCCCTCCCTAGCGCCAGATTGAATAGGAGGCAAGCAAGCCCGTCTCCCTGGCGCAGACCCTTGGTGGTAGCAAAGGGCCCTGAGAGTTTTCCATCCACCTTCACCTGGCATGTGATGTTGGTCATCGTCATACGTACAAGCCTGGTAAGCTTGGCCGGGATTCCAAAACAGCTCATTGCGTCGTATAGTTTTACCCTGGCTATGCTATCGTATGCGGCTTTAAAATCAATGAAGAGATGGTAGGAGTGTAGCTTCTGTTCCGCCATCTTCTCCAAGATTTGCGGCATGGTGAATATCTGGTCAGTGGTTGATTTTCCGTTTCGGAATCCTCTTTGATAGTTTCCAACTATCTCTTCAACGAATGGGACAAGCCTGTCTTGTATAACTAGGGAGCGCTAGCAATAAAGCTGGACTATTCTCAAAGAACAACGAAAAAACAAGCGCAGAAATAAGATGATAGCGTAAAAAAATAATAGAATTATAACTGGATTTCAACCAAAATCATCTTCAGTCATAGAAAATTTCAAAAACGCATACATCACAGCTATTTTCCATTGTCCGGTCGTCCGATCAGCCTCACTGAAATAAAGATGTTTCTATGTTGCTTCCCATATTACACCTCGTACAAAGTGACTCTTTGTTCGAATACTATTAATGAGCAACAATAAACTACAACACGACGCAACAAATTAATCATGCTAGGATAGAGAGAAATTACTCGCCTATTAGCTTCTTATAGCCATCATAAATCAATAAACTAGCGCTCGTCGGTTCATAATACACAACGCCACACAAAAGAACTATTGTGACTCGTTATTGTCTCTAATCAACATGTACCACTAGCTGAGCTAACTCAGTCCCACGGTAACACCTTACCCGTTTGTTTGTCGTACCAATCAGCCACGGTAAACAAAATTCCTTCACAACGCCGTACAAATTGACGATCGTTTATTGAATTAGCATAGCTTAACAGGTTCGGCTTATTCGGTGTTTTGCGAAGACAAAACAAATCAAGGAAAGCGAGAACTTACTTTCTCCCACCATGGAACCGGGACGCGCGTTCCGAATCCTAACCTCATTTTCGTTTTTTGCTCATAACCTCGATCGACACAACGATCGACAACCGAGCGCAATCTTCAACAGGGAAGGTCATTCCTGATGGATTAAAACTTGCCACTCGGTGGCTACTTTTGCTTTCTCTCTTACCATCGTCACACTATCCAGATCCCGCGACAAAGATCTATCTTAACAGACTGGTGGTTGGTGACACGTCACGTCACGCCGCTAGTTCCTGTATCTAGCTTCGGGAATTTCGCCATCCGCGCACCCATCAAAACAGACGTCCTACGCACTCGTCGCAAGACAAGAAACAAGAATTGGGTTTACGATCCGGTTTGAGCTTAACCACCACCGGACCTTGCTTTTTCGTCCATCAAAATGATAATTCAGATTTCGTCCACTTCACCGTCGTCTGTGTGTGCGTTTTAATAACGGCATATATTACTAGGTCAGCGGCAGTTGTAGCCAGCGGTGACGGCGTACATATGCGAACGACCGAAGGTGAAAGCATTCTCGCCCATCCTCATGCGAGACTCCGGCATCGAAACATTCTGGCACCATTCAGCAAAAGTGCGCTTTTTACCGTTAGCTTTTGGCAACCACCCAGTACCAACGTGCGTGTAAGTGTAGTGTAAGGCACAGAATTTGGGTCGCCTGCTGGAGGAGGGCGACCCTACGGGGAAGGATACAGCCAAAAGATTTGTTTTCGATTTCGTGTCGAACAGATATATTCCTCCCGAAGATTGCGAATATGCCGATCGGTCACTTCGCTTCTTGGCGAGAAATTTTTGCAAAGACCACCTCCCTGGCAATTGTTAAAATGTGCCGCCACGCCTCGCAAACGAAATCCACCCCAAGGCTGCCATGGCATGTGTTGGGCCTTTTCGAGCGATGCAAAGATTCAAATTTATTAACGTGATTATGGGCAATAAACTTTATAACTGGCCATTTTTTCGCAATGTGCGTGCGCTTCTCACATTGCATGCTACGCACATCACCACCATCGTGCAGAACTTGATTGCGACCGCCCTAAGAACTTCTTTTACTCTTTCTTTCTTTCTCCTGATGGTGGGTTACTTCGCGGCCGGTTGAAGAGAGAGACTTCCACCCGTGTCCGATCCTCTGCTCAGTGATCGTCCACATTATTGCTTTGGAATCGGCGAAAAGAAGACATAGTCGCGATACTATTCCCCGGGCTAATCGTCGTAGGTGCTCGCCGACGTCAAGATTGCCAGATAGCTCAAGGTTGTTGGACGTCCTCGAGCGTAAAGGTTTGATGCAATCGAGCGCTCGTTGTTTACCCTCGTTGCTTCATGTTGTTTCCTAGCACCACAATGTAGAAGCCTCGTAGTACCGACGACCGTTGTTCGCTAAAAGCTGGAATTACGATTATCATTAGGTTGATTGGGGGAGCCCTACCGGTAGGATTGCTTGGTGCAGTAAACGGAGAACCAACCCAGCATCAGCGGCCCTATCGACGTTGCTTCCCTGGGGATCTTGGTTGATTTGAGCATCCTTACAACAAAAGATAGGCAAGAAAAAAGTACTACATAATTTCTAGCGATAATTTTTTATTGATCCTCAATAAAGCGATCGTCTTGAGTTCCCCCCAACCCCTCCCTCCCTCCTCCTTTCCTGTGAGACAACGTCCAGCAACGAACCGACGACACTAAACACTGAGCTTCTTAATGGACGTGTATCAAAAGGTGTTGTAAAACGACTTTAATTACACCACTTACTGCAATTGTGCTGTCGCTTGCCGAGCCGCGCAGGCTGTACGCCGAGCAGCACCCAGCCTCACCCTCTTTCATTCCCTTCTTCCTCATACTTCATTTATATCTCTCGAGAGCCCTCTATCGATGCATCTAATGGATTCTCACAACACATTCCAGGACACAAGGCCATTAGCGTGTGGCCCCACAACCAGGACGATTGTCGATGTGCCGGTGTGATGGAATTTGCGTTCCTTGTTGTGTTCTACAACATGTACCGTCATACCAGCAATAGCATCAGCATCAGCCCCACTTCCTTCTTCTTTTGCGTCGATGCGTGCTGGTAATCAAAACTTTTAATTGAACTACCACGCAGCTTACGGGGCAACAGTTTCATTGCGACGCTCGAACGCACAATTCCAGATTCCGTTATTTCGAGACACTCCAGGAAAGACTCCCGGAAAAACCGTCAACGAACTGTGAAATTGGAAAAATTTGTCTGGATTTCCGTTTGACTTGTAGGGGAGATGGGTAGAATTTGGGAGGATGGGGTGGGCTGTTGTCAATATTTACGATTCATTTGCTGCGAGCTTAAAAGTGAGTCGTTCATCCAACACCTGTTTGGGGCTACGCGTTTACCGATCTGCTTAAAATATCTACCTTACGGTGTAAGTTGGTGATACTAACCAATATAGTGTAAGGTGCTACTGATCCAATTAGTTTAGTGAATAAAGAAACTCTGCTCGAACTAAAGTCTTTCAATCAAACTTAGTAACTTTTTGTAAAATGTTTATTTTTCTATTTCAAATTCCCAAAACGCGGTGAAATAGAAAGTTCAGTAGTAACTTCACCGCGCATCCAGGATTCAAATCACACGACGGGAGATCATGACCGACATAATTCAATATTTTAACTTAATTTATTTCAAAATATAATTTTCATTTAAAAATATTGTTTATTACTTCACGCCTTGTCTTAACAGACAACAGACTTTAATGAAGATAATTTTAAATCACTCAAACTCTTTAACAGTAACTGGTAGTATTGAATTGTTCATATATTACTCAATCGCAGCTGATAACCTAGTACGTCATGCTAAGAAAGAGTTTAAAGCATCGATGCAAGTTGCTTTAAATAACTTGTACGCTTTAAAACTGACAATAGAACTTATGCTGAACACGCTTTCGCCCTCACTCCAGCAGGTGATCAAACTACCAAACACCATTTATCATACAATAAACTACCAAACAGCTTATTTGAGGATCTAACTTGGCAACAGTACAAAGTCTGTAAACGTAAAGGATCACTGACCTTAGAACTAAGTCACAGAATGCTAGAGTTCCACGATGGAAAATTTTGACCATCAATCGTGAAAATTTTGAAGACGGGAACAATCAAATGCCTAGGTAGCAGAGAGGAAGAGTTTAAGATCTTCAACGTACACGAGAACACAATCGGAAGAAATCACATTTACACAGTCATTGATGTACAACTGGATAGATCAGAAAAGGAGTCCTCAAATCTAACTTTGTAAGATTTATCATGAAGATAGCAACTTAAATTATAACAGGAAACTCCTGGCCAAATCTATCTAGTTTGGCAAAGAAGAAGTGTTAAAGTTTATTGTTGTCTTAAAGTCGTTATAGACAGTATCCACTTGATGTCCAACGCACATATTCTTAAATATAGACGCGACAAGAGACATAAGGTTAGACAACCATGTTAGTTTAGACCACACCGTCAAGGGTTAAAAATAAATGGTTAAATAAATGATATTTTAGAACTTTTTCGACGTGACAATCCCTCCGATATTTTCCACAAGCATCGCCACTTGGACAGCAAAGTGCTAGACAGTATATTCAACACTTCTTGTACAGATACACTGACACATGGAACCAATTTTTATGACGCAAAAGCTCTCATGGAATAAAGCGTCAGATTTGTTCATTTGTTTCTGCTATGCACAGCACTTTTGTTTGACTATAATTGTTACTATTTTGGCCTGTTGATATCCATTTTTTTATATTTAAACGATTACATTTCGTGCATGAAAGTTAGCAACGGAAAATTTCAGGAAGAGAGTTTGATTATGTTTTTATTTAGCATTTTAAAACTGTTTTTTTTGTACATAGCAATTTGCTGTACAAAAAGATATTTCAATGCAATCGCTTAGTACGAACAGATAACTGCTAATACAAGCTATATGAAATGTTCTATAATATCAGGTCCAAAACGAGTCAAAAGATTTTTGCTACATCGCACAGTAACCAATCCAGGAAATAGGAAGAATGAAATGGTTCAAAAAATAAAACATAAAACACCTTACACTTTTCCAGCGCTTTCCTTTTCCTGTGCCCGGATTGTGCCAGCGTTCGTAATAAAAATTTGAAAAAAACAGGCACACAGATTTGCGGTGAAAGCCAAAACAAGCGAAATCCAAAAAATTCTCCTCCACTTTTCTCTCTCTCTCTCTCTCTCTCTCTCTCTCTCTTCTCCCTAGCATCCTCCGGTGAATGTATTTTTATTTAGTTTTTTTTGCTCCTGAAACGGTTTTGTTTAGACTTTCGTCCATAGCTGCCACAGCCCAACAGTTTCACATCCGGTCGGTTTTGCCCCAGCCAAGTTCCTGCACCGGAAACCGAGCAATGGCGAACCAAAACCCGGACCAAAGCAGCTCTCCAACTTGGTCGGTTGTGTGGTTGGCAAATAATTGTCTGGTGCGAAATCGCGGCCACAACGAAAAAGTCGCCAGCGCACTAAGCAGCAACAATCGCAACAAAGAACAAATGCACTCACACAATACACACACTGCCGCGTAGGGAATTTCAGCATAAAGGGCCAACGCAGTACAGCGATCAACGCTATCAGTGCCGCTGATATCCTTGTACAGCGTAAGTCCACACGATTCAACAGACCACGACCGTGCCACGAGCGGCCCACGAGCGATGGCTTTTTTAATAATCCGGAGAAGGATTTTATACCCCGGACGCAGCGCAGCCGGGTTGGGTTGCTGCACAGGGAAATCCTGCGCAAGATGTAGCCACCGATGAGAACCCCGCGGCAGGCAAATTGCCTCCTACGAGAAAATCCGGCAAAGCCTTTGAACGTAACCCGGTACGGTTTACGGTGGTGGAGTCCCCAGCCCGCCAACGGTGAAAAAGGATACGCTGACGCCGTCGTCCGGTGCTTCTATTTAAGTGAAATTATTATTAGTTTTCCACTCGAGACAATGAGCGGAAAACAATGGCCAACGGGGAGACCGTACCGTACAGTTGCAGCGTCTACGATGCGATCAAACCGAAACCCAAACAGAGGATGAGAAAAACAAAACTTCAATATCCCACTGGAGCGATGCAGTTGCATTCGGTAACATCGAGGCCACACAGCAGAAGTAGGCGCTCTGGGTGATGCTTGTAAAAAGTGTGCCTCTGTAAACAGTGCGAACGTCTCCGAGAGAAAGAGAGACAAACAAACCAAACACTCAAGCCACAGCGTACAAATACATCCATGCCCACACACACACACATCATCATCATCAAAGACGGTGGCGCCTCAAGAGTGTGCTCTGGTCTACGTCCTGTCGTCGATCCTCTCGGGACTAGTCACTTTTCCACTACGAGTGACACTCTTCCTTGTGGGGCTTTTCAGGTTTCCACTTTCACTTTATCTTGCTGCTTCCCTTGCTTCCAGCAACACGAACCGGACGGCCAAGTGACCGCTCGTTATGATTTTTCCATTCCAAAGCAGTTTTCCACGTCATGCTCCACGACGGTGTCTGTTTGTTTGCTACTGGATTAAATTGTCGCCGCACCCAAAGGGACACGACGGGGCCAGTGGAGGGAGGTGGACGGTCGGGGGATGCAGTTTTGTGTGCAGAAGGATTGCTGGTATCCTTAAATTGTTATCCTTTTCGTTTTGCCTTCCATTTTGCAACATGCACACACCACCACCGACGACTCTCGCACCGATGCCCGTTATTCACTTTGATGAGGATATAGTTGGCTCGCTGGGCTGTTGCTCGCTTGCTTGCTTGCTTGCTTGCCTTGTGTTTGTTTGTTTTGCAGATTTTATATTCTTTGCTTTTGTTTTGCTTCCTTCGCTTGATTGTTTAACTACACAAAAAAAACACACACAAAGACGAGAGCGCCGGATGACAATGTGGTGGGATGCTTCGAGCATGCAAAAAAAAATGGGAAAAGCTGAAAAGCCGACCGCCGATTCGCTCTAACGAGCTGTTTGCCAAGTGCCAACAATAGGGAATACGTAGAGAGTGTGCTCGCTGTGAATGCTCTTCTTATTTGGATGTAAATGAATACGCGATGTCACACCATGAATTGCTGATTTCTGAGCAATGGGTTTTTGGACGATATGGTAACGGTCGGGTCTCATTATTTCCACAATTATCTGCTTCGCTCTATGTATTTCGTTTACTTTTGCATTGCATACATCTAAAAGTCGGAGTCGTTCAAGCCAATAAAAGTTCTCCAACAGGAACAAGAAACAAGAAAGAACGCAGCATTGTGTTTAAATCATTTATGTTGCCATTCACAGTTATCCAACAGTAAAATATCTCAATTAAAAAATTTAAAAAATCCCCAAAAGATACTGATAAAATTCCTCCCCATGCTGGACAAATGATTATTTCTCAACCCATCCCCATGATCCACTTTAATCGCGTGCACCAAATAATTTCACTGTCCGAAACAGTAACTGAATTAATCGCACCCTTAAAGACGCTGCTTATGCCACTCGAGCACGGCACACTCTGACTGGCTCGTGTTTACGCTTTAATCACTCTTGGAGGGCATGAAGTGCTTTCGCACTCTCACTGCACTGGGCGCGCATTAAAGCTGAACCCTGCTCGTTTATCACCAGCCAATTGGCTGTCGGAGCAATTAAAGCGCTCTTGAGCGTTCATCCGCAATTGGCAAGCCATTCGGCAAACCCCGAACTGTCATCCCTCGGTTCGCAAAGCTTCTTAAGCTCGTTTGCTTCCCGCATGGTGCGCTTCGTCAACTAAACGATCCGCCCAAAATTGGGCATCGTTCGCCATCGTTCGTGTTGTCTCACCCGTGAAGCAACTCCTTGCGCTGCAGTCTCGGCCAGGCTCGTCTGAACCAGGTTTGACAGGACCGTGACAGGACCATAGGAATTAATTAGCAAACCGGGAGCACTGTTTAAGCAGATACAGTTCCGCTAAATTAATTTCATCACTCGGTACCGCTGATTGGCAACGGTTTTTCTTCTGCTGCAACCAAATCCTACCAAGTCGAATGAGCCGAGCAACTGAAGAAAGCAAATGCCGCCCGCTCCACTATGAAAACAGTGTCCAAAGTAATTAAAATTTCCATTTTTCTCACGATCGATCCCGCCATCGGAAGGAAGAAGTGTCGCTTATCGATGGGAGGAGGAATCAGGGTTAAAATATAATAAGAACATGTAAAGCGGAGATTGGGAATCTGTGCTAACCGCAAACTACGTCGTTCCTGACTGTTGCGAATGACACATTCATTTCGAGCGAGCTGTTGATCGTTGCATGCTTGCTTACGATCAATTGCACACTGGACTTCTTGGTTATGAGTAATTTTAATTAAACAAACTTCATTTCATTTTGCACAGTGACGCATAACTATCACGTTGCTTTGGATTGTTGGCACTTTTTAACACGGTTTCATTAATATTTTGCTTAAATGTTTTTTTTTTGTAATCTAATCAAGGAAATGGGGGCGGCCCGGTGGTGTACACGATAGCGGCGCCGGTCTTCATACGGCAGGACCGAGGTTCGAATCCCGGCGGACCGCCTCCCCGTATGCAGGACTGACTATTCAGCTACGGGTAAAAACTAAGTCACAGAGAGCTAGCAATAGCAGGCCAAGACCTCACTAGGTTGTAGTGCCAAGGAAGACGAAAAATCAAGGAAATGAAAATTATTTATTCAGGATGATGGAGCAATGTTGGCCTCAGTTAGACATGATATATGCGTGAATTCGTTCCTATACGTTCAACCTCTGCAAACCTGTTCAAACCTTCAATTTGTCAGTTTGATGCCATTTACACTAATCGCAATGCGACCTTCGACGCAGTGGCATATCCTATTCTGGTAGCAAAATTACCAGAAGTTCAGACATTCCTGACTCGATCACAGAAAGGAACTATTCCTACAGCACTAAAATCTCGAGAGAATATTGTCCGCCAATTCCGACACATCAACTACTAAAGATTGACAATTAAACAAAGTCTCTCCTACGTACGGGGAAGGCTTTGAGGTAGGCTGTGGGATTTGATGCCAGCCAAAGAAACTAAGGAACTATAGACAGATTAAGAAATGAATATATTCTCGCTAGAATTCAACATTGAAGGGATACAATAACATGAGAATAACAGCTAACGAAAATACTCGGTCTACTTACTTGTGCATCATAAGCCTTTCCATATGGGTATTTTCCATAGTTTTTGATAAATTTTGTTTAATTTGATAAAAAAAACATTGGCATATTCTTATTATTCATGAGTTGCTACATGAAATAGCCAGAATTGTAATGTAGAGTTAGCATCAAATCTATATCGAGTGAAATATCTTTGTGCTACTCTAACCGTTTTCGGAAGATGCATAACTGAGCATCTACATGGTAATATTCCATCTACATCTACATGGTGAATATTCTTACTGATCATCGAATTTCCCATCGTTTCTTCTCATGCTTCCTATAAGTTTATTAATATCCTAACCGCCGTCCTGGCAAGTGCTCAAAATCCCCTCCAACAGCTACGGTCATTTGTTGTTTCCGTGAACACCTACACACTAAATTTAATCTTTGTTCGCACTGGTGTTCAGTGTTCATCCCACACATCATCCACCCTCTTGCCCAACCCTTCCTTGCGTTCAATTTACTGCCACATAAAATGGCACCCAACCACTAGCGATGGGCCTCCTGCCAGGGCAAGCAACAGCAACAACCCAAAAACACAAAAAATAACGAAAAGATACTCCGTAAATAAATAATCCAGTTAGAGGCATCAACGCTGCTCGATCGTGTACACCTTACGACTTACAATCAACCACCACAGCCAAAAGGCCTACCGAACCGGAAAGGAGATCTCTTAACGAGCCCCAAAATCAATCATCCTTACGAGACCACACGCCCGTCCATGGGCCTATTGATTTACCGAAATTAGTTTTACGTGGCTCCGAAAACCAATTACCTCTTCTATTATTTTTGCTGTCGTCGGAACGGAGTCGCATCGGGACCGGCACACACACACTAGGCTGAAATGGTTACCACACCTTTCCCTAGGCTAGGATCTACGATGGGTGAGGATGGAAAACGAGACAGAGCAGAAAAGCATCGAGAGCGATGCAAACGCTTTTACCGATGGATGGAAAAGAAGGCGATCCACAAATGCCGCCTGGAACGCATCGTTATGGGCGACAGAACCGCCGAAGGCTCAGGAAGCCTTGCAGTCATCGCGCGTGTAATTGTGTTTATAAAATATTGATTAACATTGTTAATAAAGTTTATGATAAGTAAATGAACGTTATTATTCGCTATTACGTTACCGTCAACGACCCACGACGAGCGCTACCGCTCGTCTACGGTTCTAAATTGCTCCCTGAACGATGCTGCCGTACGCCTAGATACCCGGAACGAGCGCTCCCCAAGCAAAGTGGACCACAGAAACCTGTGGGATGTAGACACTGCAGGACTTCATGTGGCTACGTCCACCGGCACGAGAACAACCGGTGGATGCATCCTGAGTCCCCAGGGATGTGCCCATCGGATGACTCTGCATGTAACCTGCAACTGTACGTACATATATACGTCCTGACGCTGGCTAAATGGGAATCTACTTGCGTTCACACTCGCCGGTGAGGTGGCCGATTGCAAACCCTTAACGAAGTGGCAAACATCGTGTTCACAAGGCACACGCAGTCACCACCGGTAAGCTACCGCGTGTACGTACAACGACCGTCGGCTTGGGGCATCGTGTTGCCAGTAGTGCACAAGTGCACTTGCAACGGGGTTGCAAGGCACCCAACACCTCCCCTGGTTGGTGGAGCCGAACAATGTTTACACTAATTGCGGTCATAAATTTATTTGTTCCTCTCGTGTTTCGACCACTACCACGTTTGGTGTGTTCGTATATGTGTGTGTGAGAAATATTTATTTGTTTCCTGGATGGAATCTGTGAGTGTAAGGTTTTGTTTTTCCGGTTTGTACTTTTTTTGTTTTCATTCTTTTGTTTTCTTTGTGTTTTTCGGTTATGACGCCTGCAAACGTTTATGCAAACATGTTTTTTTTACTTTTAATCATGCCGTTTGTGCATTTATAACTAACGGGATAAGATACCGACGGTGGCATACACCCTCTCGCGAGCAAACAATCGGTGAAGCATACCTGCTGAATATTCAACTTCATGATTCATTCATTCATTATGTGCCCAGAGGAAATTAGTGGAATTGTTCGAGGATCACTGTATTGTTTGCTACTCAATGGGAAGGTCACGCATGAAGCTGTTAAATTTTTATTTATATTAGTTATTTCTTAGCAGAAAAAGTTTCAGTCTTATCATTATAAATTCTACAATTCTGAATAATTTTCAGATTAAATAGATTATTTTTACAAAACTTGAACAGTTGCTGGTAAGTTTCTACCAGTGTATTGTCAAAGTATTATGACTTTCTCTCGTTGGAAGTAGATCTGACTCTTTTTCAACACTAGCTGGACAATTTACACATAGAACGTGACAAGTGTGGACATCTTTTAAAGCATAAGATTCATCGATTATTTTTGTCCAATTCTCAAGTGAAGCTTCAGCAAAGCCGACAGAGATCGGCAGAACTCATGTCTTACTGTTAAGTGTCTACATCAACTAGAGCCAAATCCAGAAATTCGTATTGCCATCTTGTGGCAAAGATTTTGAGATTATAATACACAACTTGCTTAAGCATCGCTGTAAATCACATACCTCAACGAACCAACACGGATACTTCCCTAAATGCAGTGTTGCACCAAATCTGGTTGAATTATCTTCTGGAGCACAGGTGGCATTGGCAATTGGTGCAGGTCGTACTCCCATGGTCGTATACTTTTAGGAACTTAGGAGTCATGCTGGACCGCAAACTAAATATTGCTTGGACTAAAATGAACTAAGTAAACTAGAATGCTACGTTATTATTTATTCGTCTAGGGCATTTGATGACTTTAAACTGCCTTTTAACGTTTTATAAATCGAGTTCAGTACAGTTGCTTGGTGTCTTTCGTCAAGTGTATGGTCAAATAATGTTGAATTTGCACTAGAAAGAATTAAGTTGAATATCCTTCTAAAATTTCCGTAATTGAAGACCACTTAGAACTGACCTTAGAAGACGTGCATAAAACACGACGGCTTATGACGGCGATGGTTCTTAAATTTAATTAGCGTTACGTATAGATTTACTGGTATCAACCAATTAATTTTAACTAGGCTTGTTTTTCTATAAGTGCATTGCATAAATGTTCTACTTTTAAGACAACGATAAGGCCATGTCTGAACAATCTCTTTATGTGTTAATAACTTAAAAAATACAAATATTTTACATTGATATGTCACACTTCTTTAAATCACATTTTTACCTACTCATGAACAAAATTGCTTAATACACATCAGAGCAACCTCAAACAAAGGAATAAAATAGTATTATGACATACCTATACGAAGAAACGCTAATGGAGGTACTTCCCTTATCGCCACCTCATGACCTACCGCACTCCCTCCGCCAAACAATCGGCCTAATCACATCATTGCTTAGCCGCGTTTACGGCATGGATTTTACTTTTACCAAGCACAAACAACCTGACATCCTGCGCACCGGCAACCCTACCAGCATGATCGTTGCTTGATGTGTTAATCGAAAGCAAAAGAACGAAAACGGTACACACTTAAGCGACCTCCGGTGTTGCCCTCGCTTAACGGTACTCCACCGCAATTCCACCCATCCTAATCGACACTTGAAAATGCAATTGAACACAACCCCCCAGCTCCGAGAACCTGCTACCGTCCTCGCTCTCAATGCCTCCCAAACCGGCACCCGGGGCACGGCATCTTCTGCACCGACGGGATCGAAAGCAAACGGAACACTTCCCCATCATCATTATCGTCATCGAAGCTGAAACTGATGCGTTCTTTAACCCCAGCAATAACCGGCCACGCTGCCCTGCTACACCTTCGGCTCACTTTCGGTTTTGACATCATCGTCGCATCATCGTCGCCGTATTCCCGCTGTCAAACCGTTTGCTCCAGACCAAGAGACCGTGCACATCCCGCACACAAGTGCTCTCCTGGCATAGCTCGGATTCCGACCAACGCGTCCAAGAAAGGGAGGTTCGAAGCGGGACGATTGCACAAAAAAAGGCAAACTAGCAAACCGGCTACAAATTGATTCCGACGAACTGCAATAATCGATAGCGAAAAGAAGTACAAAAGAGTACCCGGGACTGGGCGCATCCGACGTCCACCTCACTCAGTCTGGCCGAATCCGCACAGGATCCGACGGTACTTGTGTCAGATCGTTTCTGAGTGTTTTTTTTTTTTTGCTATTCGTCCTGCCCTTTCTGTCTTTCCTCCCATGCGGTCATTGCTATTGATCGACCAACCAACCACCCTTGTTCTACGAGATGCATCTAGGATGGGATGTGCAATACGCAAGTGCGACCGAGAGCATGGTCCAATGGAAACGATGGGGTAGGACACGGTCGGGACAAGCACAGGAGAGGAGCATAGGACAGCAAAAAAACGAGTTAAACATGGTTTTGCACCGCATGGCATCGATCGCATCCACATCGGCACGCATCGCCTTCAGGCCTAGAAGAGGTATGTACCTGTGTGCGTCAAAGTGCAGTCCCAACATGATTCCTCAACAAGGTGCACAAACAACCTCACCCGTTTCATCCTCTTTCTAGTTCTGCTCCACACACGCCCGGGAGAAAGACTGAGAGATAAAAGTGAAGATGCGTTCGCTGTATCGCATTATTTCATATCTTACCATTCTTACCGTAGGCCCTCTTTGTGTAACGAGCGGGCGGCTGTGACAGCGGCAACAGCATCGACAGCTATGACGCCAGCCAACATCGAAGGTTAGCCTCCCTGATGGCCTCCCTGCCAGCTGCCCGACTCTGAAGATCGGTGGCGGCCTGTCGGTGGCTTTAATAAATTGCTATTGTTTATTTATCGACGCAAGGGAAAGGGGACGATCCCTCGGCTCAACGATCCTCCCTATTCCTGTAGATTCTGACCACGACCACGCTAAGCTCGTGCATCGATTCACTTGTTGCGCCAGAAAAGCAAACCGACAGGAAACACTTTCCACCAGCAAGCAAACAGCGTCACACAATATCAAACACAGTAATTTTATTTTTATTGGCAACAGTCACACTTGTTGGTCAGTTCTGAGATTTTCCACCACGCTTCTACAATTAATGGTGTGATGAAAATGCATGCAAAGGCGTTCAACCGCGCGTATTCATTTATTTACTTATGTAAACATATAAAAACAAACAGAAATTTTCTCTACCAGCATCGTGTTGTTGACTCTGTTATTTAATTGTTTTTTAACACGGAACGTGTGAAATGTAGAAATATTATGGAAATCTTAATTATTAAAACATAATGAATTAAATTCATTAATATTTCGGGGTGAAATCAAGCGTGAAACTTCTCGAGATAATGATCATTAGAACAAAATATACAAAGTTTTGATTGATTTTTCGTTCATGATACAAAACTATTTTGGTCCTACGAATCGGATCAAAATGTACAATTTAAACTAATCGTGGTCGAAATGAGATAGGTGATATTTGCTTTGTGTGTTTTTCGTTTGACTTTCAGTTTGCTATAGTTTATTCATTGTCCATTAATGTAGATCATCGTAAAAGTGTCTGGTGGTTGTCCGCAGCTCCCGACGTTCATAGTACCAGAGCCATTACACTTTTACGAAACTTGCTCGATAAGATTTTGTAATAATTTCTAAATCAAATGTACATATTTTCTTAATTATTTTATGAGTAATATAAAGCATTTGTTAGAAAAATTTTTCTATCCCATTTTTCAAAGTGCTTCAAGTCCGCTTAGAAATACGCGTCTTTCGGCTACCACATCTGCAAAACATCTTGGCATATCTTGTCATTGCATGTACTTGTGACTCTTTAATTTCCAACTTGAATTTCACTCCAATGTCCGTTCCTAACGACCTCTTAGGTCATGCCTTCCATTCCTGGCTTACTAGACTTATTGTTACCGCATAGTTCAATAGTCAGTCCTCACTATGTAGAAACAGCCCAGATGAAACTTGAACCCCGGAGTTGCCGTGTGAAGACCGGGCTCAATATGTCTAATAGTATTTAAAATTTTGACTACAGTTTTTCTACAGTAGCGTTAGTACACAACAAATATTAACTGCCATTACGAAGCTCAAACCCTCTTTATCTACAGGCCATGAAGGGATTCCGGTTTCTGTTTTCCAAAACTGCAGCTGAGCCTTAAGCACCATGCTAGCACTACTATCTTACAAAGTCCGGTACCTAACGCTTAGTCTAAAAATAACAAATATACAGTATTTTTCTTATCTATTATCTTTTGTATCACATCTTTAGTGTACAAATGTAATTTCAGTAAACAATAAGATTGGAGATAATAAGGTACTTTTTGATCACAAACTATAGAACCATCCATTCTAGCTGATATAGGGTTAATTACTTCAATTGTCTCGCGAGTTTTCTTAATGATAGTATTGATATGTTCGATAGGGAACTACTGTAGGACAAAGCGCTAAACTTTTCAGGACATTAAACTAGTGAATTAGATAAACATTGTCCTTAAAAATACTTAGGATATTTTAGAGATACATATAAGATAATACATATACGATAATAAAATGAGTAAAAGGTCCAAAATGGCTCCTACCTTTATTTAATTTGAATTTTTCTTACAATATGTCAGCTACATATACCGCACATCAAACAAAACTCGCCCCTAGCATTCATTTGATTCTCACTCGCTAAAAAACTTTATGTATCCTGTACGTCTACCTCAGCAACGGTAAAGGTGCTAATGATGGTAACAAATCTTTCGTAACACTGCTGAAGAAGTAATCCTATTCCAGTTGACAATGATTAAAGCTATTCTCTGTACAGATTCACACTATCCCTCGACATAAGAAACCGGAAGTGCATCACCCAAACAGCTACAAACAATCGGATTTATAGAGAATTCATTAAACACATTAAGCCATTTTGCTGCATCAATTAGGATTAGCGTGCTCACACACACACACACACATCCAAACCCATAGCCGTCTGCGGATGCGGAGGACATCTTCACCAGCATTCAGACACTGCACCGCACACGAATTAATTATTGTAATTATGTAGCAGACCTTATTTGTTGTCACTCCATTTCTCAACCAAGGCCTGAGAATTGCCAACGCTTCCCACCTTATCCAATCCAGCTTGCGCTTGCTACGCGAATGTTCAATGTTCATGCGAGATAAAACACGATAAACCATAGCGAGAAGTAAGGCAAAAAAAAATCCCCACAACCTTCCCTTGTTTGCTCATCGCACAGGAGATACTTTTGTTTCGATCATCTCGACCCAACCCATTCGCTAGCAGCCAGCATCGGGGCTAGCCCTGTGTACTAGCCATCGGTGAGCAGGCTACCGTTGCGAATGCGCCATGCCGATGCGGTGCAATGCATTTTTAAGTGCATCAATTTAAAACAAATTATTCCGAGCACGGGAAAGGCAAAGGTAGAACAAAAAAAACACAACATTGGAAAGGCATTTAGGTAATGGATACCGGTAGCAGCATCTCCAGCACACGGGCTGCCAGCTTAAGCCGTGGTTGAAAGAGACAAAAAAGGACACGGAGGGAGATAACAAAAAAAAAACAACCGTCTCCCATCGCACACGGATGAGCACACGGTGAGCAATTTCCTTTACGTCACCACCGGCTCGAGATCGCCCAAGTGACGCTGCGTCGTCTACTGTGAAAAATGGCGCGTAATTACTGCAACTCAGCGGCACCCGACCCGGGCGAAGCGGACGGCCCTGGTTTCCCTTTTCCGGAGGGCCGGTATACACACCGGGCGACATCAGGGCGTTCTTGGCCGTTGTTGCAAACACCCGGCAGCAGATAATTCACATCCTAACGATCTAACCTTCCGGTGCGGTGCGGAGGGCACGCTAAATGATTACATCCCAGGGAACCGGTGAAGTGGGCTGAAGTCTGAAGCTTTCGGGCTGATTGAAAAATTATGAAAATTTTCTCTCCCCACTCCTCTCCGTATCATTGCCAGCATCGCGCGATTGTGGCGCGTTGTTTGAGATGATTTAATCAACCAGCTTCTTTGCTATCCGAGCTTTGCCGATGGGGATTTTCTTGAGATCCAATGTTTGATCGCTTTTTTTTGCGCCATCCAGCGCTCGCTTTACTTTGTGCAGAAACCGTTCATCGACAACCGTGTCCCTTCCGTTCCGGCTCCATCGATCAGCGACCGATGACGATAAAGACCCAATCGTACCAGCCCTTCTCAGTCATCGTTCGTTCGCGACCATGGAGTTTTGGCACGGTCCACATGCCGATGCTATACCATGGGATGGATTGGTTTGCGATACGTGTACGAGTCAGTTCCGCCGAGCTTAACCTCAAACGGGATGTAGCACGCTGGGAACAAAATTCGATTACACCTACTCGTCGCGCCCGGCGAGCGACAATTTTTCACCACACTTCTCGATGAAAACGATTCCATGGCGTATTCGGGTTCGGATGGATTTTTGCTTGGATTTTCTCCGTATTTTTCCCTTTCGCTAAACGTGAGAATCAACCAATAAACGTTCGGTCAATAGTGAGGGCCACCAGCCTGAAAGAAACCCAATCCACCTATGCTAGCTACGATGCTGGCGTTGGTGCCATTCGGGAAACTTCTCCTCATGTCCTCTAGTCGGTCGGGATTGCCAGTATTTGCTTTCGAATAGAAGCTACCTTCTCCGTACGAGGACCCGACCCATACGGATCAGATTTTTCAACACCAACTCCACTGGCACACAACCGAAACCGGTGCAATAAGAGATTGAACGAATTAATTTAATTCTGCAAACAATACGACCGACCCCTGACCATTATTGTCGGAACGACGACGACGGCGACGGCGACAATAGAGAATCCTCCAATGGTCTCCTTATCTGTTGTGTGTTTCCCTTTTCTGTTTTCATTAACACCAGCAAACATGAACACTGTGCAGCGTTAGGTGCGAGCCACGGCACCAAAATAAAAGTTAAGCTGCAGCTGATAAAAACGCACCGAAGGGCAAAGGATTGAAATTAGCAATTAAACTGCACTTCGGAAAATAGTCAGAAACTGTTTCCCGCCGTAGATTAGGGTTTAAATTTATTGGAAAACTCCTACGTGAGTTTGCTCAAGCGGACGCTTAAGTAAGTGCTGGGAAGCTTTACCCAACGCACAGCCACCGTTTCGTGAATCATTGCACCAAATTTGCGCGTATTTTATTTGGCATAGCGGCACAACGATAACCTCTAGACAGATTTAAAGCATTTCGGGAACTAAATTTTGGAACAAGCCCAATTTTATCATAATTTATTACACTCTGCTGATGGCTGATGGGTGAACACACGGGCGCCCAAAACAAATGCGGCAAGTGCGAACGTGCTAAATTGATGCTAGCAACACTGCTCTCTTGATAGCTGCAAAAATTCGGTCCAAGAGGTACTCTGCACCTGCCCGAGTGATGCTTGACCAGATTGTAAATTGAGTTCATTATCCGCCGTCTGCCTGTGTTGTGATGCAGCGCCACTCCAACCGAGTACCGAGTAGATGCTAGGAAGTCCCTTACCGAAGCCTGCATAAAACTCTAGAGTCAGGATTTCTTTCCTTTCCCGAAACAGGATAATTTGATAGTTTGTACGTTCTTTTTTCGACCAATTTCTCTAGTGCACCTGCAATAGCGATGCAACTATGCCGGCAGGTGAACCGTTACTTACAAGAGTGATTGTTAGCTTTACATAACCGAAAACGAGCTCGTAAACACAAGCAGCAGCTCTCAGATTCCACTTCACCAGCATCACCAGTACCGAGAACTTCGAGACCGATTACCCTAAGCGATCGATTAAAGCTCTCCCGTTTGGTGTTCATCGTTACCCGTCTTTCGGCCAGCCCGAAAAGAAGGAAGTTAATGACCAAAAGCCATACATACGGTGTCATTTGTCACCCGAACACTTCGCACATCACATCCTTCGGGAGAAATCTCTTGAGGTTACAGGACCAATAGAGCAGCGACAAAAAGTAGCTGACACACCTCGGTTCTCGAAAGTGTGAAGACCACCGGAAGGTACGCTGCTGCATGTCACCGGATGCTACACACCCACACACACACCTCAGCGATCGAAACTTGTTTTGGCTCTCTGACTCTAACGAACTAACGCAAACCGATCGGGGTGTGCTAGTTTTACCTGCCAAAAAAAGCAACAACAACCCTACAGAAACAAAAAACAACCTCCGAAACTCGAAGGTGTGACACAGAAAAATAACAGACTGCAGCGATTAAGTGACATTCTACTAAATCGTGCCCTTCTGGTGAAATCTCGTCCTGCAAACGGTTTGGTGCTGTGTTGACGACACCCAAAAGCGAGAAATTCGAACACCCGAACTGCCAGAAACCCTGAGTCAAATGCAGGACATCTTGATAACAAAAATAAAAAGCCACCAAACACCAACCGTTGGTGGGGGTACGAAAAATGGACTCACCGCACGAAACAAATGGTGACTCGCACTGATGGTTCTCGCATCAGGTAATCCCCACCCAACGGCGCCAACACACACACACACATGCACAGACCTACCAAGGGAAAGATATTTCGCTGACATGATTGATTGTTGCACGGCCAGGGTTCGGGCCAATGCCGGTGACTGCGGATTCGGAAGGACACGATTAATTCGCAACAATTAGGTGAAAGGTGGACGGCGACAAATGTGTTAAGACATCACGCCGTACCAGCAGTTGAACCTAAACGGACGAGACTACTACATCAGAGTTTCTTTTTTGTGTGCTTTGGACATAAAAGAGATGTTGTGTTTTTGCTTATTTTACATACATTACTTTATGCAAAGTTTTGTTTTAACTATGTAAGTTAACCGACAAATATTATTGCTTCAAAAAAAATCTGTTTATTTCAGTCCACCGGCCCAAATTCGGTTCTAATCTAATTTAATCATTCACTGAACTGAGGTCCATCTTAGTAAAATGTTTTTTCTTGAAATCGTGTAGATCGCTAAATTAATGAAGGAATAATAACGTGTACTGGAATAAGCTCTATCCACAGAGGTTATTCGTAGAAAGTAAGAGGTACTTCTTACTCTAGGCGTCCACTTTTCTATGCCTAGAGATGGGACTCCCTTAAGATCCGTTCCTCTCCGTTCGTTTATGGTGATGACTGTGTCTCTTTGGAATACCATCTTTTATTTGTACCAGTTCCTTACTAGTTACGAGTCATCTAAAGCTACCCTGGCGGCACAAAAACCTTAAAAGTATACCGATTAGGGTTGTTACAAGTTGTACGTATAGGTGTACGAACAAGAAGATCTATTCGTACAATTCGGCTGTCAAAATCCGAACCCAAGGTTGTTATCCTTCAAGGTTTTTATAATATGTTTTTCTTTCTAAAATTATTTAATGGGAAGATGTTGTCTCTTCTTCAGCATCATGTTGACTCGTCCAATCAACGCCTTCGCCGAGATATGGATGCTTCATTGGGGTCTGAAATTGTTTTAAAAGTACATCAATACCGCATATCGAAATGTTAGGAAATCAAGCGTTTCTTTCAGTCTGTATGATTGTACTTACTCATAGGTAAACAATCATTCTCAGCAGCAGGTTCCTCATTTTCGGTTTGTAGTTCAACAGATCATTCCAAAGCTTTCCTTTGCCAAATCACACTAGGCACAAAACTACACAAGTCGAGCATACGATTACAACTGACTGACACACACACTCGTGGCGACGCACATATCCACACATGGAAATCATAGGCTGATCTGTTTGACAGCTTGCTTATTCGTACAATTTGGCCCAGTGGGTAAGGTAAAGAGCATTTAATCGCAAGAGTGTGCAGCGGTTAAGATAGTTAACAAGTCTGGTAGGACACTTAGATAGTTCACATGTCTGGTAGGAAATTAACAAGTGTAAGTTTAGTAAACTATGCCAAATAGACACCATTCTGTTACAGTACAAATTACTGAATGATCCAACAAGCGAGGCATAGGTTGGTTTGATTGACACTGCGGCGTTCAATTCTTTCGAAAATTCTTGATATAACGTCAAACAATCGTTTGGTCTCGTCTATTATTATTTTGTATTGCTTCTTCTTCTTCTTTCTTGGCCTAACGACCTCTTAGGTCATGCCTGCCATTTCTGGCTTACTAGACTTATTGTTACCACATAGTTGGATAGTCAATCCTCACTATGGGGGATGAGACTTGAACCCCGGTCCTGCCGTGTGAAGACTGGCGCCGCTGTCGCATCTACCACCGGGCCGCCCGGTGTATTGCTTAGTAAGTGTTACAGTCGTTGCCGTCAAATTTTAGCCCTAAGTCACCTATTTTTGTCTCGTAGTCACCAATTTTTGACAGAGCACATCAATTTTTTACCCGAAGGCATCAATTTTTAACAGTGCGCATCAATTTTTGACTCTAACGCACCAATTTTTGACTCTAAGTCATCAAATATTGTCACATTACAGTAAATTTTATATTTTTGCATCGCAGATATGAAAAACTAACATTATTCAATGTGTGTTCCATCAAAACAAGTTCTATTTAATTCATTCAACTAATATTTAATCAAATTTTAGCAATACGGCCAGGCCGTTCTATATGAATAAAAAAAAAAATATTTAATCAAATTTTGAAATTTTATTTTAGCCATGTATATAGTAGGATAACTGTAGCAGTTTTCGGCAGTGTGCCGATTTTCGTCCGATCTGCTTTGTGCCGATAGTTCGGTAGATCTCTTGTGTGTTAGCAAACTAGCGCGTGGAAAATTGGGAAGTTTGATTTTTCTGATAGACACATTGAATGTATTCAAAACAAAATATGCAAAAAAAAATAATTTTATTGATTTGTTTGGGTATTTAAATACTAAATTATATACTTTTTCAATACTATTATTTTATTATGCTTTGATTTTCTTCAATTGTCCATAAAAAACTATTGAATTTGTCCTGTTATAATTCAGAGTCAAAAATTGCTGACTTCCAGTCAAAAATTGATGCGCACTGTCAAAAATTGGTGACTTAGAGTCAAAATTTTGCGGCAACGACTGTATTTTACAGGCAAGAATGGTTCCAAGGTCAAGAATTTCGATTTTCCGTGCCAGTTGTCAAACGTTCAGAGTTCGTCATTATATGAGTCCATCGGTCGATATTAGAAGTACTAAGATCTGATATCAGATAGATGCTACATGTAGTTTATTGGTTTATTGGTTTATTGGTTTATGTAGTTTATTGGTATACATACACTAGAAGTATAGACTGTGCGTCAATAGTCCCAGTTATGATTTTATGAAAGATGATACACTTAACCGTAATTGTTCTGTAAAATCAAATACACAAAGTGACACCAAAACACGAAACATACAACACGACAAATACTACTTCATCTTCTTCTTCTTCCTTGGCACTACAACCTCGTGAGGTCTTGGCCTGCTATTGCTAGCTCTCCATGACGTTGTTTTACCCGTAGCTGGATAGTCAGTCCTGCGTACGGGGAGGCGGTCCGCCGGGATTCAAACCCCGGTCCTGCCGTGTGAAGACCGGCGCCGTTATCGTATACACCACTGGGCCGCCCCATCTAGTTCTAGAAAAAATGCAACTGATAATGACATTCCACCCTCCGATGAGCTCAACATTGTATGCACTCGTACACGTACTTGGCCTGTCGTGTAAGGCCCTCCACGAAGCCCATCTTCGATTCCAGCTGTTCTGGTAATGTCAAGGTCAGCCCAGTCGGGCAAGACCAATTAAACCCCAGCGATCATTACCCCGAACGATGGCCGGCAGCGGTCAAAGCGCGTGAACCACCGTCACGCAGAAAACGCTTGCCACCGGGTGGTAGGTTCGTTGCCGTTTGTCAAAGAATGTCCTACGATTGTCATCGGCACAGGTCGTTGGCTGGTAAGAATAGACTGATCGAGGGTTCAAGCACATCTTTACCTCACTTTTTCTTACTCATCCAACCAGATACTTAAGCTGATGTTGATTTTGATTTGAAGTGTAACAAACTTTCCAACATGATTCACCAACCTGTTGCAAAGCGGAGATTATCAAGAACAACCTGAATCCCAGGCTGGCTTATCCATCCATCGTTTTGGGGTGAGCAATCGTGTGGCTCGACTTTTTCATGTCTTCTCCTGCCGTGAACGTCTGCTTCCAGTCATCATCGTGTTGATGTGATGAAGTAAAATGGTAGCGATCCATCCCAAGCCCAGTCAAAGTCCCACAAAAAAGGGCACCACAACTGGTACGCACGCTTTGTTTGCCTGGCACGCGTCTTTACGTCGGTAATTACGTTTATGCAAATTACGCTCCAATTCCACGCTCCACTGTTTATCAATTGTCGCCCTTTAACACCAGCGCACCAGTCCTCCTGCTCAAGACGAAGCGCAAACTCTTGCGAAGCGAACAAACTGGGCTGATTATAATTTTATTCAAATACGCAAAACCTGCCCTAACTCGTTATGGTCGCGGAAAACTGTAAACACATTGCTTTACCCACCAGACCGACCCCTTGTGTCCGATTTGTGGTATCTTCAGTGCCGTGGTTCTAACCCACCGAGGACTTTCTCCCCTCTCCCAGGGACGCTGATTCGTCTTCCCAACGGAGTGGAAAGTATTTCTGCTACTTCAACCAATGCTTGGTCGGATTCTTTGTTCCGCCGGAACGCACAGCACCATCCTCTCAACTATTAATTCCGCTTCATTATGAGAAAACAATGTAATTTTAGGTTTGATTGGGTTACGCAAATTGTCGGTCACAAGCATTCCATTTTATGTAGGTTTTTTACGAAGTTTATAAACAATTTCAATAAACAGAGGAAAGAGTGAAAAACAAGAAAAACAATCAGGAAATAAATAAAGCAAGTCTCAAATTGAAGAATCGCGGAGTTTCGGATCGATTTTGTGCAATATTTACCAAACGTTGTGTTACTTTCAAGTTCCAAAATTCAAGAGAGTGTATTTCTGATTTCTGCCCTATATATAAACATTCTAATCCCTTCGACGTTTTCAGCTTCACTGCACGAGTAACGATGCGGGATGCAGGGTGTACATCAACGGAGTGCGCCAGCGGCCAGCGGTTGATGGGGAGCGTATCGTCCACAAGGATGACCAGTCTGCCGGTGACGAGGACAGCGTGCATGGACGTTCCGATAAGTGCACAGGAGTAAGCTCTGCCAAATCGTTCGGGTCATCCGTCATCGGCAGAAAAGGACGCGAATTCATCGCCGCTTCTATCTGCTGAAGAACGGTGCTGCACCTTTCGTAAGACAGCCTCGAGATGCCCAGATGCCAGTAGAGGTGTCGGTTGACCGTCTTCACCGCAGCTTCCCATAATCCACCGAAATGTGGAGCCTT
>KZ061641.1:391130-452212 GCA_002091835.1 Anopheles maculatus
TTTCCCGTTGTCGGAGTGTATGTCCGATGGTAGCCCGCGCCGGGCTGAAACACGATGTAAATCGGCCAAGAATCCTGTAGTGGTGAGATCGCTGACCAGCTCCAGGTGATCCGCCTTGGTTGCAAAACACACGATCACGCACAAATAACACTTGGCGGCGGCAGCTCTCTTGTGCGTCGGCTTGAAATTAAACGGGCCGGCGTAATCCACTCCAGTAACAGAAAACGGCCGGCTCGGAGAGAGGCGTTGATGCGGGAGTTGGCCGGTTTGTTGTTGCACTAGGGCAGCTTCCTGTCGTATGCAACGAAGACAATTCCGTGGTACTCCTTTCACTATTCTTCGTCTGTCGAGCAGCCAATATTCTTCTCGAATCTGGGAGGGCGATAGTCTTCCCCCGCCATGTATCAGATGGGTAAACGGATGATTCTCGAGAAGCAAACTAAGATGTGTAAAGTGGTAGGAAAGCAGCGCAAGCTTCAATCGGCCACCCACTCGCACGATTCCTTCTTCGTCGAGGAATGGATTCAAGCGCCGTAGAGGTGAGCGCCTTCCTGCTGTTTCTTCCCTTTTCAGCAGCCGGATCGTCGATGCAAATTCGTGTGGTTGCGCCAGATTGCATGAAGCGAGTTTAGCTGCTTCCGGATCGTCCCATACGATCTTCTGCAGCTCAAGACGATGAATGGCTTGGGATCTAAACAGGCCGAGCTTTTCTCCGAAGTCGGGCTGTTTTGGTAGACGGACAATATATCTACCGGTGTTGTCACGTTCAGTGGTAGCTTTGTGAACAGGTGAGTATGCAACATTAACGGTTATGTTTTCCAATTGCCAAGATCGTTGTAGGGATTCCTCCAAGGATGATGCCATACAGACGATAGAATAAAAAGTAGCAGGATCGGTTTTAGGTGACAAATGCTGAGCAGCCGGTACTAGGGCCCGACCGAAAACACTTTCAATCATGAAGGGTAGATGAGGTGCGGGACGATGACGATAACGATGATAATGACGAGCACCAAGAATGATGTCAACGGGAGCAGATTTTTCAAAAATCGGATGTGCCAAGTTGGTGCCAGGCGGTATCTTCCAGGTGATACCAATATCGCGCGTTGGAGGATTCGCTATCAAATTGTCGACAATCAAAAACTCGTTGTTCATCGTAAACGCTGTCACTCGAGAGGCAATCTGGGCGTGTACGGATTCTCCTACCGTTTTTGCCTTTGTCTTGCCTGCTCCAACAATAGTAACGTGTTCGTTACTTTTCTTCAAACTTTGTCGTTTAGCGAGTCGATCGCTAATTTCATTCGGCTGCGATGCGCTGTCCAACAGCGTGCGCGAAGGAGGAGCAAATCCGAAATAATCAAAAATGGGTGCTAAAGCAGTTTGGAGCAATACCGGCTCGGGTGCTTGCTGCAGTGCTGCTGCAAAAGTGCGTGTATTGTCGGTGGCTGTGTGATCGTTAGTGGTGTTGTGCGTGGGATGTGGCGGAGCGGTGTAATTTGTGTTATTCGGTGTGAAGTGCGTTTCATGTAATGTGGTATCAAAACTGGCTTGACGCGGAAAGGTCATTCGCCGTGTGTGACTCAGGTCATCCTCCAGTCCTTGCTGAACCTCTTCCAGGTCCTTGTCTATTGTTTCGAATTCCTTCAAACGAATTTCCACCTCTACTTGATCCCGTTCAGGAACGAAATTTTCCAAAAATTTCTCGTACCGCGAAAGGGACGCCAACAAAACTGTTCGACGGGACGCCAAAGCGAGTGTTTGCACGGCCATAGTGCAGACGTGTGTGTGTGCGTGTGAGTGACCTACAGTGTGATGCGTGATGCGGCAAAAACAGCTGTACGGTGCACAAAGTGTAAACGATGTGTGTGTGGGTGCGTGACCTGCAGTGTAATGCGTGATGCGGCCAAAAACAGCTGTGAGGTGCACGATCCAAACGATGTGTGGTACCAACGGAAAACGGTGATCGATGGAACGATGGAGTGTATACGTGTGTGTGAGAGTGAGTGATCTGCAGTGTATTGCGTGATGCGGCAAAACAGCTGTAGTATGCACGAAAATCCAAACGATGTGTCCAAACAAAATCCAACCAGATTACGGTGAATGATCGAACTCGCGAAAAACACCAGAAATTCGAGCTATATCCTGGTCACGGCACCATGAAGAATCGCGGAGTTTCGGATCGATTTTGTGCAATATTTACCAAACGTTGTGTTACTTTCAAGTTCCAAAATTCAAGAGAGTGTATTTCTGATTTCTGCCCTATATATAAACATTCTTATGAGTGTCGTGAACGCGAGCGACACTCATCCCTACTCACTATCCTTTGAAATATTTCACTAAACCCGGTGATGAAATATTTCACTAATTAAACTTGACGAAACTAGTTTTCGTTAAGTTAGTTTGACGCCCAAGCGTAAACACAAATGTTTGATCATATTGAGATAGTTAGAGATTAGACTATTATAAATATCAAAGCTCATGATCAGATCCTTGCAGAAGAGCAGCAATTATTTCTTAACACATTTCTGACGGCCTGGCCGCATTGCTAAAAGGAGCAATTGATATCCAATAACATCGTGAATAACGGTGAATTCTCAATCGATATCAAAGACCATTTTGAGGTTCCTAATACCCTTTATGGTAACCATGCTCTGGCTGTACGAACGTGTCAGAAATGGATATTTTGTATTGAAAGACGAATAACGTACCAGACCGTCAAAAGACAATACTTGACAAGATCCATCGCAAATCCTAGTAGAAATAGCAAAGGTACTTGAAGCTACTCAGCCTACCATCGTTAGCCATCGTTAGAAATTGGTTGCCTTGTGAACTGAAGCCATGAGACGAGAGCCAAATTTGTCTTGTGAACAACTACAAAAATGATATTGCACCTTTCCATTCTAGAATACATCTTCAATTTACTTAAAATAAACCACACGAAGATAATTAAAGTCCTGCTATAGGCACTTTTTACAAAAAATCTGGGTTTACAAACACTCGAATCAAAGCATCACGCCCTATTCTAAATCTATCAAAGATTTCTAAAAAAAGATCCTTTTAACCAACAAAACGTGCTCATTTCACAAACGTAGTATAAAGGATTCTTTCTACGAAACGTTCAACATACCAACACATTTAAATCGCTCATCTAAATGCAATTAAAAATGGAAACATCCCAAACACGAAATTCGGGTTCGTTGGAAAGATTGCGCATCACCAGCGCTATTGTGTTTCATTCGTTTCCCACTCTGGTTTTGTTCAAAAAATTATCATAAAAGGAATTGCTTTATAACCGATCTCCGGGGAGTTGCCATTTTATTCAGCGATTCTCGCAAGCGGCCACCAGATTTCGCTGCCGAATCCCTTTATCCTTTGATATTGTTTTATAAGACACCTCGTTTAACACTCCTGCAGTGCTACTGCTACTGCTGCTACCGAGTGTTGCTCATGAATTTTTAAAGCATACAAATTTATTAAAGAATCTCCCCTTTACGACGCGGACTAGCTCATTATGCAAATGTAGTCAGGATGACTACGAGATGAACGCTGTGCCGCTATACCGCTGCGTCTCGATGCCATATCCTTCCGAGCATGGGACCAACAAACAGATGTTGTTCACGGTCTCTTGCCATGTTCTTGCCTCCAACGTCTCCTCGCTCCAAGCGCCGTTCTGGCAGAGCACCATAATGGGAAAAAGAAGCGTCCACCATCGACAGATTGGCTTGGTTTCGTCGCATAGATTGCACGGACAGCCATAGGACTCGAATGGCCGCTGCAGTTGCACCAACAAGCGCTTGTTCTTGTAAGCCCATTCCAAGCTCCCGCGGGCCAAATTCAATTCAACCAACCGTCGATCGGTGCGCTCCACCGGAGTCCTATCGTGCGATGTTGCGCCAGAACTATTGACTGGGAAACTGATAAACTGCATCATTGGATCCGTCCCTGCTAGCCCTTCGAACTTGCTATAAATAGCCGTTCCAACAGCCCCGAAGAGCACTGACTCTGTGCTATGGAATTCAACGCACGCTCTGCTGGTAACTAGCAAGTGTGCCTCCAGGCCTTACCCCAGCACTTATCACCACCGCCGATGTTCCTTTACACTTGGAAGACATTTTTCGTGTCTGCTTCGCTGTCTGACGGCTTGTTTGACGCGTATGGACACGCATGTTTTCGTCATGTACAATTTAACAACGATTGATCTCTTACTTTTTTCCTAGTCTTACACTGTCCGCAAGCAACCGATAATCTTTAACCTGCAGTACACTAGTCGTACATAGCCCGCTAAGGCTTAAATACCGAACCACATCCTACAATGGCAGTAAAATTTGACAATCAATTAAGCAAATTAACATGTAGCTTCATGTAGGATTCCAACGCATCCCGATCAGTGTAGGGACGGATGGTGGAGGTGCTGTACTTTCCCAACTGTCCCAAAACAAAGTTACGATTGTTCAACTACACAATCAATCACCTGCCCGCGTGACAGCGTACTAATGGGGAGCAAGGATAAATATTTCGCAACACATCGGCTATAATGATTTACATCAATAAGCAACTCATTATGGTTGATGATGTAATTGAAAGTGAATGAATTGAGGCGCGGAATCGGAAGCGGGGCGGAACTCGTGTCCATCGCCCAATTGGAAACAAACAATGAGCGTCCGGGCTATTTTGCTTAGCTGATTGGCACGATTGATACTCATTTAGGTACAAATGAAATACTTCTGATTCAATTAAATTTACACTTCTTTAACGATTGAATCACCTCATCAGCGCAATAATATATTTGGCTTGTTTTCTATTTTGTAATTTTCGAAAATCCGTTTCTTTTTCGAACAAAGTACGGTCAACTAGTACGAAACTTTTCACTTTAATTTCGAGCTTTTATTATTATGTTCGATTCTGACAAATCATTATGAAAATTATTACTTTTAATATTGTATTAATAAAAATACTGATAAAATCTTCTAATCGTCAATGGAGGCCATACAAACTCTATGAAAATGAAGTAAAAAAGTCAAATAGCACAGAACAGCTCTACAAATTTGTTCAGAATTTAAACTTACAAAAACCTAACTCAACAAAGTGCGAGCCAGATACGGCGTCCGGGTCCTGCTAAAATTTTCCATGTAGAATTTGCGGTAGGCTTCTTTCTAAATTTGATTTTATGATTTCTTTCTTATTATTGGAACTGCTAACGGAAAATTAGAGTATCCTTAAACCGTTTGTTTATCCAAATTGCCATGGAGATATAACTCTTCCCAACAATTTGTGCAGATATGTAAAAAAATGTGAACAAATATTTGTGCTTTACGCGTAACCTGTCGCATATTTAATACTACCAAGAAAACTCATGTATAACTTCTCTTTACTATAGAACACTAAACTGAACATTCACTTCATCTGTACAGCTTATCAACAAATAGAGCTTAAAATATCCGATAAAATATCCTAAAATAATAGAAATGGATCCGCTCATCAATTACTACTTTTCGATTCTCATATGGTTATGATAAAAAAGTTAAATTTAATTTAACTCATGCCATTACTATTACTACAGCGACAAGCTCCTGGTTCATGGGAGCTAACCATCCTAAAACAGACCATCACCATCATCTACCGATTGTAGATGAGCATTCGCTTCGGAACAAACGATCTACACGCTTGAGTCAGCAAAAATTACGCCCGCCAGCAGAAAAGCAATCTCTCGCTTGTCGTGTTACCGGAGCTTCTGCTTCTTCTGCCTAGATACTGCCTAGATTTTCACCCGACATGGCAGCATGGCAGGCTCGGTTGACAGGAACAAAATGAACAGGACACTTTGCAGCACCCAGTCCCTGGAACACCAAGCCAAAAAAAAACACACACACACACAAAAACGCTTCCAGAGAAACACCAAACAGAACCTTCGTGCTGCGTCGTGTGATGGGCTCGCTCCAATACACTGCGGAATCAACCCGGGTCTAGCTAGGAGTCTAGTGGTTGCGTACGGGACTGGCAATGTGAGACAATGATATCTTAATAAATTACTCTATCGTTTGCTTCAGACATTTGCTTTTTTCCGAAAATCTACTCCATTCACGGGACGGATTGTTCTCCCCAGAAAGACGACTCCTCGTACCGACGCACGGGAAGCGAAGTGAAGGGTGCCAAACGTGGAGCCGGCTTCTTTCACGTAGCCTTTTACACGCCTTTCACTCCGTTCTAAGTCATCTCGGTACAGTACAGTCAGTGACGCACACTGTTTCGTATTCGGTCGTTAGTCAAGTTTTTCCGGCAAAATGGATTGCATTACCACTCTCGGAAGTGCTGTTATGAACGCTTTTATCTTGTCCTGCTTGATAAACGCATTGACTGCTAAGGAAAAACAGAACACACAAAGTTACTGGTAAAGGCCGATGTGTGTTTCTAAAGAACCCGAGAATTTGAACCGATTTAAAACTAGCTATAATAAAGTTTACATCGATCGATGCTATAAGTAATAGTCATTGATGCATATTGGCTTTGGTATAGTAATAAAACACAGTTAAACGAGGACAACCAAAAAAAAATATCATGTGTTTTCTACTTGAGTTTATAGATTAATCTGACCAAGCTGAACTTCAAAAATTATAAAAATTAAGTATTCTTTCTGTTTGTGTTTTGATTCATGATTGCATTACGGACCTGAAAGCAAGTTTTACCAAAAAACGAGGATATCACCGATAAAACTTCTGACATAAGATGTCCTGGATTAGGATATTGTAAGGAATCTGGGTAGCTGCCTAGAAGTTGAGCTCCTCCCGCTAGTATCACTATTTCGATGAAATATTCAACCAACTTCTAGAGCGTACACTAGATATTATGCGACTACCGCCGACTACAGCATTGACGAAACCCAAGGAGCCATTCAAGATGACGTTTTAGATTAACGAAACTGATACCATAACGATGATGGCAGCACCAGTATACCTGTTAAAAATTACTATTAATTAAAAATTAAAGATTATTAAAAACAGATTAATTGCAATACACCAAGGCCGAAAGCAAAATCCTCCGATTTATTTTAGCTCCGTATGCGTGTGGGTCCACTTCTACAATGAATTACTAAATATCGCGCATTGGTTTGACTAATCACACTCTGGTGATGTGTTCATGTCAAAAAATATTATACTGAGCAATCGAAACCTTAAAGGACGTCCAAATCAACAGGAAAAGATCAAAATAACAGCAGACAGGAGAAACCGTATATGATATCGAGGATTTTTTTAGATGGCATGAATATCAAATACTTAAATTTTTCAATTAATCATGTCTGCCGTACACCGTCTTAATCCTCTCTGTCACTGACAGGATAAGCAGGAATAAATAAAAAAACAAGAAATTAAGCTTAGCAAGTGCTACAGACGCCCCACAAAAATTAGGCACCCCCTTTAGGCATTAGAAAAATAAAAGCAAGTTAAAATCTTCTCAGATGTGTTCTCTTCTCTTGCATGTATTTTTCCACTCAAACAATATTTTATACCCATTCTCGATTGATTGTTCTTGATTAACACTTCCAAAATCGTTTTGCTCTCTCCTCTTGGTACCGATAAATTCTTCTACGATAAAATTCTCCAGTAAGCGAGCAACCCTAGACATCAGTGTCAAGTTCAAGTTCAGGTGTAGGTCATAATGGATTACTGGTACCCAGCATCGGAAAACCCGTAAGACCTACCACCACCCAGGGCCCATAACAACATCGCATGCTTACGATCGTTTCCAATCAGTTAAAACGCATAATTATGAGTGCAACAGCTGTGCAAGGCTAGCAAAACGTAACGAAAAAAGGGCACAAAACTGCACAAAACAAAAGGAAAACAACGCTTACACCACACGCTGCCGCTAGTGAGCATAATTTATTAAGAAAATGACCATATTTAGTGGCCCATTCTACGCTAGGTGGTTTCAATACCGGCGTGCATCACGAAAAAGCCGTGAGGAAATCGACTGTTATGTTTTACGACAATGTTATACGCGATCGACCGCCTTGCACTGATTGAGTGATGATAGACAGTTGGTTCGTGGAAGGCTGGCCTGAGCAGCGCTGGGAAATGGCTTCACTCTTCATCAACAGATACTTGACATCCGTTATATGGTAATGTAACGCACGGTAGGGCAAGAGTTTTTGTAGCAAACCTTAGTTTTAATGCATTCATTGCGTGTGAGCCGACAAACCAACGCTCGATCCATACTAGACTGTGAGCCGACCGTTGCACTATGCCGCACAACATGTTGGCTGATGTTGCGTGACAAACCTACTGGATGCTGTACAACATCCAGCGATGTCGCACGGAGGTCTGTCAACTTTGCTCGCTTCACGAAGCACTCCGAAGCCGAAGAAGTTCAGCAACGACGACGATCGGGCGCGCTTACGTCACAGCAATCATCCCTTCTTTCGTCACCCAGCCAACCTTAGCCCGTCCGGCCACTCCGTGGGAGCTTTATAGTGGCGTCATCGTCACGATCGCAAACGAGCACGCGCATTCAAGTTCAATGCTGAGGCCAGCGTCTTCAGGTATGCGGAGCGGCACGTTTGGCGTGTTTGGTCGTCTTTCCCGCTCGGACAGTAGTAGGAAACAACCGTCTCGCTTCGATTGTACGTGTTTGTTTACTGCCGGATCGTTTGCGACCGTGTGCCACTAAGAAGCATCCACCACAGTCGACATTGCCGCTGGCGGCCAGTTTCATCACTCCTTCAAGTTTCGCCACCCCTCTTCCCTCATCCAACCTAACCAGGGTGAACGAAAACTAGCGCGGATCGCCACCACCACCCGTTCCTTGTGGAGCTGTGCTAAACTGGATTCGTGTCCCGTTTGGAGCTTCGGCTTGTTTGTCTCCCGAGTCTCCCGACTCGAAGTAGTGAGCATAATTTATTAAGAAACGACTGGCCACGGTCACAGGCGCACAGTTTGACCGTACGTCCGTGTGTGTGTGTGTGTGTGAGTGAGTGTGTGCATATGTGCACGTATGGGAGAGTGTGTTCCCGTGAATGAGCATTCCTTGCAGGAGGATCTCATCCAACAAGGATCCCAAACAGTGAAAAAGATCAGTGCTTAGTGCTACGAAGAGAAGAATAAGCCATGTGCGTAAGGTGTTACAACTCCACCATCAAGTGCCAAATTGTATGAACTTTGCACTCAATTCTGTGATGCCCCTGAAGGTGTAATCGGGTTCGAAACAGCTTCGAAAAGACCTTTCAAACACACGCCAAACTGTAGAACAACCAAGGCAAAACGGAACTACGGAAAATTAAATTTAAAAAACCGATCTTGGAACCGAAGTCCTTTGCAGGATCTTGCCGCGATCTCAAGGTACTGTTACTAGTTGAAGCAGACAAACACACACGGAATCGTTGGTGAAAGTTGGTTTTCTGTTGGCGTTCTTGTGCCGTGTCCATGTGTATCTTGTTGAATGACAATTCTGGAATTTTAACACAGACGATACAGTGAAACAGCAGCTCCGTTTTCACAAATTGCGTGTGAGTGCAGTAGTAGCTTAACCTGTTGATAAGTATCGAGCTTGCAGAGTTAGGAGAATTTGTCGTCGCTGAAGGTATGTTGCGATAATGTGCTAGTGTTAAACAAGTTTTGAAACAACTGATAAGTACAGCCAAAAAACGGCGAAGCATTCTACTACATGCCCAAGATTTACGACCCGTGTAAGTGATAATCATCTTTATGTCATGCAAATTATCAGCTATCACTCGGTTACGGGAAGGATAGTGCAGCAACCCAACCTCGTTGACGTTCGAAGTATCGCCCAGAGTGCCAAGTGGATTGGCACATAAATTTTTCACTCTGCATTCTCCCGATGCAACCACTGATACGCCGATGTCTCAAGAATTCAACACCAACACCGAAAAAAAAACCGGTACTTTTGCCGAAACGATCTACACTCGGCTCCAAATCGAATCGACTACCCTAGGGAGCTGGTTATTATTTTCCGGACCGTACTTGCCATGCTTGCATCGAATAAGCGTTCTTTTTCTTGCTCGAGTGCAATATTCTTCTACCGGTGAAAGTTGCCCAGACATGTTAGGTTCTTTGGGTCATCGCGGTACTCGGTGTGCGCAATCGATGGAATTATTGTTTCCTTACTTTTTCTCACCGTACACATATTCCCCAATTTTTTAAATTACTCGTCAGATAAAATCAATTTACCCCCTTTATGGTAATTTTAATTTATGTTCCCCGACGGCCAGTAAGTAAATCACGCTCCGCAGCAACATGAAAACTTTCCCATTTAAATCGCACAAGAAATAAAAATAGCATCACAACAACCGCCCAGTTCTCTTTTACGACACACTGAATACCCGAATCCCGGTATTTCATAATGAACTCGTGAACCACATTCGGAACAAGTTATCTGGTCAGGGGTGTGCACCTTCGACTCACCTTTGTGCAACACCTGATCGTTGTGCAAGGATAGCGAGAAACGACAGTGGACACGCACCCGGGGAATGCCGTGGATCGTTCCGAAACTGTTCTTTCGTGCCATTCTTGTACGCTTGCACGGGAGGAAGCCATGGGAGAATAATGTAATTATGATTGATCTTCCCGTTTTCGCTTCCATCCGTTTTGCCGATCATTTTGCTTCCAATTATGATGTATATGATTATGGAAACCGACAGGCACGTCAAACAAGCGTCAACCACCTCGATCGTATGCTGTAAAAAAACGGCACGTTACACTTCGTTTAACTTTTGGACGATAATCGATTCGGAGCACTTGCGTCCCCGAAAGGCCTCCAAAACGGGAAAATGGTTGTCATTAAGTTGTGTACTTTGGGGAGATATTTCGCGAATAACATTAACCAAATGAGTGTGACATTTTTGTTCGTAAAAAAAACCCCCAAATTCGGCCATGCATTGGGTGCCGGAAAAAACCGAGGATCGTCAACAGAAGGAAGAAAAAAACAATTGCCCCACACTTCGTCACGAACTGAGCCCTCATAACAATCGCTGTACAACACGCTGTTCGACAGCCGTGGATGGCCTGTTGGGCTGGGTTGTACCTCTCACGATTATGCTAATCATCCCAGCCCGGTCAGCTGGTGCGGTAGTAGCTTGCCGAACGCCACAATTTGGAGCACTCGAAACCTCGAAGATGTTCCGACGCGTGCGGCGTCAACGAGATCAAACAACCGGAACCATTCGGACCGAATCATGATGCCGACGGTCTTCCCTCATTAGGATCGATCATAACATGGATATGACGGCGGATGTTTTGCTGTTCTCGCGTCTTCCTAATGGACTCGTCGTCGGTGACCCGCGAGGTCACCCGACAAGCATCCGTCACATTCCAACGCGACCTGCTCATCATCCAGTGTGGCTGTGCGTTGCGAGCTTCTAGATGGAAACAGCACACTACTAAATCCCTTTTGCTCGCATCAGCACATTACCTCTCGAGGCCTTTTTTTTCCGCTAAATCGATTCCAAGTCCCGTGAATAAACATAATCCAAATTATCGCACACGGTTACCGATGCTCTTACACTTACACACTCATACCGATAATTAATAGGCACACGATTTGAGCGTCCTCCTTGGCGCATCTTTGCCCTCACGAAGCGACTAATTAATTTTGCCACAATGCCTTCCACTGAGCGGTCAACGTCAACGGGCATCACCTCGCGGCTGGTTCATCTCGTACACCTAACGTATCCCTCGAATCGATCGGATATAAAAACGATGCTGTGCTGTGTCTTTGATTTTATTACACTAACGCCGATACAAAAGTCTGCGTATTTCAAAACACAAGATTGATGATTTCCTTTCGCGCATCCATTCCGCTAAGAGTTCATTCCAATTAACCTGCCTCTGCTAGAGCCGGCTAGAGAGTCTGTAAACAAAACCTCGATAAGAAGAAATGTCTGCTTGCTGTGGCAGATTCGTTTATCAGTACCGAAACCTGCCATTTAACAGTCGAAAAAGCCTTCCGCTTTTTCTCTATCTGCTGCGCAACATTTACAATGATTAACAGCATAATTGCAGAGGAAGCTTCCTCGTGAAAAGTAAACGAACTCCCGCTTATTTAATCACGCAACGACTGCAAATGGCCTTGACATTCGTTCCGCTCCACGGTTGGCCCGTTGTGTTTCCCGAGCGAGCTCATTTTCATTTTTCCCACACGGGCACACTTCACACAAAATCACTGCCCAATCGGTTGGCCGAATGTTTCAGCTGGCCAACGGTTCCTCAAATTGCTACCGAAGTCTTCATCGTAAGCCCGGCGTTTCGACAAGCCTGTCCATGAAGACAGTTTAATTAACCTTAACACAGACGTGAGCCGCCGCGTCATGTTGCATGTTCTGCTTTGGTGCAAGCGTCACCCGGAACATGGACGGGTACTGTCAATTGTCCAATTTAATGATAACGACAACGCACTTCCGTAACCGAGCGTTACGTGGCGTATTTTACACCCAAATCCTGCGAATTCTACGCACGCCCTTCAGCATTTTCATGTTCGATGATGATCACTGCATTTGATGCCACCGTTTTTTTACGTTTAGCATGTGTTGTTTAGTTTTTTTGGTTGCAGGTGCCTTACTTGTTTCTTTTCGCAAATGTTTGTGTTTTTTTTTTCCTCTCTTCTGCTTCCCGAACAAGCTACCATGCATTCCAACCAAGTATCGGACGCTTCTCAACCAAAAAACGTGCCAAGAGTTGACCGATTGTGTGTCGACTCCAGCAAGCGATTGGCCCGCTCGATCAATTACCGAATTTTAATTTGATGACACGCTTCTCCACGCCACCATGAATACTGACGACCGAAATGTGCAGAATGTCCTCGATCACCCTGAAAGCACAACGTGCGCTCGGGATGAGTTCCCCATGTACGGTGTGAAGCGACCAAGATTACCGATCCGCAAGGGATTTTGAAGCCAAAAACTTGGCATTGATCAGTATTCTGCGTGGATGGTGAACGATTTGAGCTTTCGCAGTTATGATTTCCTTGTCTGTTTAGCCATTTCGCTCCAGCGACCACAAGGAGAACAAAAAGATCGTATAAAACGAGCAAGAATTTCACTGGCGCAATGACGACAGCGCCCGGTTATCTGGGACATAACGAATGAATACTGATCAGCAAGGTGGAATCAAAAGTAGAATACGATTTCGCTTTCTTGCGATCACATTTTGAATAGTGAAATTTCGATCCTCAGGACAGAGAACAGCACATTTTTGAGGTCTACAGTACTCGCCTCGCTCTATGGAAAAACTCGTTCAACTGAATCATACGATCATATCGCTAATTATGGAAGGTGGAATTTTGGAAAACCTGTAACCTGAAGCTCGCTTATTTAATCACGCAACGACTGCAAATGGCCTTGACATTCGTTCCGCTCCACGGTTGGCCCGTTGTGTTTCCCGAGCGAGCTCATTTTCATTTTTCCCACACGGGCACACTTCACACAAAATCACTGCCCAATCGGTTGGCCAACGCTCGCCAACGGTTCCCCAAATTGCTACCGAAGTCTTCATCGTAAGCCCGGCGTTTCGACAAGCCTGTCCATGAAGACAGTTTAATTAACCTTAACACAGACGTGAGCCGCCGCGTCATGTTGCATGTTCTGCTTTGGTGCAAGCGTCACCCGGAACATGGACGGGTACTGTCAATTGTCCAATTTAATGATAACGACAACGCACTTCCGTAACCGAGCGTTACGTGGCGTATTTTACACCCAAATCATGCCAATTCTACGCAAGACCTTCAGCATTTTCATGTTCGATGATGATCACTGCATTTAATGCCACCGTTTTTTTACGTTTAGCATGTGTTGTTTAGTTTTTTTGGTTGCAGGTGCCTTACTTGTTTCTTTTCGCAAATGTTTGTGTTTTTTTTTTCCTCTCTTCTGCTTCCCGAACAAGCTACCATGCATTCCAACCAAGTATCGGACGCTTCTCAACCAAAAAACGTGCCAAGAGTTGACCGATTGTGTGTCGACTCCAGCAAGCGATTGGCCCGCTCGATCAATTACCGAATTTTAATTTGATGACACGCTTCTCCACGCCACCATGAATACTGACGACCGAAATGTGCAGAATGTCCTCGATCACCCTGAAAGCACAACGTGCGCTCGGGATGAGTTCCCCATGTACGGTGTGAAGCGACCAAGATTACCGATCCGCAAGGGATTTTGAAGCCAAAAACTTGGCATTGATCAGTATTCTGCGTGGATGGTGAACGATTTGAGCTTTCGCAGTTATGATTTCCTTGTCTGTTTAGCCATTTCGCTCCAGCGACCACAAGGAGAACAAAAAGATCGTATAAAACGAGCAAGAATTTCACTGGCGCAATGACGACAGCGCCCGGTTATCTGGGACATAACGAATGAATACTGATCAGCAAGGTGGAATCAAAAGTAGAATACGATTTCGCTTTCTTGCGATCACATTTTGAATAGTGAAATTTCGATCCTCAGGACAGAGAACAGCACATTTTTGAGGTCTACAGTACTCGCCTTGCTCTATGGAAAAACTCGTTCAACTGAATCATACGATCATATCGCTAATTATGGAAGGTGGAATTTTGGAAAACCTGTAACCTGAAGCTGCACACAACGCACATCCACCCCCAAACAAAGTGATCAAAAGCGATCGTGTGGTTAATTGATTCACGCATCTCGCTACAAAAGACTTCAACCGCACCGCAAGCAACGAACCTCCGGAATCCCGCCATCCGGCGTGTCGTGCTTTTCTTTTGTCCGCACACGTGGTGGCTTTGTTCATTTGTTCGCTTGTTAAAATAAAAAATACCCCTAATCGGTCGATAGATCCCGCTCTTCTTTCTTTGTGTTGAGCGTGCTCCTGCCCGAGCTGATTATTAATGATGCAAAGAGCTGCTTCATTCCATTGTTCCGCTGACACATTCACTTATCGCCTTTTGAGTCATATTTAAACTTCATCAAATTGACCGATAATCATGGATGACTTCGTTTTCCATACGAATGAAAATCAAGCAACGCACACCTCAGCTGAATAATGGCGTGCGTCATGAACATACGGTGCAGCGATGCCGAGTCTCTAAGCGGCACTAATTAGATACGATACTCGCTTGCATTGTGTGCAAAGGCAGACAAAAAAACCCATCCAAAGACAAACAGAAAGGTCCTATGTTTGCCCTATCTAATGATCGTTGCTGGGTGAGACACACAAACAAGTGCCAAAAACCTGATTCCGTTTATTGCTGCAAAAACGGATCGGATGTTAAACGCGCGCGCTAGATAGACGCTTTTGGTGCTATTGCCGCTTAAACAATCGCACCTTCGCAAGTACGCTCGACATCATCAAACTTTTGCAAACATCGGCCACAAAGCGATTTTACGATCTCCGGTCGTTCCCCAGCTTTTCAACCTGCTTTTATCGTGTCTTGATTACCACTCGGTGAATCTTCACCATAACGTTCCTTTTTTCCACAAGACTAGTGTGTGAACCAGCTTCGGCCGAGTCGTACCCGTCGAGTTACCGAGCATTTACGACATGCTCCAGGAATTTGCATAATTTCGTCATATAAAATGATAAACGCTCTCGCTTGTACGGCACGGCACGGGTATGACGATTCGCCAAACGCCACACCGACCGACCGGCGATGACCGGACCCGAATGACATAAAGACGACGTACCGCTGAAGCTTGAGGGACCTGGTGCCGATTCGACCTAACACCGTAGCGAGTCATTAGCTCGGGTATGCTCGGGCCACATTAACTACCGGCATCCGACTGGGGGTCACCCGCATGTAGCGAAAACATGTACCAACGCGCATCAAGTCGCAAGTTCAAGGCCTATGGCATCATCATCATCAGCATGATCATCTTCATGATCTTACTCGCTGCCGTCATGGTTTCTGGTCGTCCATTAGGTTCTTGCTTCTTCGTTGCTTTAAGAACTCGGATAACAGAACCATTAGGGAAACCCCTTTTTAATACAAGCACACACACAAAGAAACAGACCCCAACACAAGATCGTTTCGCGTTAGGTGAACTCGCAAGACTTTAGCATGTTATTGTACAGATCGAAAGAATGCCGAAGATCGTTCACCTCGATCGATGTGAAAGTCTGGAGCTGGACAGCAAAATTGGGCCACCGGTATTGATGGTGACAATTTTTCAGCAACACGCACGCACGCAAACACAACAAACCAACCTTCCAAAACCTTTCGCATCCTGTTCTGTGCCTTTGGTGAAGAAGCTCAATACAGCAACAAAACGAGAAGACGGTCCGGTCCGTGTGGATGAGCTTCTCGCAAACTCTCGCGAACCATCGGACCGGAAAGAAGATAATGTTTCGTTCTTCCATACCAGCCCGGCCACACCGCACTGTTCAAACACATTAACCTGCTCCGGTGTATTCCAGTTCGGATTAAGAGAAATGGGCGGCGCGACATACATTTCGGCCGATACTTTCAGCCCTACTGCATCCCACCCGAAAACCCTCGGGCATGAGAAAACTCTCCAAACAAACGGCGAGAACGAGAATACGGTTAATAAAAATAATATTCCTCCACCCCTCCCCGTTCTTCCCCCGATTACCCTCGGGAAGAACTTTGATAAACAAAGTATTCGCCAGAAATAAGGCCACAGAAAGGACGCGATCGCATATGCAAAGTGGGTGAAACCAGTTTTTCTTTGCTCGTTCTTTCGTTGGACTTTTGAAAATGGCAACACATTTCAACGAAATCTCCGACACACCGGATGAACAGCAAAAATTGGCGACAGCTAACGAATGACACCGGGAGAAACTCACCGATTTCTTGAAGAAAAAGAGAGAGAAACAAAGAACTATGAAACAAACAACTAAACAAAAACCATCCTCCAGCGGTCAACCACCACCGTGAATGTGACTTCATATCTTAAACGCTTGCAAACAGAGCATCGGCTTTAGCTTCTTCCGACAGCAAACACTGTACCACAGCTGGAATGGAAAGTTGTGCACCAGTTTGACCCTTCTTTACCCCCATTGCATACTTCTTGCCGTACCAGGTCCTACACAAACGCGACCAAAAACGGTGCTAATAAGACCGAAAATTAGACCAAATGTCAGTTCGCGGAAACCTCACGGAACAGCCACAAACAGGTGCTGCCGTTCTGGTTTCCCGCTTCTCGCTTGCCTACTTGTGTGAGCAAAACAAAAACCAAAAAAAAAAACGGCAACGACGAGTGCACGACCACAACATGCCGCAAAGCATGCACAAAACGACATCTAAATCTGACAAGCATTACCGAACTAGGATTAGTGTGTGCGGCGGGCTACATTCGCCCGCGAATGAGATGCACGGGTAAAGGCGCATGATACGATCGCGAAAAAAGAAAGAGCGCTTGAATTATTCATACCACAAAACAAGCGCACCGGCCAGAAATCCCGGGCGAGACAAGATTCGCAAACGACCTTTAAACATGCGCCACATGAGCGCCTGGTAAACGAAGTATAAATGTCTTTGGGTAAAGAGACACAATATACAAACATCCGCCACTTCTTAGGCAGCACCCGCAACGATAGGGATCAATTGCCTAGTTTCCTCTTTTGGGGAAGCAGATTGATCGATCGGCGGCATGTACCTGGTATCTGTGGGACGGGATCGCAATGCAAAAATTGGTTGAAAGGGTTGTAGAAAGAGCAGATCGAGGAACATCGGCAGCAAAAAGAAATGCCCCAATGCCCTCGTATTCGATCGTACGAATTCAGTAAATTAACCTCATCTACAGGAAAGGTACCAATGAGTGGGACTGGCGGGCATTTAGCGAGAGCACCGCACGAAGGGGAAGGGCCAGAAAACACGGGTGAAAGTCGGATTAAACAAGGATTATCCTGCTTAAGCTGAAATGAGTCCAATGGTTGTAATAATATTTTATTTAACAGAACTACAGCCTATCTAGCTGCCTACACGGTTCGTCCGGTTGGACGGTTAGGTCATGTTCTTGGCGCTTCATTCGCCACAGTGGGAAAGTTTAGGATAATTTCAGGCATCATAAAACTACTATTTTTAGATTATCTTGGGTGAGAATAGGAAAAACACTATCGGTTTTATTACAATGAGATGTAGAAGTAAAATTACAAATTTTATAAGCCTATGGAGGTTGTAGTGCCGTAGATGGAGAAACTTTTTTTAAAAAGAACCTTGGAACCTGTTGAAGAATTCAAATGATATTATGTCAAACATGAACAAATTATACTGTACCAAGCACTGATCAACAAAAATATCAAATATATGAAAAAATCGCTAAAATTCTTATAATTTATAAAATTTCATTGTTTTCTTACAAATTTCACAATTTCTAGTCTAATGCTCGAATAATAACTGTAATTATTCTTATTCTCATCAAATTAACCACTCAATATCGATGTGAGAAGAAACGGATCATATTCGGGTTCAGTTTATACTTCAACAAGATTACAATATCGTTGTGAAATGATATTCGATTTTCCTTTATGATTCATTTACGCTCAAACCACATAATTCTTGACGTTTAACGTTGTCAAATAACTATATTGTCGGTTTGAAAAATAACACAAACATTGTTCTTGAATTCACTTGAGCAAATTGTTGAGCTATTCTCAAGCTGTCAATTTGGGTTAGATTTTTGTGGAGATTTGAGAGACACAATTGACAGAAGCTCATGGTATTTTTTTTATGGTATTAATCGTTGGAAAATCATACAAACTTCACGTTTTAACTGTTCGCTTTTTTATATCGTACTTTGTTGATGTTAAACATCTAACTTATATTTTTTATTTTGAATTCGTAAAAAAAAAACATTTTGCTTCAAATCGATGATGGTTTTTGTGCCAATGAACTATTGCAACACAGTTCTTTTGATTAGTAAAACAATTGGTACACAACTTAAACATCTTTAGAGCACAACTGGCAAAACTTTTGTATGAAGTGTGCAATTCCAACAGGATGAAAAACACCCGTGTTTGAGAATTTTGACTCAGCAGTTTCGTTACAATTGTTCTTTCAGTTAAAAAGGCTGAATTCAAATAAAATTATAATAAATCGGCTAAAGACATTCGAAGTTACAGACACTAAAAACATATGAAAACCAATTTGTACTTCCCTATATTTAAATCGAATAATACCTAGTTTAAACCTAGATCGTTTTATCCCACTGTGCATCGTCGAGAATTTGCTATATTTTGTTACACGTTCAAAAACACCTAACAAGAAGGCGTTCGGCTCATAATTTTTCCCTCCGTCCTGTCTGCCATTCGCCCACTCGGCCTCCTTACAATGACCTTGTTGCACCGGACACTTTCTTTCTCTCTTCGCTCGAGGTCGAACGGTGCTCGTTTAGTATGCCGCGGGCATCGTCAGCGTGGATTCGCGTGGATGCATTTCTCTCTCCGCCCTAACCCGATGCATCCAGGGCGTCTTACGTCATTCGATTGCAATCCAAAACATCAGGAGTGCACAGTAGTGCCCTACACCGGCAGCCGGACTGCAGTGGGACGTTTTCAATTGAGGCTGGAGAGTAACCGGAAAACGGACAAGGATTTGCCTTCTACAGAAGTGTCTGTCCCCTTTAATAAACTCATCAGCAGAAGCTGTCGCAGAACAAATAATTGCACGCAAGCGTTAATACGCACGCATTGTTGTTTCGGGGCGTGTTGTATATTTGCTTTGGAAAAGCTTTTTTTACGACGATACGCGGCTTTCTGTTTTTCGTTGCCCTTTTTTGGTCTACTTGTGCGCCACTCACTCCCCAAATGCCACCGCAAACAGTTTTCCATTCTGTTGCCAATTTTCATTTCGTTTTCCGCTTTCAGTGCCACTTTTTACATCTCTCTATTCGTCATGCACGTGCTCGTTTTGGGGATTGTTTTACCCCTTTTCATTTTGTTGGGGCGCCTCCGTTTGGTATCTCGGGATGGGGAACTTAACGAACCATTCATAAATTCTCATCACTAGCATTACCCTCGGAAAAGTGCATGCCGCAACAACCTCAATGCCGTGACCACAATCCACACCACCAGCAACTGACGGTGCACCCGTCGAACGCGCGCACGCCGGACAATCGCAATCGATTGCAAACACTGAACGAACTCACCAATCGTACATTTCCCCGAGTGGATAAAGTTGGAAATGATATAAAAAAGAATGCTTCTCGAACGAACACAAGCACACACACACAAAAAGCACACGTTCTGGACCTTTAATAAACACACTGGCGGGATTGGTGCTGACGACCGTGGGATTGAGAAAAGTAACGGACCACCACACGCTTTGAAAAATTGACCGATAAACTGAAATCGATGGAAGAACGGGACAGGAAATGGAAATCGCGAAACCTTCCTCTGTCCGCAATGATGTGGCGTTTGGCGAATGAAAGGTGGGAAAAATCAACAACTCCAGCTCCACAAATCCACCAAGTGTTTGGCCATTGGAAAAATGTATTGGAAATGAAAAATCGTTCAGCGGGGACCAAAAACGGAGCACACACATTTTTATACCGCCATTTTGTGTCCTTTCTCCCGTTTCGATATCCCAAAAACCCTTGGAACGTTGATGTTTATGCTGTCCCTGTACCGGGCAGCGTTATTATTTAGCAGCTCAATAGCGGTCGCTTAATTTCTGCCCTTCCCCGAATACACTCGATTGCGCACCTCTTCCCTCTCGGTGCGCCAGGTCCCTCGCCAACCGTTACGATTGAAAATTGCATTTTTTACGTGCCAGGAATATATGCGCGTTTTAGTATTTTTGCAATTCACTCTGCTTTCCGGTGTTGATCAAACTGCCCTCAAGTCCAGCCCACAACATTTCGCTAGTCAAATAAAACGCACAACAACGCACGGATACGGCCGGACAGTGCCGTCAGCTTTTGAGGTGATTTATTTATTTCTAGACAGTTTGGGAGTTGGCATTTGTACGCTAGCCTCACTTACGCCATTATCATTCCCTTTCACAGGGATTGTTGTGTGTGTGTTTTTTACACTTATTTCACATTCTAAATTCCAATGCTGTGCAATGTTGGTACAAATTAACTGAAGCATAGAAGTGAGATGCATTCTACCAAATTGTGGTGTGATGAATGAATGATAAAATAATAGACGTTAAAATTCATTTTTTAACTAATATAACTATCGGAGTTACGGCAACGATAGCGTGGTCTAAACTCCTTAGACAAATGAACTACGCCAATCACTAAAAAAGCAATTGCAATGAACTATCTACATTAACAAAAATAAATCGTTAGTTAACAACACCTATAAACTCACGACAGTGCCTTATTAGCTTCAGCAAAACTCTCTAAAACAATAATCAAAACCTTTTAAATGCTGCAAGATTTGGATATTGAAAGTAAATAGCGACAATCCTGACAGATGAACATGGTAACATGTCATGGAAAGCTCTTTCAAGTATCTAGTACTATTTTTTATTCATGTCGAACGTTCTGGCCGTATTGCTATCTAGTACTATTTAGTGATATATAATTGACCTAGATATGTGATATTGCGATTAAAAAATTACAGTCCAAAGCAACCATAGACTTCTTTGAAGCACCATAGACTTCTTCATGTATTCGATGATTGCCTGAGCCTCAGCGACGAGGCGTCTTCTTTAATTTTTTATTTCGATTTTAAGAACAAGTCGCGGAATAACAACATATAAGATTCAACTTTGTTATACCTTTTCGTAGGGGTTAAGCCCCATGCTTATGCTAATTAGCCGCCAACTACTGGATACTCTGAAAATAAACATTGCATAAGCCATCAATGAAATTGAGGCTCGATTTATGCGCCAAATCCATGGATTTTTTTAACATTTCTGGCATCTTTCAATGTATGTAAACTTTAAAAATGAACTTTGTTACATTTAATTGTACATCTATGTCGTTCCATGCGTCCCTCGGAAGTCTTATTTGCGTACAATAAGACCCCAAATCGAAATGAGTTTGACATCACAGACTCGATAATATTTAAAAACAACTCAATTTCACGTACGTCAACATTATCACTCACCTTTTTATCCCGTTTCTTCTTACGCTGTATTTCCCAAATATAAATCGCTACCGGACAATCCCGTGTTAACCTTATCGGACGCGTTCAAATGCAAATACCCGAGCATAACACTCTCCTCCAACTCCATGACAACACCCACCAACACCCCAACAACATCAATCGAACGTGCCACGCCAGACAGACAGGTGCTTAAAAGCTTACGGTTCGATTGGAATCATGCGTGAATAATGGTTGCGTCCCCCACGAAAGAAATGATTTTCCGCCCTCTTAACCCCACACGCGCCACAGGCCAATAGCTTTTCACCGCTAACGGCAACTTTGCAACCTGCACCTGCCAGATAATTATTGCATGCATTCGTGCAATTATATACCACTAGCCCATAGGTATAGTATATATATTGCACGTGGCGGCTCTTGTTCACCGTGACCAACACAGGCCAGCTGAGATGAAAGCACCCGAAATGCGTGATGCCCTTCATCGGCTAAACTTGCCCCAAACTACGCAAGCCGGCTTGGAAGGGCTAGGCTGTGTTACCGGGCATCATCATCGTCGGGCGTCGCACTGGTCGCCTCTAATTGATTTATGGCTTCGCCTCGTTGAAAGTCGCCTCCAGAACATAGGGGCGCATCCAAAAAGTCGTCCGGAATCGGCCGGAAGGATTACGATCCATTTTCCAACAAACATCGCTCTACCTTGTGCCGGGTCAGCGGCACTGCCACACCAAAAGGGGGTTTCGGTGTTTGGCCACTGATGATGTATTTCGGTCGTGGCAGCGGCTCATGGCCACGCTGGCGCCAACGCTATCGTCGCCGACCGGTGCGGAAGGATCAGTTCTAATTAGACGCCAATCGATTCTGATTACCGCCGTGCAATTAGCGAAAGTGTTTCTGCGACATCGTACACCGTCCTCTGGCACAGATTTCCCAAAACCCGCCCGTTATACTGCCACATTCTTTAACGCTTCTTGTTTTTCTGTCTTTTATTTCAGGTACGGAACTTTTGACGTTAATTTGCAACACCCCGTCACACTTAGCACAAGAGAGAGCGTGAAAATTTTGTAAGTAGTGCTATAGATCAGCTTTTGGGTGATGAGCTTTCGGTGACGAAACACTCTTATTTAAGTAAAATTGATTTTATTTCACCAAGAATCCGTTTTATTTTAATTACTTAATATTCTAGAATGTAAAGGAATGTCTTCTAATTACAGTGAAATTTACTCAAACTATTTAAACAGGTTTAAATCCTCCCATAAGAAACCCGCCTGGATGAATTGTTTTCGTAACCGATCTAAACTGGTAGCTCTGCGACATTATGAGCTACCTGATAACCTGCTGGGGAATTTTTATGTTCCTAGACAACACTACCGCTATAAAACGAACTCTTCTTTTTGCTACGCCACAGCCCCAAACTTCTTATCTGTCGAAAACGTGGCAGGTTCGTAAAACCGACACGGATTAAAATGCCATAAAAATTTTGCATTCTCCCTCAGACAGCCCAACAATTGGTCACTTTCGGAGCAAGAAAGCATCATAGGCACCGATTTTTATCCGATTAAAACACAACGACATCAAACCCATTAACGAGTGTCGATCGATTCTTTTCGTAACGCAGACGCCTAACTAGGTAACTTCCCAGTAACCCCCATCAGCCGACTTTATTCGCTGCTAATGGTGCTTTATTAGACAAAACGTTTGTCTAATGACTCATCCGTTTGGCGAGACCGGCGGGTGCGTCACTGTATCGGTGACCTACAAAAACAAATCTCGAAATTGAGCTGCCGTCTTAAGCCACCGCACGAATCCGCTTCCTTCGAACGTGACGGCACGTGACATCAGAGACGGCGTACGCAAATGGGGACACCTCTTTATTTTCCCTTGCTCTTTGTGTGGAGAATCTTGCCCGTATTCCAGATTCTGCATCACACCGAATGGACCACGGGAACCTCTGGCCGTGTGTGAGATATTTCGCGCAACAAAACTGCAACAAATCTCGGTACACTAGCGGGTCGAGCTTATTGAATTACCGAAACGGTAGAAATATGAGCATCTCAGTTCGTGGTCTGCAATATTCACCCCACGTATCCGCTACGTGGGAGATGTCGATAAAGTAGGAGGGAGTGGGGTGCAAACCACGGCGCGACAAACGCGAACAAAACCACCGTTGACCCATTTCGCAACATACACGCTGGAAACCGGTTCGATAAAGATCACCCCAAACTCATGTCCTCACCTATTTATTTAGTTGCTGGTGGAGTTTTGATTGTTTTTTTTTGTGTGCGCCCTCTATATCCTTCTTTCCATGGCACCTAACATATCCTACACTGGGCAGAAGACTCTGTCGTGCTGTATCTCGGTCCATGTGAGGTATTCTTGTAGTTGTGCTTTTTTCTTGTTTTTGTTTTCTCCAGTGGGAATTCTGGCGTACTAGCAAGTGCAACTGCAGCATCCGGGAAACACACACTCACACACACACACTGCATTAGAACGACGAAAGTTCAGATGATGTGCCAGTTCGATTGGGCCGCGCGAAAGAAGCCCGCGAGCAGCGATGGAAAGATCTAGCGGAATTTTGTGTTTTTCTCCACTCGCGATTCTCCGCGCATCCGTGGTATCCGTGTATGTACATCCGTAAACACCGTAGGGTGACCATAATTTAGCGCAAATCGTGATGGTGCACCGTTCTCGACGCTTTTTTTTTTGCGACGTTCCTTTCGGTACCTTCCAACCGGCGACGAATGGCGAAAATCGTCTCCATCGCGAACCTAAATACGACACACACGAAAAAAAAACTTCAACCTCAGCGCGAAGGATCGTCGCTTGGTCGATGGTCGCCTTGTGTGTCTGTATCAACTACATCGTTACGACGACCCGGACGACCCGTTCCAAGCAAGCACAGGCGCACATGAACGCTGATAAGCTATTATTAAATGCTACCCATACGAGCGTACAAAAACATTTAATGCAAAGTGATAGTATGCCGGAACTAGCGACACATTTAAGCTACAAGCTAGCAAAAAAAGAAGAAGCCCCAAGGGACCTCAATACTTTGTGGATGCTGTTTCTTTTTTTCTAAATGCAAAGCTTCAATCTAAGCGACTGCGCGACCAAGAACAAAAAAAAATATTGTGCCTGTCATCCATCATAGAAGTCAGCCACTGTCAGCTTTGTTCTTGCAGCACGGCCAACCGGTGGAACATCATCATCGATCCTAACGTGCGACGGTGTGATGCTCCAACCAAAACGCATTACTTCCTGCAAATCTGTCCATCCATCTTGTCCAATCACAACATTCCAAACGTCAGACGACACACTCGCGTCAGCCAAACGCGTCAGCCATTAATTAGTAGTGAGTTCCTCGCGCTAAGTTTATCGCCGTTCGGTCGCACGAAGGCTTTAAAGCACAACAACCCAGAACCTCGAAAGTTTGTTGCTCGGTAGGATGATTGCAACAAAAGCCGTCAATGAGTAATAGAAGATGGTCCAATGCTTGTCCCATTGCACGGTACACACGGTAGCAAGCTGACAACTGGGTTTTTGTTCTTTTTTCTCTTAGCTAAGAGCTTCCACTGCATCTACCGAGTCGTGGTCGCGATCCATCTCATCCGACAATTGCTCCTGTCATGTCGTACAATGTGCAGAACTAGACGATCAAAGCAAGCTTCGTTCTCCTTATTATCGCGAACAAAAAGGGAGCGATCCTTCTTAGAATTCTCCTAGAACTCTCCGACACCGTGCTAGACGAACAGATGTGAACTGCGTTTGCGTTGCCCCAAACCAAGTCTACCCCAAGCCTTTCGACCCCGCAGCCAAACCGAGAATGATTGATTGCAGACGGGAATTATTTGATGAATCATTTCGCACAGGCACACTTTAGTCATTGAACTTTATCATCACATCATCATCATCATCATCATCATCTTCTTCTGACGACGGCCGCGTGTTCTCTGCCGCGTGTGGAGAGCTTTGCGGCTGTGCGAAAAATCGCGGCCCGCCTTCTTGTGCCGGATAGGTATCATCCCTTAGAATGAAGGCGCAAGAAACCGAGCATTCTGAGGCCAATTTTAGCCCACCATGAGATCACTCTTGCCTATACTATACCCATTTACGAGGGAGACGATTGATTTTGCCCGTCTCGAAACATTCCGCAGGTTTTTATTTTGTTATTCTAACTACTCCTTATTCTTTAGTGGCGCAATGGCTCAACACACCAACAGAGCAGGGTAATAAATTATCTCAGCATCCGGTTTCGGTGTCGGTTTCGGGATCGATCCACCCTTTAACCCCATTCTGCCGTTTTGTGTTAGCGAGTTCTCCTTTGCATTCTTTGGTTTCCGCTGCTTAAAGCTCGAATTTGATTGATCACTAACAATCGTTCAATACCGCCAGCCCAAAGGGATCCACGATTTGAAGCGTTTGATGCGACCAGTTTGTCTCTCATCTGTATTTTTTCGGCTAGCTCCGCTTTTCCGGTTACAGACAATGTTTACAGTTCACCAAACCACATAATGTGTTCCGTACCTATCCCGGTACCTATTCCGGTACCCGGTGGAATAATTCGGTCCAGCTAGTTTTACATCGTGCGCGAACACACCGAACACACGGGTCCACCACCCTTCGGAGGCCGTTGTTTATTGCAAACAGAAATTGTCAAATCAATTTGCTCGGCACACGTGTCCAGTGGAAATGAATTTAGCGAGAAATCGAAGCTCGAGGCTGACTGGCGGTTGGACTCCGAGTGCGTAATAGATTTGAAACGACCTCCACCATGCCATTGGCGCGAACCGATCCCCAATATCTACTACTACTGCTACGCCAGTGGGAGGGACACGTGGCCAACCTAACGTTGCACGGTTGCGTTTGCTTAGCCAGGTACGTGTCTGGGCAACTTGATGATAGGTCCCATACCATTTGCTTCAATCAAACGAACCCACCACCAACGGAATCCCACGGAACGTTCGCAGGATCATTCTGGCAGGTGGATCCTTCTTAGCCCACACACCGTTTCCACCTCGTTTCCCGACCGTTTACCACTAATGGGGCAGTATTTACGGTAGCTCCGTTCCGAATGGGGTGGCCTCGTCCTCCTTCATCACCCCCACCATCGCTCATCCGGTGGTGTTTGATTCTTTGTTCTCAAACTGTGGGGAATATTTCACCACCCGACGCACAGCCGAAACTGCAATGGCTATTTTTACAGATGAGAAATACGTGAGGTGCCTTAATATTTCGATTAGCGTGCCCTCCTGCGCAACTGTGTGCCGCGCTGCGAAGTTTGTCTGGGAAACCCGCTGCTGTTGAAATAAATGGCCGGCAGTAAAAATTTATCCTCCAGCTTCGTACACCCATCCGGCACACACACACCTTCTGCTCTCCTACCGGTGTTTGTTATTGGCCTTCCGCATCTCCTGTTTGGGTTGGCTGCCCGGTGCATGGTTAATGTTTGATCGTTCAAGGATGGTTCGGAATGGTGCGGTGTGGAATATAGGTTTTGTAGAATGTGTTTCGAAACCGACTATTAGATTCGGATCGATAGCCCATTCGTGAGAGGCGTGGGAACTCGTGGCGCAAATGTGCGTACAGTTGCACATCCTTTCCGACAGTTTCGAATCAATCAACAACTTCGAACGGTAAAAACAGGGGAACTGGGTGCGTTACATGCGGAACGGGATGGAATGGTTGCTTATCGTATCGCTCGGTAATGCAAATAGCTTTTTAATGTTTGAAAATATAAATTGTGTTTTTACCATACTTTAAAGCGCTTTACGCTTTCCGTGAATAACAAAATTTTCAACGATTCAATGATATGCAAAGGATAGTGGTAATTGCTCACCAAATAAATGCAATTGTATGCATTTGATGAATGACATATTTCCATAAACTGTTTCAAATTTAATTTGTTGAAAAAACATGTAACAAGGAACATGTTTTGTAGTTTTATATTTAACTAGAACAATTAATCCAACGTACTGCGATGTTATTAGCAGGTATCAGATACGAAGGCGATGTCTTCACACAATCAAGCTTTAACGATGATTTACTGCACGGTTTGTTCAATCAGGCGCTTCTATTTGTCATTAATTAATTAATTGAATTAATCTCGGTCAAAATTTCATAATTTTTAGTAACCATCCAGATAACCTAATGACATGAAAAGTTTTTCAAAACTTATTCTCACATATGAGAAATATATAGATGGTTCGATAACAAACACCATCATATAGATACAAGGTAAAACAGAAGATAAGCTATAGTTTACATCATAGAAATAGAACAAAATATCACAAATATTTGGGCCTAAGCAACAATTATAATTTAGTAGCTATTAAACATATAAATATCTGGCTATCTAAAAATGGATGAGCCTGCACGAAGATAAAAATAGATGTTTAAATATTTTATCGAAAATATTACAATGTTCATTTTCTTCTGGTATGCCAAGTTGTATCCTCCCACGAACTTTCCGTTTGCTACGATTTTCCAGAGTGATGTCGCAGGCCTGCGTAAGTGTCCTGTCATACTTTCAGGACATCAATGTACATACATCTTACATACTTCTTAGTGGGTTTCCAATTCTTGTTCTTGTCTATAATCTATCCCTAGCTTCTTCCAGGAAATAAATCAGTTGACTACCCTATGTGCTCTGTACTTTGTACCTTGAGTTTGCAGTCTCTTCTGCTGTAAAAAAAAATCTTCATACACATGTTCGATCGATTGAAACTTTAATCCTGTAGAATCGATTGCATTGTGAAGAATTTTTGCAATGAATAAATCCTGTGCTATTTTACGATTCTTATGATTATAATTTTAGCATCAACCAGGAAGAGTGAAGTTCTATTGTATTGCATCTAATCTGCTTGTCCAACATGAAAGCATGAAGAGCAGAGAATAGTATTGCATTCAACATCATACCGACATAAAAACACAAACGACCTAAATCAGTCTTTGATAGACATATATAACATGACTTTTATACGCATTTGTACCAAACACAATTATAAATTAAGTATGTTTTATGTTACATTACAAACCTTTACAAAATTCATTTTTATCGTTCAAATATTGGTACAACATTAGCTACAAATAACTCGATGTTGCCAACTTTGAAGCTTTATTTAACACAAAGAGATGCAGCGCTTTTGTGTTTGCAAATAAATGAATCCTGTTGCTATGAATCGTTGGCATTTTTTAACGACTCCTGCAACGAGGACAAGCCGTGGCATCTTCATTGTCTTTAAATAACTTCTCTTTACACACAGAAAAACCAATTCTGCCATAAAATAGTGACCGCTTAAACTATTCAGAAAATCTCTCTCTTTACGACCATCCTGCCTTCTTCCCCAAACGACTCCTACCAACACTCTCCCCAAACCACCCCATCTCTATCAGTTGCAGCACACAGCAAATCGCTGATCCTACTCGCCTACTAGGATGCAGCTCGCAGCTATCACAAGCGACACAATTAACAAATAATTGACATCACAGACAAAATGTAATCCTCGATAAGTTAAAGTCCCCATAAACAGTCTACCAGCATTCCGGTACCGCAACAACACATTCCCTGCCCGTTGGTCCACCTTTCCCTTTCCCAACCTTGCCGAAAAGGTGCTCCAATGACGCCGTTTCGCTTTTACTGCCCGTGGCAAACGTGGAATTGCAGAAAAGGGTAGCTTGGCTGTTGTTGTACCCCCACGATGCCTCCCGATACGCCGAGGGTGATTTTCCGAGACCCGGTAAAGCGTTTGTATAAATTATTAAACAGCTCACCAGAACCATCGACCATTGGTCCCGATGGAAAAGGATCGCGCGAGGGATTGGATCAAAATATTTTCCACTCCATAAAGAAACGGCCGGCGTTTGTCCGCAGCGAAAGATGCGGTCCAGCAGCACCCATAAAACCTAGCCCGTTTACCAGAAGGCTAAGAATGAAGGTGATGATGGCACGAGGGAAGAATCCCAAAGATAGCTGTAAAATATGTAAAATAATTCCCCTTCCCATTACCATTCAATTCTTTTCCCCCACGTGCCGCCGGTGTGGAGAGTTTTTGTAACCGATTGCCTGGTGGTGTGCCTTTTTCTGGGCGTTAGCTACCTTGTTGCTTGCTGTCTTCGTCCTTCGTTCCATCTCGCTCACTCAGGTTCTGTCCGTTGATCAATACACATTCCTTGTGGGCGTCCTTCACGTGAAACCTCTGATCCTTGTGTCTGGATCCTCCGAATAATGGCCAGCCGAGATGGTGCTGTAGGGTAAACAACTTTTTAACGACCACTAGCGCCACCGGACCCAACCACACGCACACACACACACACGATCTTAATAACTGTGCCAACTGTTGCACGATTGCATCATTCCGGCGATCTTACAAGCACAGGTTCACTCTGCTCGAAACGATATGCAAATTAATTAACACACACACACTCTGAGTACGATAAAAAAAGTCATAAAATTCGCATAACACCTCTCACGTCGTTCATCCACCTTCCTTGGTACGCAACACTGAGGATCAATCCTCATTGCAAATTGTCATCACACTTCGTTCGGTGTGCATCGGTGCATCGCATCGGGTTGCCCTAACACGAGGTGAGAGAGATCATTGATCTCTACGCTTCGTGCAAGTCGGTAAAAACATACCGTCATCGACTCATGTGTACCGTTGCGATTATCGAGTCCACAGTTTGCGCAGTTCCATCCGAACCAAGCTCCAAGTACGATGCAGCTAGGACTAGCATAACGAGATCACCCGCTGTGCCGTTTCTCACAGGGCAGACTGCCACCCGGAATAGGGTCCCGCTTCCAGACGCACGGATGATACATCTGCTAGCCAACTGCTTTGTCATCGAACCTCGGTGACTAATTGTACAGCAGAGTGGTGCACACCAGAGTGGTAGAGGAGTCGCACAAATATTTATCAACTCCTGTGTCACTCGCGAATGGGAAGTTCCCAATTCGGAAGGCACAAAGAGCTCGATGCGACCGAAGCGCGAAGAACGGTGAATCAAATTAGGTTCTAACGATTTGTACAATTGGTTCTGCGCTCTTGGCCGTTCGAACGTTCGACACCACCGACGGGAGCTGTTTTCTGTTACCTTCAAATCGATTGGGTGTAAACTGCCATCGTTAGTCCACGGGAAGGCCCATTCAATACACACTGTTTGCCCTTTTCTGGTGACGCAGAATGTAACGTCCGTCCGCCCCTTCGATATCAGGATAAGGAACTCTCTGAACTTCAGTGCCCTGGGTGCCCGTTTAACCTCCTTTTTAGGATAGGATTCGCCCCTGTTGGGCCACACGGAATAGTCAACCAATTTTTTTCGAACGGGAGCATAACGATCACGATCGGTGAGAAATTTTATGTCCCCATTGTTTAAGTACTTACGGGTCGAGTACTGTAAAATCGGAAGAATCAGTTCGGGGTGCTGTGTTGGCTGGGTGCCGCTTCCCGATGCAACCGTGGCAAACTAACTGTTATCAAAAGCGTTTTCTTCGCTTGCCCATGCCGTGGTGTGCATTTCCTGCAAACTAGCTCTCTTAACTTCCAAATTCCATCCCGAAAACCCACTTAAGAGGTACTTCCTAACTTTATTCGCACAACCCAACGCTTGGTTATGCAATTCTCGCTCGACGCCGTTGCCCGTAACGAAAAGCAGCGGAACTTTTGGTCAATTTCATCGCGGATTTTCCAATTAGGCGTTATTGCCTCATTATCGGGTTGAGTTTTCACCAACGTTCTCTGTGCAGTGGATTCATACGGACGGTTGTACTTTGCCGGTCGCCCGATCATTAACGCCCATTGCTGTGCAGTGGGAGATGGTAAGATACTTAGCCCGGGGGCCCGATAACGACACTATCGTCGTGATCGCGATAAACTTCGATAAACGGCTACGGCGTTCGGAGATTTGATTTTCCTCCAAATTAGTGTAATAGGCAAGAGAGACAAAATGTGGTCAGTTTATACTGCGCGACGTGCAAGTAGCCTATAATCAGCAAACGTGCTCATGGTTTTCCACACAATTTGGGTCAATTGGATATAAATCTACGCCTATTACCAGAGGAAAAAGCGTTGCTGTAAATGGACCATCGATAGGTTTATTAAGAGGAATACAATTTCCTGCTACTTTACTGGTCAAACCAGTGAAATAATTGATTATTTCGTTACTATAAATGTCAAAATAACGTAAGAATTTCTTTTTTTCATGTTCTTAGACGATAGTGTTGGAAAAAATCGAATTATGAAAGTAATATTTTTTTATGCGCATTAAGTTTTATTATGATTATGATTTAGGAATAAAACCAAATTAAATTCCCAGAGACAATTGCCTACTATTGATTTGCGTCAAATATCTTTCCCTTTATTGACTGAAATGCGGAGCTTTTTCTAATGAATAAAGATAAAGCTGTAAGCAAGAATAAGGATTAACATGTATCTTTATGGATTATGTCTTTACATTTAACATAATTTTTAACTCAGAATTCTATCGTCTATTCTGAGAAAGAAGGAGAAATGGTTCCAAAGATCCAACGGGTCAAACCTGTTTCGTATTTTTTGGCAACCCCCAGCAACATTCTTTATGTTATTGCTAGTCCTGTTATCGCTATAGGTATTTCAGGCCAATTTCAGGTATCACTAGGTATCCCAATTTCATAATAAGGCATCATCATCACTTCGTTCGTCGGGCACGATGATCAGTGCGTCAGTGGTAGTGATCAGTGCGATTTGACAAGTTTCGTTTAAAGCATTTATTTAGAGAATGAATATAAGGGTGATATTCCATATAGTAATTTAGTTTCATTAGAAAGCCATTTTACCAACAATTTTCCAATCTTTACCACATAAATAAATAATATAAATAAAGATCAATTGTTACATTGTCTAATTCGTTTTTATACAATTCTCAGTGACTCACCCTTACAATATGCCAACGTTGAAAGTGAATTATGTGAGTCACCCTTTTGGCACACCAAAGCCAATCGATCCATCATCATGCAGTCTCCGCTTGAAATGAGATCAACCTCAACGCTGAAACACATGTCTTCGATAATGATCTGTTTCTGTTTTCAAATTTGTCTGTTTGTATAACCGTCTCGAACGATGCCAATGAACCTATAAATAAAACCGTAAACGATCACAAAAAACCCGTAAATCCCACAGCTCGCAAACAAACCCATCATCGCTGGAACACTTCATGAGAACAAATTGTTAAAGTAAACAAAAAACATGAAGAGTGGCGTCTTTTTATCGAGAGCTTTGCTTTTTTTCCCTCGCAACGTCACACCGACAGAGCTTTTGCTGCGCGACATTATCCACGTTCGTTCGTAATGCAACACAACATCATGTGTCGCACTTGAACTTGAACGCACGCACGTCAACGTTCCCGGACTGTGGGGCTTGGTTTCACACTTCAAGACTAGATCAAGGCGATCGTGTTTCCGGCCCAGACCGTTACGCTCGTAAACCTGTGAACGATGACGCCGCGCATATTGGAGACTGTAGCGATCGGTGTCCGGATGATGTGAATGTCCGACGATTCGCGTCCACACACCTACCGCTCCTCGAGTACCGTTCAGTTGCGTGTTTGTGAATTTCTTGTCGCCCAAGAACCAGTTTCTTCATGCCGATCAAAAAAGGTGCGATTCGCGCGGACCGGCATCAGCGCACCGTACCGTTCCGCTCTTCGTGAGACTGCCCGAGAAGATTTGGAGAGATTTTATTTTCATGAATCATATGCAAATTTCAGTCGTACCGTTGTACCGTTAGCTCGAGAATGTGCAAAACGTTCTCTTCGATCGAGAGACCCCAAATTTGCGGATCAAGTGGCGAGGCGTCGATGTTAATAGTCGACAACTTTACCGGCCGGTTCGCAAAGTGTAAATGATGACGAGAACGATGATGATAATGATGCTCTTTGAATCATCAACAGCAGCACTCGCCGAACGTACAATCCCGGCGAAACGTGCTTGTTAGAAAATGGACATCATTAGGATGCATTTGGTGCATGCCGGCCGCCACTGACCACCCAGCTGGGCATGAGGCTGAGGGCTGGGACAAATCATTTTCGCATTATCGATGCACTTTTCCGCCGAAGCTACAAGCGACCACCCGGCTGGTCCTTGCCATGGCGATGAGCTGTCCGCAGCTGTTTGCCGATGGGTGATGGGAAGCCCATAATTATTGCTATCGATTCTCTTCGCCATCAAACCACACGGACGCGCGAGATTGGCGTGCTGGAAGAATAATCACTCCCGGGTCTCCGGGTGTGCAGAAGGTTCGTTTGCTTGCGCGCGTTAACTCGGTGCGTACTCATTAGAGCATCTCGGCCATCCCGTGCCCATTATGAAGTACGTGGTAATGCTTAATGGCATTGATGTGTTATAATGCGATTAGGGTGCGTTTACGGCGCCTAGCACTGTGATTGCGATTCTCGCTCGCTGCAATTCGACAACTCGAACAAAGTACTGGCAAAGCCACAGTTTGGAAATTTGCAAACCCCTGTGCCGGTGATGAAAGTACTTAAACGACAGCGGACACGACAAGCCTTCACTGCTGACCACGGCAGTTAGGGAGAGATTTGGTTGGGGCGTGCACTAAGCAGCGTGCAGATTCGGAAGACCACCGAAACCGAAAATCGATATTTTTCGACACAGTTTGCACATACCAACATCGAACGCAATTTATACCCTTGATTGACCGATGCCCGCCAGCGGCTCGTTCCAATTATTCCCGGTCGGTTCGGTACAATGCGCACTTTAAGTTCCACCGCTCGGTCGATTCGCGTTAAAGGTGTGGTGCGTTAAAAATGTTCAATCGCTTTCTTTTGTATTCTGCCCTCTGGAGGTGCCCTGGGCACAAAAAAGGATATTAATAAACGATGAATAAAATTAAATACAAATTAAATCATCGGCCCTTCCGGGCCCCTTCCCCTTTCTACCGGTTCTATGTAAATCAGGATCATCGGCAATGCATCAGCAATTGTCGACAAATTATTAACAACGAAATTGATTTAAGATAATCGACATTGACAAGGGTAGGTCATAATTTTTATTTTCCGGGCAACTGTTTTCACTACAACCCCCCGGTGCACTCTGCCCCGCTATTTGTTGTCTCATGCGGTCCGCCAACCCTAGGCATGGGCGAAGGTATTTTAAGCCCATCCTTCCCGGTTCCCGGTTCGCCCATCATCATCATCGGCATCGTCATCATCGCGCGTACTCTCTCCTCACCGAGAGCAACCACCAAGGGCGGCTCTGTGATCAATTTAGTTGACACATGCGATTATTCATGGAGTTTTCGAAATAACAGGGACACCACACCCCGACCGGGTACGGGTGTCCGCACGCGATCCGTGCAAGCTTTCTGCCATAAATTTTGCGCCTTAACGGTAACTTTCGTGGAATGGCAACAAGGTGGGCAAAGTTTTGTGTATAACGGATTCTGTCGCTAGTGGTAAGCAACCTCGTAGGGGAGTGGCAATGGTTCTAGTTTCCCTGTGCGAAAGGAATACTGTACGCTCCTTGGACAACTTTGTATTCATATTCGGTTACCGCTTGTGATGCTTTTCCATAGGTGATATATGTTAAGGGGCAAACGAGCTTTTTTCATTAATTTTTGTCGATAAATTTGTCTTTTAATCGCATTTTGAAATAGAAAAGCATGTGCTTTCTAGTGTCGTTGCAAACTAAGCTTACTGCAAATTCAATAAAATACAGTATCACATTTTTGTATCTATTATGCAAACAGAGTTTAAAACAACACTGTTATTTAAGTTTAGTCAGAAAACGACCTTTTTACAGAAAAAACTGTAAATCCTGAATTATTAAATCTTTGATCTATATTCACACGAGGCTTTCCCTTGGTCTTAAGATCGTACAAGGCTACCTAAAAGATTTTCCTTTCAAGAATCGTCGCTGCATCAGTAGTAACTCAGAGAGATCCATCAAGAAAGATGGACACTTCTTATGATTAAAGAATAGAAGTTATAGACAAATATTTTAATAATGTAGCATAAAATATTATCATTAAACATAATTTCAGTACATTATTCTATTTTAAGACACGGAAATTCTATCTATTTGTAAAAAAAAACAAATCTGGATGTAATTTAGCTACTATCTAAAATAAGTGTTTGCATCTTTCTTATTTTTTGTATTTCTGGCAAGTCTCCTAGAATTTTGGTAAACAGATGTAAACAAATTACCATCGCAAGACCAACTAATACTCTGGAACTTCCCAGTAGATGAAGCAAGCATTGAACTCTACGAATAATGGCACACCGATGCAAACAGCAGCCCTTAATTATGCTGTCCCTCGCACGACACTGACTTAATATCTCATTTTCCTAATATTTTGTCTAATATCTTGGGATGATTAGGCCCAATTGCTCTTGTATGTATTGTGTGATTCAACAAAACCAAGAGAAACTGGTACGAAACCTTTTAAAGTTATAAAAGAGATTATATGTAAGGTGTCTATCTTACCCGTTCATGTTGTCACCAGTTGTTCCAATCTTTCCCCAACATGTAGAAACTGACCTAATAAGTTATTATTAAAGTCTCCGAGTTTACCCACTTTGTCTTACGCTATATTCTATACTTTGACTTGCTTATACTTCAATTATTTTATAATCAAATTTTGTTTACAAATTCATTAAAACTAAAACCACAATCTTAACAAAACTATTATCGCAAGACCCATTATTCTTGCCGTAACATTTCAATCACCACACTAATCAATCAAACGTTTAGATAACTGCTGCAACAAAATCCATTATAGTACTATAAAACACAGATTCCCCAGTACCTTAAAGTGAATTACCACAATCGAAACACAATCACATCTTGCACAAAAACACGTCGTCTTAAAGCATCAGCTTCCTAATGAACAAATGTCCTAAACCAAATCCACCAATTAAAAATCCTGCTGCCAGAGCCAACACAAAAGCGCAAAAAGGAAAACACCACCAACATTAACATCGCGAAATTAAACGTTGCACAATTAAAACGACCCTCACGCGTGGGGCTAACAAAAACAAAAACACATCCTCAACTTCGCCAAACCTCGTTGCTGAAGGACACCGAAACCATCCAGCAGGGGGGCCAAACGGAAATCATGCTTCTAACCGGTTCAACCATCATTATCAATCATTCTCTTTCAACCCGGGCACTCATCATTCACGCTCAATAGAGTGCGGAGCGCGGTCCATGGCCGTCCATTCAGATGGCAAGGGAAGCGACACATTGTGCCATAAAAAGTCCATCCTAAAGATTGCCATCGTAAAAGCGTAAAAGGATGCGGAAAGTGCGGGCGCGAAAGGATCACCATTTGCCGTGATCCTCCCTAATAGAAGAAACTCATTAAATCGTTGCTCACAGTCGCTTGTACGGGACACGATATCTTAGTTCTGTTCCGGGCCGTTAAGACTGTGTCTCATCCCCAATCGTTGGTACATCGTGGGACAGGCAGCAAACAAGAAAAACAAAACTTTATTTCTGCCCACAGAGGTGACTGCCAACGGACAGGAATTGCATGCTTTTGCTAGTATCTCTTTTGTCCCTGCAATTTGTGCGCTGCAAAACTGCACTCTGCTGCACAAACATGCTTCAGCTCAGTCGCTGTTACGAATGTTCCAGCAAGAACACAAACGATGCTGTCAGTGGCACAATCCCATCAAAAATCAAATCGAGCCCATTCCGTCCCGTCCCGATGGGACCGAAAGCAACCATCGGCCTGACGAAGAGGAATGAAATAAAATTTATGATCAGTGAAATTAAATCCATCATGACTCGTCTTCTCGTCCGGTGGCTGCGGTAGCACTCCTACGAGCCGCGCTAGATAAGTACAAGAAAAATCGATTTCAATCTTATCTATCCTCCTGATGATATCTATCAGCTGTCGAGAAACGTTGCTCCTGAGTCCTCATCGAAGCGTCCGAGCCCGGGCACAAGTTTTTGCTCTTCCAACGATGGTAAAGAATTAAGACAGTGAAACATATTCCACCCGCCAACAGCCCGACCGTAAGCTCCAGCATAATCCCATAATTTTCGTGCCCCTAAAGTGCCGAGCTAATTGAAGACAGGAGGCTGGGCAAATTGTCACCTTTTACGCGCGCGCGGGAAGCTCTCGTATTATCGCAACCAATGCCGTCTTAAGCAGGATTTCGAACAGCCAAAGCAAAAGCAACAACCAGTCAACTTTACCGTCAGATTTATGCTTCCCGTACATCGCGTTTGTGCCACTTTATCAGGCGCACACTCCGCACCAGACGCCGCTGCCGGCGCTTTCGGCAAGTCGTGCAGTCAATTTTTTTGTCGGGAAGTATTAAATTAAGCTTCCCTCCGCGCGTGGAGCTTTTGTTGTGGAAGTTGATGTGTTTTGGGCTCCGGGTTTTCCTACGCACCTTCGAATCCGCACCACCCGGATTTCCACGGAAAATCGACTCGATCGCAACACGCACAGGCCGTAACTCTTGGGGCTGCCGGAGGCTCCCCCAAAAAAAAGGGCTCCAGTCAAACTTTCCTCTCGCTACCAACACCCGCGGTGAAAGGATCACCGGGGCGGCCCACAGTCTCATCCAAAGCCAAAGGAGGATACCGCGCACCACAAACTCCATCTTAAAGTGTGCGGGCCGGGCAGAGAAAGCAATAAAAATAAATTAGCTGTAGCGATTGCTGTGGTTTTTATTTTACTTTTTTTTTTCGGTTGCGCCATTGTTTGTGTGCGTGTGTACACACTTTCACGTTCTCCGCATTCCTTCCGAATGGTTGAGCTCGATGAAAAACGGCAGGCATTTGGCCGGGGGCGAATGTGGAAACCTTACTGGATAAATCCCAATCCAAAGGGCGAACGGCGAATGTATGTATACAGCAACAACAAAACAACGAACTCAACCCCAAAAAACCTTGGACGAAAGCGGCTCCCGATGCTGAAGAAATACGCCTGGTCCCGGTAATACGGTTGCTACACGTTGTTTATTGCAAAATCTCATCAGCCCGCTTAATTTAATACCCACCGCTCATTCAAAACCCATTCAACGTCAGCCAAGCGCTGATGATAAGGACCCACAAGGGGGTATTTCTGGGAGCATTTTTTTGTTCATTTCCTTAGTCTACATGATCAACATATTTTCCCACCATGACCAGCCTGTCCAAACAGCAGTACACATAATCTTTCATCATTCATTTCAAACGGTTCGCGTGCTGCTATCGCGAATCAATTTGGATTAAGCATTAATTGAAACAGATAGCTTTCGCTGAACTGGATTGATTGATTGGGGAGGAACCGGGTTTAACCATTCAATATATTACTGGTAATTTAAACCCCACCTTAATACACTTACTATTAGGGTCGCAGTTGAGACAACCGAAATATTTGCCTCAATCATTGACTTTGGAGACAGTCTAGGGATCAGGCCAGCTTTGTATATCCTTATTTGACAATGGCCATCAAATGTAATAGCGGGCAAGGCGACGCTCAACATGTGTCGGATTTGATATAGCCAAACGTGCTTTAGCTAGCTTGCAATTGTCGAGAATATTGTATCAATAATACACAAGAAGCGCGTCTTCAAGATTAAAGTTGCCGTTTTCCAAGAGACGGTTTCACAGTCCCAGGTCCTCTTAACACTTTCTCAATCGCTTCATTAACTTTATCTGTCTTTTAAGTCTCAGGTCTCACAAAAAGATTAGAACAGCCCACAAACGACGACCCCAACTCGATTGTTCGCTGGTCTAAAATCTTCATATGAAATTATATTGAGCTGTGGTCTTCAATTTACTAACCTGTAACACATGATCAACATATTTTCCCACCATGACCAGCCTGTCCAAACAGCAGTACACATAATCTTTCATCATTCATTTCAAACGGTTCGCGTGCTGCTATCGCGAATCAATTTGGATTAAGCATTAATTGAAACAGATAGCTTTCGCAACTGTCACTTTATTATGACATTCAACTTCCAATTTTAATTAGCCACGCATTGATGGAAAACTTGCGCGAATCAAAAGCCCGCACACTGCAAAACTGCCGTATGAGAAAGGGATGCCTTCAGTCTGCCTCAGAAATGGCACAGCGCCCACGTTGCTTCAAGTGCATCGAAACCGTTGCTTTTACTGTGTGCACCAACAGCAAGTACCCGTAGCCACGTGAGACGTCCGCAAGGGCGTATGTTTGAATGCAACGCAACGTTCAGCAACTCCTGACAGGTCGACATCAAAAGGAGCCACAATCGTGCAGAAAATGCCCGTCGACATCGGGAATCATGAATAAATTAATGAAAATCGAGTTGCCCTGCTCCCTCAGTACGCCTTCGGACTGACACATTCCAGGCCGTACGATAAGAAGGCAGAAGGACTGGGCTGTGACTGTTTGCACTGCCATGCACCCAAGGGCGACCGGCTCAAGGATGTCCGCCTGCTGAGGTTCAAGATCTTGTCCGGGGTTCATCGCTTCTCACCAGTATCTACTATTTGCCAAAGTCCGAAGGATATCTTCGGACCGAAACACGAGCAACGGCAACACAAAAAAAAAACAAGACTGCTCCACTTGTTCCAGCAGCAGAAACGGGATGGGGAGCAACCGGCACAAGAATGATGATACATTATTAACGAGAAGGATGGTAATTTTGCGCTGTAATCATAAAAAATAATTGCTTCTAATTTATGCTTTTTTTAATCTACCTTCTCGCCTTCCCGTGGCGCCCACATCACGGCGCTATTAATTTTCCCGGGCGTTTTTTTTTTGCTTTCCCGCATTTTTAGCGCCCTGACTGACCGCATCCACATCCTGACACTGACGCATCCTTTGGCCGCATCCATCCAGCATGGTCACACTCCGCGAGCTTCTGCTCTCGCTGCACCGTCAAGTATTGCAATTAAGTGCAGCTTCCTGTGCGAGTTTTTCCCCCGTATCACCTATCTTAAAAGGCTGCTGTTACTCCCGCTGCATGACAACTAGCCCTGAACGATGCTACTAGTGCGGCCGCGCTATCATCATCAGCTTTAAATGTTGAAAGAAACGTCACCGAATGAAGTTGCTACCGTGTTGCGGCACCGGTGGAAAATCACTGCACTGCCAACACACGGTGGCATCGCTCTGTCAAATGATTAGCGAACGTAAGCGCGAGGCAAACAAGTTCCTGCGCTGCTACCGTACCGTGGGGAGAGCAGCCGGGATCAGATGTATGCTCGCACGGATGCAATCGTTTCGCTGCACCGACAAATGAAGCGATCGGAATCGCGCCGCACAATCACTATCTAAACATGGCATGTTACAAATTTCCCTGTCCAACTATCGTTCAATCATGGTCGGAAGGAATGTGATTGCAATCATTGGCAGTTTGCCGTATCGGTAGAAGTTTTGCCATTTGTATCGTTTCCATTACGCTGCGGTGCTGAAACGGGAATCAATTATGTTTGGAGAGTTTGTTTATCGATTTGACTGTGGACAGAAAGATGTATTACTCAATTTCGATCGTGCGTCAATTATAAATTATTAATGATAAATTATTTCTATTTGTAATGAAATATTGCTCTTCTTTTAGTACTTAACGACTTGTTAGGCTATATATACAATGGCTATATAATAGCTTACCAAACTTATTGATTATCGGTTCTCATTGGGTCTTGGCCGGCCAGGACCCTTGCGAGTGTCAGGAACTTCATCGAAGATGATCTCAACTACAACGATGTTAATCTGAATAGCGAATGCCAGGATCTGGTTGTTCTTATTGGAGGTTCTAGAAGAATATACGATTTGTATGTGGTGTAGATTACTTCAAGATTCCAGACACAAGACTTCGATTCGTTATCCCATACCTCAGCCAAAATTTGATAAATTCTTGATAAATTACTTCACCGTGATATTGCAATGAAATATACGGCCATTTTTCTGCCAATATTTGATGCCATTTTCGTCGACGAATTTTACCAAAGTAATTTAATTAATGGCTATATAAAAATAGTCCAAATGGTAGTAGATACGAAGCAAAGGTGTATGTCACTTATAAAAATTACGATAGTATAGTAGATGTAGAGCCACAACGAGCTCGGTGGCTCGATCAAGTGGAGTCAGACCTGAGGGAGATCGGATGCAGCCGGGGGTGGAGGAGTGCAGCCATGGACCGAGTTTCCTAGAAACGAATTGGATGCCAGGCCCTGTCTAATAGACGTGCTCCCTAGGAACAGGCCAGGAAAGAAGAAGAAGAAGTAGATGTTCCTTTTGATTTTTTGAATAATAATCCTATTATTAAAACAAAATAATAAAGATAACCTGTATTGAAATAAAGATGATGATTATTATAATAGAAAAAAGCTATTTTTATAATGATCAAGAGCTCCATTTCATTTTCTTTCTGAGGAACGAACAAAAAAATTAAAACAAACAACATCGAACAAAATATGCTCCTCCAATTCGAACCAGATTTCCACCTATGGTCCGCTTTTAACGACTCACAGTTCCGCTGTTTCTCATGTTCCATACAGCACCGACCATTAATACGCCGGACAAGCAACTGTTTGCCAAAGAAGCAAAAACACTTTACCATTTCTTGAGAACTGCAATCGCTGAACCGTGATAGCAGTGCCAATAAATAGCATAATCAATAAACCGTGCACACAAAACGGTGGGTGCCACCCCAGCGCAATCGTCTTACGTTTTGGCCGCGAAAAAGAGAAGGAATATTCTATCAACCCCCTGTACTGCAGTTTATGATTTTCCACAAAACACACACACAAACACACAGATCTTGCCATTCGCATCTGCAAATAGAATGCTGCTCGGTGTTTTACGATAAATAGCTACCTCCCACCACTGCCTGCTGTTCCACCCAGCACCGGAACCGTACCACCCTACCGGCACTGCATGACGTCTTTATCGCGATGGCTGCCAAGGTTGCGATCAGATAGCGTGGCGCGTGATGATGGCTGAAAATAAATTAAGTGCATGAGACAACCATCTTTCTAATTATTTTTTTCATAATTTTATTTCGCACCCGACCCAGCCACCCGATACTACTGGTGGCTTTTTATCGTTACACAGGGCGTGGAAGAACAAGCTCAGAAAAAGTGCGCCTGCAGAACAAGTGGGAAAGATTAATTTGACAGTTCACAAGAAAATTATCATCTGTCAAACCGTAGCGTAGCAAAACAACACACATTCCAGCAAAACAAAATAAATAGCTAGGATTCCGTTCGCTCATCAGTACGGCGGTGGCCAGCTGGACAGATGGAGCAAAGCGGGCTGGAAGATGGAGCATTTCTCATTATTTGCCTGTGAAGAGCCAGCGTCCACAGTGAACGAGGAAGGTGGGATTGCTTTTAATTGGTGCCCAAGAACGGCAACGGCGCAATGAGATGCCAGCGAAGAAAACTGAGTGCAAGGAGCGAAATGTACTGATTTTATTAATTAACTAACTCTCATCCCGCAGTTTTGGTGTTGGGTTTGCTAGGACTTTTCCTTTTTCCTTTTGCTGCTGCTGCTGCTGCTGCTGCGGCTAGATCATGTTTCGCGTTCGTATCTGACCGTTTCTTGCCTTTTTTTTTTTTTGGTTCATACTCGATTGCTCTCACACTATCACTCCACCAGCTTCTGACTGGTAAACTGTGTGGGATGAGTTGCTTTTTCTTGCTTGTTCATCGCTTCTCACCAGTATCTACTATTTGCCAAAGTCCGAAGGATATCTTCGGACCGAAACACGAGCAACGGCAACACAAAAAAAAAACAAGACTGCTCCACTTGCTCCAGCAGCAGAAACGGGATGGGGAGCAACCGGCACAAGAATGATGATACATTATTAACGAGAAGGATGGTAATTTTGCGCTGTAATCATAAAAAATAATTGCTTCTAATTTATGCTTTTTTTAATCTCCCTTCTCGCCTTCCCGTGGCGCCCACATCACGGCGCTATTAATTTTCCCGGGCGTTTTTTTTTTGCTTTCCCGCATTTTTAGCGCCCTGACTGACCGCATCCACATCCTGACACTGACGCATCCTTTGGCCGCATCCATCCAGCATGGTCACACTCCGCGAGCTTCTGCTCTCGCTGCACCGTCAAGTATTGCAATTAAGTGCAGCTTCCTGTGCGAGTTTTTCCCCCGTTCAATCTCTATCTCACTCTATTCCGGGAAGTTCTTTTTCTGTCTTGCATAAATCCTATTTGCATTTTGCATTCGTGGGAGGTGTGCAGCGTGCAGCGAGGTGACTGACGTTCGTTGCGGAAGCAAGAAAAATGCGTTTTTCAACATCACTGTAGCACCCACACTAACACACACACATACCGCGCTGGCATGCTGGACAGGTGCTTACTCAAATGACATTTAATTAGCCTTTCCTCACACCGGGTACGATGTTGAGCGCGTCACCCGGGCCATAAAGATCGCATTCAATGCAAATTTCCCTTCACTGCTCACGCTGCTGTCCGCTGCCACAATCGCGTGAGTGTATTTATTTCACTTCAACTTTTTATTATACCCCGATCGGACTGTAATAATCGGCAACACCACGGCCGTGCGTGCGTGATGGAGTGGATAGATACGTTACTAATTTTATTATCATGTAATGCGGCTAATCAAAACGCAACGCGACCAGGTCGATTAGCACGCAAGACTATCTTCCCGTATCGAACGCTCATCCGACCGGTGACTAATTGCCCTTTGGTGCCCCCTTTCCAATAAGCTTCACTAATAGTTCCTTTCGTTATTATCCGTTCATTTCTTGCAGACACACTTCATCATCGTACCGGCTGACGATCTACTGAAGTCGAGCGTTTTGCTTTCCCGGGAGACCCAAACAACACGACAATGGCGAACGAGCGGATCTTCTGGTCCGCGGTTCTGCTAACGCTGGCAGCACTGGCAGCGACGGGCGAAGGTAAAATTAACATAGCCAACAACTAATTGTGGTGGGCGTAATAGGAAAAAGCCATCGATCCTAGGGGGATCCTATCCTAGGGCCGCTACCGTCTTTCATAAATTATGCTCACTACTCGTCGTGTACACGATCATAAACGATCGTCGCCGGCTTTTGTTAAATCGAATCGAGCGTTCCGCTTATTCTCCTCGAAATACATCTGTGTCTCTGTACACCGGCCTCCGTTATGTCAATTATGATTCCCCTGCAACAACACCTCCTCTGGGCACAGACACCGGAACGACCTTGACAATGAGTCGTTCCCTGATTTCTCTCCCGAGGAAAGGCACGGCACAAGCACGAGCAGAAACATGGCCATGCAAAAAGTGCCCAACATAAATAATCGTTCGTTTGACGCTAAGCCTCCGTCTGGCGGGTCTGGTTCAGCAACCTGCCATCGTTGCTGCCGGCCGGACTCCTTCAGCGCTATTTATCACTACTCGGGACGAGCCTCCACACGAGCCAACCGCAAGCCCTCGCTGCACGTGGAGCGCCAGCGGCAACACGTCCGACGATGGATGCCAGACGAAACCACACGCGGTTGAAAATGAGACGTCGAGTGTGCAGACCGACGTGCGAGGCTTAAGACAGCCGTCACTCTGACACGTTGAAAGCCAACACACACACACAGAGCCTCATTCTGTTTTGTTTCGCGGCTTTTCTTTCCACTCTCAAGACATTCATCTCCCGGGGAAGGTTTTCTGCTGCCAACAGAAACTAAACCGCAAATGATGCCAACCGTCGATTCCACGTTTTTTATGAACGGTGTAATGTAAAGAAGCGTACTGTGCTGCTACACATGTCACCAGCATCACACTATTGTTGGTGATAGAAGGCATCAAGTTTAATGCCAATTTGATTATCACGGCACAATTCACATTCTGATTCTGATTGATTGCTTGTCCGGCAGTGGCGTACCTAGAACTTTAATCTAAAATGAATGATTTTTAGAAAAAAGGCTTTGTAATTGCTTTCTTTCTTTTACACGAATTCATCCTCAGGGAGTTTAGTATTGCATGCTTTTGTACATTTTGCAGCAAAAAACAAAACGATAAACATAAACCGCATGTCATATACTGGCCTGTCCGAGCAAATTACCTACTATCACACGTACCCTCAGTTACGCTCATCTAAAATAAACGAAACAATACAGCATCAACATCATAATTAACCTGTCAAACTGTGAAACTTCGAAATGCAATCAACGTTCAATGTCTCCAAGTCAATTCGCCGCACAAACGAACTGTGGCCCCATGATGCGGCAGCCGTGCAGACAACCTCAACCGATACCGATCGTAAACGTCATACATTGCAACACGGGGACAGCGAACGATGACCGCAGTGATCGGATTCGGCCGGTTCGGCAAGTGACTACTTTGCCGTCCATGTCCACTTTACCGGACAAAGATTCACGCTTCACTCAGCACAACGAATGGCAAGAACTGTGCCCCATCCAATATAGCTCGTGGCTTTGCCGACTGCGTTTGATGGGTGTTCCATTACGGCCAGTGCGTATGCGTATGTGTATGTGTGTACCAAACGGAAGGTAAACAGTATACACACGCCACCCAAACGGACTAAATCTATATAAAAATTGATATTTTTATATCCCGCCCAATAGCGTACCTCCCCCATGCCTACTCCTATTCTGTTTAGAAAGCATTTGCAATATTTTTCCTACCAAACCGGTGACAACATTCGTTCGGAGTTGACTTTCCAGCTTCCTACACTCTGCACGATGACACCCGTCCCATCCTCGTAGACCGTTCCCAGTACCACAACCAACCAGTTTTGTCGTTCAGATTCGAAAGCCATCTCACACACACACACACAAACAAAGACAGGAACTCGTAACCCACTTCACTTTGGTGATCGATTTTGACCGATTGAAAATTGCATCTCTGTTGCAGAATCCATTTTAGATTCAAATCTGCGCCGGCCCGCCTACTGTGCATTTTTCCTTAGCCCTGGTCACAACGCCAGCCCGAATCCATTAACCATTCTCCTGGAACGAGCTCGAGTGGAAAGCACTCTACTCGGGAAAATGCGCCACACATACACACACACACATAAACACACCATTTTCCTCTGCCTAGCTTTACCGTGGTCGGCCTACTACCGGCCTGCAGCTATCGGGAGCTCTGGGGACCCTTCAACATGCAGTTTCTCCACAACTTTGATACACAAAAGGACATCCACGCACAGCCAACGTGGTTTGTCCGCTCGTCAGGATTTTGTTTCAAAGTCTAGCTTCCGCCAGACGTGGGCAAGGGCGGTTTTCACGTCGATAGAAAAATATTACGAGTCAATGGTGAATGAAAATAAATAAACCTTACCGCAACCGGGCCCATTGCTGGGAAAGTCAACGCCGCAACACAGAGCACGGTCCGTTCCGTTCGGGGTACAGGATTGAATCGAGCTTTAGGATATGTGTGCGGAAGAAAAAGGCTCTCAAACAAAACCGAGGGAAAGCGAGAGCAAGCGAGTGTGTACTTGAAAACCTGCCATCAAGAACTCGCGACACTATCCCTTCGTCTGGGTGGTGTGGCATTCCTGTTTAGCTGATTATGCTCCCAATCAGGGGAATTGATACATGCAGAATAAGTTATTTGTAAAGTATCGATGGAAGATTAAAGGAAATGTTGAATGGCCTCCCGTATGATGAGGGTGAATACGAGCCCGAGCGCTTGCTTTGTAATCCATCAAAAATATTGATGGTACCCTTTTGGAAAGCCTTAGATCGATGTGCACCAACGAGTTTGTAAAATAATCCTCAGTAATTGAATAGAAAGGATTTTAAAGTTGATTTTCCTAGTATTACAGATACATAAGTATAAGAAGATGTAGCTATAGTTTAATTTTAATGAAAGTTCTCTACTCTACTGGGGGATACCTTTACATGAATTCCTTGACCGGTGATTCCTTCCATTATTGTCCTGCCCGTATGGTAGAACGACGGCAAATCGTTCTCGCCGTCGATATCGATCTGACCCGATCTTGGAGGCCATCATCATTCATCCCGCACAACCATCCATCCCGCGCCGCCATCGAAACTAAGCGGGACGGAAATTTCTCTACCGATGCCAAACAACATCGCTGTGCCGTGTCTTCCAAGTGCAATTAAAACCGATATTTATTGCGGTTTTATGCAAATGCAATTGCTCATAACGATACACTAACAAGTGGTGATGCTGTGTGTGTGTGTGTGTTCGGGCTGTCCCATCTTCACCCGACACAAACATCTCGGGTCGATGCACTTCCCACCATCCCCGGGTGGCTAGAACACGGCCGACATGCGTCCTCGTGCGTACACCGCGGCGAGAAATGACTTCTGTCAAACCAGTTCATTAATGAAGTCGGGACGGCCATCCCAACCGCACAGACACACACACACAGAAGCACATCGTTGCCCCAGGCACCGATGTCCATCCGAAGGGAAGCTTATGGCCATTGAGGCCATTGCGCCGGCCGTGTCACACCGGGGTCAAGGCAGCATCAGCGTGCCGGAACTGGGACTACGATTAAGTACCGATGATACCAATACAATTAGTCAGCTGGGTGACGGTTGTGCAGATGGTTGTGCAATAACGGTTCGACTCACCGGGTTCGGAATAAACCGCACAATGACCGGGTGGCGCAGCTAGCTGTCGTCCGACAAGGAATCCGGGTTCGGACAGACACCTCGAGGCGATAGCAGGACTGCTGCTGCTGTGCGTCTGGCACGACTGGTTGGAGAGGAAGTAATGATTGAGATGATGTAAAAGGAATTTGTATCCTGTTTAGCTGATTATGCTCCCAATCAGGGGAATTGATACATGCAGAATAAGTTATTTGTAAAGTATCGATGGAAGATTAAAGGAAATGTTGAATGGCCTCCCGTATGATGAGGGTGAATACGAGCCCGAGCGCTTGCTTTGTAATCCATCAAAAATATTGATGGTACCCTTTTGGAAAGCCTTAGATCGATGTGCACCAACGAGTTTGTAAAATAATCCTCAGTAATTGAATAGAAAGGATTTTTAAGTTGATTTTCCTAGTATTACAGATACAGAAGTATAAGAAGATGTAGTTATAGTTTAATTTTAATGAAAGTTCTCTACTCTACTGGGGGATACCTTTACATGAATTCCTTGAACTTTCCATCCATCCCGCGAGTTGTCCGTCCAAGTGCAAGAAATGGGCCCACCATGATCTTAATAACTGAGACGCCTTAATAATGATGAACCGCTGCTCTATCAATTACGCTACAATAAGCAAATGAAAGCTAAATTATCCGTAATACGATCATGGCACGACAGCCACTAGCCAAGTCTTCCGCCACTAACGTCAACGCCCATTCAACGGATGCATTATTGCATGTGCGTACCGGTCCCCGTTCATGCGTGATGCTCCCGAGATATCAATTTCCCAATTAGCCACCAATGCGTCGGTGTGTTGTTGTGCTTTTGCTCTCTTTATCCCGCTCCTCTGTCGTCGCCTTCCCACAGCACCGGGATATCATACCACCACCGAACAAACCTGTTTCCTACTGCGAAGAAAACAACACAACACCACGATATCATAACCAAACCCCACCATCAAACGTCAACAACGATCAGCTTAACTGAGTGAAAATTAAAAACGACGACTGAAATGAAGTGAAAAATCACACACCTTCTTCCACGCTTTTCAGCGTACCGCAGCACACTTCAGAACACCGTGAAGGAGTGAAGGTGTTCTGTCATATCCCTTCTACACCACGGTACATTTAGTGCACGAGGTGCCAATCCAGGGAATGCGGGAAAAATGGCAGTACAAATAAACGGTCCGTTGCGTTTCCACCTAACGAGACCTCGGTTGCGCACAGCTGACGCGCTCCACCCTGTCCATATCACCTAGCACCTTAGTCTGCGGTTGTAATAATAGTCCACTCCACACCGGCAATTGAGGGTATAATTTCGAAACGATGATCATTATCATTATCAGCACTGGTGCTGGGTGTTGTTGCTGCTGCTGCTAGTAGCCGCCTCGCAAAAGCCGACAAACTGCAAAAGACGGTATCCTCGACCTTTATCAACCATTTAGCTGCTCGAGCTCTCCGAACAGCGAGGTCGGGGTCATGCGTAAAGGTCCTCCTGTGCTCCTTGACGGCGAACTTACGCAAAGCGTCGTGGCAGCAACTGCCCTATCTTCGCACCCGCCGATGGCCGCCCGGTCGTGACGCGTTGGAGTTTATTATCATTTGTAACTGTTATTGCGATTACATTAATCCCAGCCCTTGTGGCCGACCCTTGCGGTGAAGGACATCGAACCCTGCGCGCACTGTCTCTTGCTCCCGGTATCCGGGAAAGTTGCATGATAAGGATCGGCGTTGGCCATCGCAGCGGCGTTCTCTGTTGCGTTGACGGTCCTTTTTCCCGTTTTCTTATCTTTACCTCTCATATTTAGGCGCCCTGGCCCACATTCTGACAATACTTCCGTTGGCTTTTTAAAATCCTGCCCTGCCCCAAAATACCATCTCTTATTCTTCGCCATCCGGGTTTTATGGTGATATCAACCGGGCGGTGCGAATAAACATTTACGATCGTTACGTTGGTGGTTCGTCGTCGGCTTCAGGTGTCAATCTTATCGCCAACTTTCCGGCACCACCGATTAACCGGGACGACTTGGTTCAGCCTTATTAACACTGTCAGCCAAACGTTTGTCGTAACGCACCGCATAGGTTGTGAAGCCTGTACCCACGAGGAAAACTATCGCCCATTGACCCACACAATCGTTCCAACACTATTCTATGTGAGTGGTATAGTGTCAATGCCTCCAGCTGCAGCTTTCGTGTACCCATAAGCACGGCCGACTAGGCAGAAAACACTATCGCACAAAATAAAAACTCAACCACATCCCTGCCGAGAGTGGTTCCGAGATTGTGCCTGGCAGGAATGTGCTCCGTTCCATTGTTTCGTTTGACGTTTTGTCACAGCGAATGGGTGGCAGAGTCTAGGGTCCATGGCATACTTTTACGGACATCGCCTCCCGTTCACACCCATTCAACCCTTTTCCGTGTGGGGTGGGTGTGAACCCCTATCATATCAAAAGTGCCTGTAAGCTTCTTTGCTACTGTGGCAATAATATGTGTCTGTGGGTGGAAGTGTCAAGGTGGCAAATTCAGGTACTGGCAACTCATCGGCAGCTGTCGCGCATGAAAGCAATTAAGGAGTCCATACTTTTTACGACCTTTTTCCTTCACCCGCTTTTCGCCCGTTTTCACCAATTGCTGGGGCCGTGCGCGGTGGTAAAGTTTTGTCGGCAATCCCCGAAAGAGAAAACCAAAAAATGCACCGTATCGAGGATCACATCCTTTATTGCCACCGGATGAAGATGGCACAGAGTGACAACATTGAACAAAATATGACAACAGCGATGAATTATAACCGATAATATTTATGGGCTTTCGCATCGCCATCCACCAACGCAGCACGGAAAGTGGAGAAGTTTTTTCTTGCCTGGTTGTTTTTTTTTTTGGTTATTTTTTCAAATTTTCATTCAGCACGGAATAGACCGGGCTGTGGCAGGGCAAAGTTTTTCATTGCCGTCAGTCCGTCTTTTTAAAAGTTTTGTCATTTTATTACACAAACTCAAGGGCCGGCAGGTTGGTAACCCTTTTGCATAAACTTGCACTTCACCCGGAAGGTAAATTTTATTCCTGATTTCCGCTAAAACATATGAAAAACATATCATTTTTCCAAAAAAAAACGTTCTAAAAGGAGCTTGAAACGAATTCTGCAGAATAGAGCTTTTCTATTGTTTACATATAAATTTTTAAGTTATAAATGCTTATTTGATTTTATTTTTGAGCGTCTCGAGTGCATAGTGATTGTGGTGCCACGAAGGGATCGATATCAAACCCCATTCTCCCGTACGCTAGGCTGCCTAACAAAACCTTTAGGCCAAAACCACCTGAGAATGCTGTGCTGAAGGAGTTGGGCATTTATTATCTTATTTTACAGGATGTTCGACTTTAAATTTCAAGAATGCGATATTTTATTACACGTTTGATGTTATGGGGCTACTTACAATACAAAACATTAAACATTACAAATTATTTTTTATCTTTGGTACTAAAACCTCCTAATCTGGTTAACATTTCCTGATTTATTGACTGAAATTTCTTCCCTCAGCTGGATAGCCAATCCTTGTGTACGGAAGAACGTTTCGGATGAGATTTGATACCGATGTTTTAGTCTAGAATCTAGAATACTAAGATGGGGATGCCCATACAGATCAAATTTAGCAAACAAATTCGCAAATCGCAACACACATTTATAATTTTTTAAACAAAATAATTGTGCTTTTGATATGACTAGAATTGCCTGGAGCAAGATAGCTATGCAAAATATAACGGCGATTCGTGGTGCAAGTTACAGTAAACTCTGTAATTTACAAATTCTTTGAATATTTGAATATTTTTGGTAAACCTCTCTGCATTCTAATCTGCAAATCACTTTTGATGTTTCCAAAAGCAACCAACAGATGTGTGTTTACCGCGAATGTCTGAATCTTGACTCTTAAATTTTCTTCAAGTTTTTCCTAATACAAAATTTATTTAACGAAACAGCAATTAAGTCAATTAAATAAAAACTAAACATATCGCAAAAAAATGTGAATTGTTTTTGGTACAGTTTTTATATACATAATATTTGCTACGTTTTAATTCCAGGGTCTAGTTCGTAACAACCAGCCCCAATATTTGACAGCCCCATCAAGAGGGGACTTTCACATTAGACAGAGTTCACTGTAGTAAGACTTAAAGACTTTCCCTTCTATGTTTAGAGGGATACCAATAATAAGCTAAACTTATTTAAACTCAATCTTGATCTTCAGGTTGCTTAAACATTTAAACATATCTAAAAGACTTTGGATAAAAATGGTCCTTCCAAGTGCACTACTAGCACCTCTACCACTAGTCCAACCGAAGGCTCGGCTAAATTTATCATAAACCCTATTAATTGGCTATTTCTTTCGATTGCACATTGCTCCTAATTGCACTTCGCTATGTCGCTATTGCCCTTCATTTGCTAAGCCCGTCCATTAAATCAACCGAACGCTCTACTCTTCAGCTATTTGCAACAAGTTTTTTTGCTCCCCCATTCCACTGGCCACTGGGGCTCGATGAATACATTTTATCGATTTGCATCAAGCACCGAACAATGCTACAACGATGCCGACCTCGCGCTCACACCGATGCTCACAATGATCGCAAAATAAACAATCATCAACGCAGCTATGGCCCATTTGCGGCCGCTTTCCGTAAATCGATCTGCGACTGCCGGCTGCCCTTTTCCATCAAAACTGCACTGATTTATTATGCACACTGGCGGATCAAAATACCATTTCCCCGGCCAACAAACAGCAATAAATCACCGGTCATCAGTCGACCGACGGCTATGATTTGCGGTGCTACTCCACCCAACGGAAATGCTACAGTTGCCAGCAACGGTATGCACGCGATACGACGCCATCGTGAGCCCGTGCTGTTTGTGCGTTGGTTTGGTAAAATGTATTGATATGCATTTACACCAGCGCTTGCCCGCGTGCTGGTGCCGGTGATGGTGGAATCCTGTGTGGGAAACAACAACCGTTGCCCGGCATCCTGTGCATCCTAAGCATCGGGAAACCGGTGCCAAATCCTGTAATGGGGCTGCCGCATCCATGGCCAGCAAATCCACGGCCGGGGTGAAAATTATTCCCAGTCAAAGTGCACTCATAATCGCATCGAACGCTGACGTCGGACATGCCAAGCGTTTTCTGTTCCATCGTACCGAACCTGTTCGACCAGAGAGTACGCCAACGCGTGCGAAGGCAAGAAACAAGGTCGACACGGTGGTGAGCCGAATCCGACCAGAGGATCCGGGATTGCCTTTTGGCTCAAGCGCCGCACCGCATACACTGGCCGGCGGTGTGAAGCTTGTAAATTTTCCGCCAGTTTTCACACCCTGAGAACGCAAACATCCGCTCGCAGTGGCGCGGGAAAATGGCTACGGTCACCGCCCGCTGCATCGCTGGCCGAAGGCGGGACCGTGCGCCGTGAATAAATCTGAACGAGTCACACGATACCGGGGCTAATAAATAATATCATACAATTATAAATAATCAGATTTAATAATTTATTCCCTCGGATGCGCAACGCCAACGGCAGACAACCACCCGAAGGGCGCTAGGCAGCAGGCAGGCTAATGTGCATGTGCGGTTGTTATTAGTTCATGTTCACGCACGTCTCCCTGCATACAGTCTCGTCGGTCCGTGCACAGCATTTCGGTGTGCCGGCCGGTGTGTCTGTGGAGATGAAATACTTGCATCTTGTTGGGCTGGGGGATGCTTTTCCGCCCGCGAAATGAAGCTTTTCGTCTTTCGACCCACAGCCGGGTGAGCTGGAAAACGGATCGTCCGGTGTGCTGGATAATATACTCCGTGCGCCAGGAGCTACCAGCAGCAGTAGCAAGCGATAACTTACTCGCACATTCCTTTCCGTTTTAGTGGAACACTCCATTACAAAACTACTCCACAGCACTACCGCGAATGTTTCAGAGTTCGGCAGGGGGAACGGGAGTGGGGCGAAGGAAGGGGACCAAAATCAAGAAGAACTGCTGCAGGCTCACTATGAGAACTAGCGTCATGTGTCTCTGGCAAGCGCTGGTATTGAGGTTGGAAAGAAATTAATAATTATAATCTTCATTACTGTCTCCCGCTCCTAGCGGGTTGCATATTTTGGATTAACACACCATTTGGGGGCGAACTGTGCAGGGGTTTTCAATTCCGTTTTACATCAGGGACAGAATGGATCTGCGAAAGGCCTAACATACTACTACAAGCCCGATTTCAATAAGAAATACATTACAAATACATTAAAACATAGACTAATTTAAAGGGTGTTTCAATCTCTCTCAATCTCTCCTTCTTATTCGCGAATATGATACACGATCCTTATAATATTATTTGGACCGGTAACTTGGGGCCATATGTTCTATACCATGCTCATTGCTTTGTATGATACGATTTGCCCCTGATAGAGGAATTTGGATATAGTGATATAGTTGAGCTGGGACACATCCTGGCTATCTGTTTCGAGTTTGATAAGAGCTTTAGATATCAGGAAAAAAACAGAGAACCTTTATTGGGGAATAGATGCGTGCCACAAAAAAATGGTGTACTATTTTTAAACACAGGCATAATATTGTTCTTCATCTGATACTGCCTGTAGGCTTTATTGATAAACTTTGATTCAGATGTCAGAGTGTATGTATTCAAATGCTGAAAATATCCTGAACAATCTAGATATTGTTATGTGAAACAAATCGTCTGCGTGTGAATCACTTAGAATATGCAGATGAATTTGAGTTCTCTATTCGAGTACCTTGCCGTCCTACCGAAGGACTTTTTGCAATCGTTTTGTACCAGGGGATGAACTTATACCTATAGCCTATCAGGAAGTTTTGTGCTTGATCGTGTGTCTGTGGCATGTTATCTGCGAGTCATTTTTGATCTCCTTTTGACATTTTACTAACATATGAAGGACTACAAGAAAAGGGCCTTGAATAATAAGGGCCAATAAAGTCCCTTTCTTGTAGTCTACATTCCACTCTCGAATACATTAGTGTAGTCTGGGCTTCTCCCAGTGTACTCTAGAATACCAATCAGAAAGTCAGGAAGGTGCAGCTCTATTTTATTGGAATGGTGTTTGAACTTGTTTAAGGTCGTTCTTATCGTACCGCCCTACCTTACCACATTCGATATCAAATCCTGGACATTAACACTCTAGTAAGCAAGCGGGTCAGTCCTAGATGTTGCTCATTGCTGCTCTTCTAATCTGAGAAACAGACACACCACACGGCACACTACCGTCCCATACCCTGCGATCACAAGATCAACTTCTTAATCCGTTGCGAGAATCTCTTACGAGTTACTTGTTAGAATGCGAAATTTCAAAACGCATTACACCTTTTTCAACTTTAACTTGACTCTAAGTTCCTTTCGCAATTAATCGTTTTCCTCCTCAATAAATTCTAGCTCCTTTCTCTCGTTCTCTTCCTAATCTATTTCTTTAAACTATCTTTCTATTCTCACATATCTTAAGTTTTCATCTTTATAAAATTATAAATTTATACTTACGATAGTTATGGCTCAGCTAAGCTATCGAGTGATAGATTCTTACCGACCAAGAATTTTGAAGAATGATTCTTAAATGTCGAGATTCTTTTGAAGAGAGATCTCATGTAGAAGAGACTTATGCATTCCGATATAAATTAAAAATCTCAAGCAATATCCGAGTTAATTTTTCTTTTTCAAATGAACAAAAATAATTTAACTGAAATTTAAAGTAGCCAGTTTTAGAATCCAAATAATTTAAATAATAAATGCAAACTAAAATAAATGGGAAAAAAATAATTTATACAAGGATACCATAAGCACGTTGACTGAGTCTAAAGACATAATTGGTTTAATAGACTTATCAACTCCTTGCCGCTTAGTTGTTCCAAATATAAAAGTAGATTTCTTATTTTAAAATGTAAAATGTATACTAAATTTGTACTCCAGCAAACCCTGTCCCGCCGATACGAACTGTATGCGGGAAACGCGCGCTTCTTTTATGAGGAGGTTCTACAGTTTTCCGGTGGATGTAAAACAAAAAAAAACACACACACACACACAGGGAACAAGAATTAAGTGTACTGCTTTAGATCGTGTTTTTGTTTCATTTCCTTCAGCGCAATATCGCTGCAATTTATCTTGCATACCCCCGGTTATATGGGGAAGCAGCTATGGAAAGACCGCGCGAAACGAGAGAAGATCGCGCGCACTCGAATATCATCCCAATGAGCGGAAACGCTCCCGGCCGGAACGGATTACAAGCACCGACCATTTGTTGGTGGTGGGGGTGTTTTGAAGGGTCCGTGGGAAATTTAACCAGCTGGCGAGGAGCGGCCGGAACCCGCGCGGACACACCGAAAACTCGGAGGATCAGACCGGAAGCACGGTACAGGACGTTTGATTGTCGTGCCTTCCGACTGGGATTTACTAAGCCAGCAATAAGCTGCTGTTGCTACTGCTGCTGCTGCTGCTATTTCTGCCGCTCTGGTTGAGTATTATGATTTAATGCTGGTGAGAAATTGTTCCCCATTATGCCCATCCATATCAACCCGCGCGCGAAACTTTTTGACAGATGTACCATGCACACAGCGCTGAGAGTCTGGAAATGAAACATCTTTATTTACTCTTATACATCGCTTTCATTGTTTTGCGTATGTTTTTATTTGTTTGTTTTTGGTGATTTTACCCACAAGTCTCGAGTCCCACTTAACGAAGCGGCGACGCTTTTCACCAGCTCGTCGAGTACGCATCGTACCACGCGTCGTAAACAAATGATGTAATGTTCGTTGTTCGGTTTTTTGTTCGAGCCGGAGCTTTTCATCGTCTCAAACTTCGCCACCAAGGAAAAGTGTGAGCGCTTTAGTTTGAAGCGACTTTTCGCCATGATAAATACGCTTCCGGCCGGTTCCGTCGAGCGTGCATGTCGTGTCGTTTGTTTTCGGCGATGTTTGCGGTGTAAAGGAAATATGTTACCGGCAGGGTAGTTATGAAAAAAGAAAATTGCATTCTCAAACCCCTAACTTCGAGCCCAACTTACAACCCTTGCCCAAAGCCGCAAACGAAGAAACGGCATCAGCGGGAAATCAAATTACATGCTGGCGCGCATTGCTTTGCCTCACAGTTCTTTTCCCTTTTCGAAGCAAGAAAATAAGCCAGATATGTGTATGGTTTTCGCATTTTTGGAATCGGAACAAGTGCACGCAATTGAATTTGTGTAATCCTTGCTCACAAACGACAAACATACAGCAAAAAAAAAAACAACGGACCACCAAATTTCCAAATTCGCTTCTCAAATGGGTACAAATTAAAACTTTTCCACCTTTTGCGTAGAATCGGGGGACCAGAAACCGAACATAAGCGATATGATAACGTGAACAACACACACAAAGCAAAGCAACAAAAAAAAACAACTCAATTTCGTCTAATGCTGTTGTAGCCCACCGGAGCGAGGCGTGTGTGTGTGTGTGTTTTTTTTTCGTTAAGTTCGACTCACCCGACCGAACCGTTTTCCGAATAGGGTTTCCGGTTTTTCTAATCGATGTTCGGGCTCGGAACGCAAGCAACAATTGCTTTCCCCAACAAACGCGACACAACCATGTGGAAAATTCAATTTCATGCATTCGCACTTTCAAATAGATGGGCCCCCAACATTCAAACAGATGACGATGCGTCCCGCCTTCGATGTGCCCTCTCCCACAGGCTTCCTTCGCTTCTGTACGATTCGATTAAATTAGCCCATTTGGTGGGTCGCTTTATATTCTAGCTTTAGTGTTTGCGTTATTTTTTCCCTCCCGATGTTGCTTCCTTTTGTTTGCTATATCATCGTGCATATTGGATAGGCCTCTTAAGCCAACACAAGTATAAACACCCCTCATAGATCCGGAGATGCAAAATAGGCTCGTGGAAAGTGTCACTCGTTTCGCGGTCAGATGAAAAAAAAACACAAGGTGTTGCCCTATTGTCTGCAGCTGCTTGGCACCAGCGCAAACAGCAAGTGATGATGGCAAGTGGGCAGATAAAAAACAGCGCACACAAACATACAGCGCTTCTCCATAAGACGAAAGCGCGTTCAATTATTCTAATCTCTCAATCTCAAACTCAAGCTCTCCAAAGCATACCACCCACCCCTGGTCCCCCATACTTCATTATCTAAACACCTTGTCACATCTTATCGCACTAAATGAGGCTCGATTTACACTTTAAACTGCTACCGAACGCCCCCCCAACTCTTGGGCGCCTAGCGCTGTGGCAACATAATGAGGTGTAAATTTATGCAGATTGAAACGCTTTAATCAATCGCTAATCTGCCTGCCACACTGTCAGGTACTGTCCGGACACCGGAACCGGTTGTCGCTAAGCGTGTTGGGGTAGATTTTTTTTTCTGTCATGCCCCGCTTCGAACGACACGGGAATAGGTTGAAGTAGGTGCATTTTTCTTCTAACGCAACGCTGCTCCTAGACTCGCGACCGGCTAGCTGACAAGCATTTGTGCCGAGGATCGTAATTTAAGTGCAGCAATGTTTGGACTTCTTTTTTTTTTTGTTACAAAACGTCCGACATCGCTGGCACAAGCACACTTGTGGCTTGCGGGAGAGTATCAAGTAGTGGGTAAGTATCGCGAGAACTGATCCGTTTTGAAATTGCCTACATCAGCCATCAGGGCGTCTCAAGCTATCGTAATGATGGAAAATCCAAAGATGACATCCAATTAGGTTTATCGTGTTTCGAACGCATAAATAAACGACTAGGCTACGAGGACTCCGGACAGATCGGGAGAAACTGTACACCCAACACCGTTTGCTGATGCTGTCAAGCTCAACCGAGTGCAAAAAATAAAACAGAAAAACCGGCCGACAGCGAAGACGCACCGAGGTCGAGAGTCCCTTTTCAGCGGCTGATTTATTGACTGTTATAAAGGGATAATCTTGTTCGCGCTGACAGCACCTGAGATAGGTGTTTGCGTTACGTTTACCCATCGAACGCCCGATATCAAACAGCTAGGTTGAGAAGTGCGAACCGAAAGGGACGGACCGCACACCCTTGTCTCGTCCATGAAGCGCCAGTGCCAGCATCCAGCAGATCGATCGAAATGCGAAACCAAACTTCTCGGAACAAAACGAATAAACGATGGATGCGAATGGGTGAGGAAATCAATTACACTTTTCATCGACACCATCTCGCTTTGTGCGATCAGCTGTGTTTTTTTTTTTTTGCTGCTGCTGCTGCTGCTGCGCCATAACACAGCCCCCTCCTTTAAGGGAAACTTTTGTTAAAGCGAGCGAGGTTCTTTGCTTTTACTGACTGAGCGCTCGTCCCTCGTTTGTGATCCAATGCAATTAGAAAACTCTTTCGTGTGGTGCTAGATCCAACGACAGCTAGAGTACATTCATCTGCTTTTTATTGAACTTCTTGAGCGTTAATTGAGAAAACTTTCAACGCTTCTGGCCGGTTCGTGCTCGGGCGCTCCAGCCAGTTGACCAGCTTGGGCCACGAGAGCAGTTTGCAGTGCAGTGCAGCACAAGTGCAACGCGAATGTGAACCGAAGCATTCCATTTCCCACGATCCATTTTGACGGGGATGGCCATCATCGGTCCTAGGGTGTCTGTTTATGACGATGCTGACACCAGCTCGGTACGCCCCGCCATAGCACATCGAGCGAATGAATGGCCAGTGGGTATGATAGAGCGTGCAGTAAATGATTTATTACCCAAGGGAATACCGATCAGTTACTGATGCACAATACGCGTTTGATGTTTGACTGGTGTGTGGATAGTATTATTATATTGAAATTACAATCATTGTAATAACATTTTCTGGGAAAAGCAAATGATCTCTGTCCGTGCAATGTATCGTCCGACAGTTCGAATAAATGTTTTCATCCGTCCATTTTTCCTTCCCACTCTTTGCAGCTGCCAAATTCCAATGCCAGGAGGAGGGTTTTGCAGTTGATCCCAACGACTGTGCCGTGTTCTATCGCTGCGTGCAGGAAGGCGATAATCTGACGGCCTACAAATTCCGCTGTGGACCGGGAACCGTTTTTTCTATGACCGAAAATGTGTGTGTACATCCGCGTGACTCGGAACGGGAAGAGTGTCGCGAAACTGGCAACGAAATCGACGGTGGAGGTGACGGCGGATACGGCCCAGCACCGGAACCCGAACCGGCGGCACCCGAGCCGGAACCGGTGTAAAGGAAATATGTTACCGGCAGGGTAGTTATGAAAAAAGAAAATTGCATTCTCAAACCCCCAATTTCGAGCCCAACTTCCAACCCTTTGCCCAAAGCCGCAAACGAAGAAACGGCATCAACGGGAAATCAAATTACATGCTGGCGCGCATTGCTTTGCCTCACAGATCTTTTCCCTTTTCGAAGCAAGAAAATAAGCCCGATATGTGTATGGTTTTCGCATTTTTGGAATCAGAACAAGTGCACGCAATTGAATTTGTGTAATTCTTGCTCACAAACGACAAACATACAGCAAAAAAAAAACCAACGGACCACCAAATTTCCAAATTCGCTTCTCAAATGGGTACAAATTAAAACTTTTCCACCTTTTGCGTAGATTCGGGGGACCAGAAACCGAACATAAGCG
>KZ061641.1:452222-472380 GCA_002091835.1 Anopheles maculatus
CTAACAACCAGAATCAAGGTCAAAACAGTAACAACCAGTGGAACAATCAGAATCAAGGTCAGAACCAACAGTCTAACAATCAGAATCAGGGTTCGAGTAATAATAACCAATGGAGCAATCAAAATCAAGGACAAAATCAACAATCGAATAATCAAAATCAAGGACAAAACAATAACAATCAGTGGAACAACAATAATCAACAAGGCCAAAATCAACAATCGAATAACCAAAATCAAGGATCAAGTAGTAGTAATAATCAGAATCAAAATCAGAATAACGGTAACAATCAAGGCTCCAACAGTAACACAAGCAGCCAACAAAACAATCAGAACCAAGGGCAAAGCACAGAAAACCAAAGCTCTAGCCAGAACAATAATCAGAACCAATCGAATAATCAGAGCAATATGTCCAGTGGTAGTAATACAAACAACCAAAATAGCCAGTCGAACAACAACAATTCCAATCAAAGCTCCAACAACCAAAACAGTCAAACGTCATCCACGGAATCAAACCAAACCAATGAAAATAATCAACAGAATGCAAACAGTACTCAACAGTCTTCTGGAAATCAGAACAACAATAATCAGAGCCCTCCTAGTTCTACCACTGTTGTGCCCCAAGAAACTTCCAACGAAGCTCCAGAAGTGTCGAGCTCTACAACCACCACAACGACTACTACCATAGCTCCAGAAATTACTACCACATCTACATCAACAACTGCTCAACCGACGACGACGCCGACGACGTCGACAACTACGACTACTACTGTTGCACCAACTACTGAACCTGCTACTACTTCTACATCAGCACAACCCACGACAGCTGAACCATCAACGCCCTCTTCTACGGGTGCTCCGTCGTCTACTGAAGTAGTGTCCTCAACTCAGTCCCCTGACACTTCGACATCTGCGCCAACCGATACCACTCAAAGCACTGTCACAACTAGTCCCGCTAGTACCACTACACAAACCACACACAGTCCCGGTAGCACCGCCACGGAATCATCCACAGCGCAAGTTACTACTACAGAGGAACCTGTCACGACTAGTGTTCAATCCTCTACTACACAAGCCTCTACCACCGAGGCTCAAAGCACACAGTCACCTACTGCTATTAGCGAAAGCTCTACACCTTCACAAACCACACCAACACAAGTATCAGAAACAACAGTTACACAAACATCCACGAACACTACACCAGAGCCTAGCACAGAAACTTCACCGGTTGGAAGTTCCGAAACATCTTCATCCACACAAACAACCACACCTGAGGAGTCACCTTTGACTACCACAACAGTACAACCCACCGAAACAACAACACAAACTGCAGAATCTACACAACCCATTACCACTCTTACACCAGAAACAACACAACACAACACAAACGAACCCACTGCACAACAATTCACCACTACACAATCCTCTAGCACACAGGAACAGTCGATCACCGAGCAACCGACAACGGTTGCTGAACCAAGCACTATGCAGCCCATCACCGAACCATCCACAGAATCCACAGAAGAACCCAACACAACCACCACGCCTACACAACAAACGTCAACACTGGCGTCCACTTCAACAGAGGAGCCCACCACAACACAATCTACACCTGCTCCTACGGAAGCAAACACTACACAAGAGCACACAACAACCACAACAACAACACCAGAACCCACAACTACACAAACACCTACTACGATCTCTTCGGCTTCAGCTTCTAGCTCGGAGGAAGCCATCACCCAAGCACCAACTACACAAACAACAACACACACTACACAATCATCTACTGCATCTTCGTCCGAAGAAACAACTACCACCACCACAACAACAACACAACCATCCACACAAACCACCACAATGCTCACAACGATCGTTACGCAAAGTACTCAGACCACTCTCTCTTCTTCAGCTCAACCGTCAAGCACTACGCAGCGACCGACCACCGGAAGTGCGGCTAGCACCGGCTCGACCACCAGCCAACCGACAGGATCTGGTATGGCCCCTGCCTGCACTGAGGACGGATTCATGGGTGATCCGAATGATTGTAAGAAGTTCTACCGTTGCGTCTCGAATGGCAATGGACAATTCACGCGCTATGAGTTCCGCTGTGGTGATGGAACTGTTTGGGATGATAATGCTGGCAGTTGCAACCACGATTGGGCTGTACAGGATGGCCGATGTGGTAAGCCAAACGGGCAAGGACCATCGGGACCGCAAGGAGGCTCTCAAAGCGGTCAAAACGGACCAGATGGAGCAGGAAGCGGACCAAGCGGACCTAATGGACCAGATGGATCAAGCAATGGACCGAATGGACCAGATGGATCAAGCAATGGACCGAATGGACCTGATGGATCAAGTAATGGACCAAATGGACCTGATGGATCAAGCAATGGCCCGAATGGACCTGATGGACCTAACGGACCTAATGGACCAAACGGACCAGATGGACCTAACGGACCAGATGGAACCAATGGCCCCAATGGACCTGATGGACCTGATGGACCTGATGGACCTAATGGTCCCAATGGACCCGATGGACCTAATGGACCTGATGGACCAAATGGACCCAATGGACCCAATGGACCCGATGGCCCAAGTGGACCGAATGGACCCGGCGGACCAAATGGCCAAAATCCTAACGAACCAAATCAATCAAACGGAACAAACAGTCCGCAAGCGTCTACTCCTGCTGGACAACAGTCCACTACAGTGCCACCATGCCAGCAGCAGCAAACTACCACTACCACCCAATCACCCTCAGTACCCGCCGGAAGCAACGGTGTATGCGAGCAGGAAGGATTTATGGAGCATCCATCCAACTGTAAGAAGTTCTACCGTTGCGTCGATAATGGCAAAGGTGGATACGATCGGTACGAGTTCACCTGCGGTCCCGGTACTGTTTGGGACAATGACATTCTAGCCTGCAACCATCCAACGTCTGTCCAAAACTCGAAGTGTGGAACAGGCAGTGAATCTGCATCCTCCCCTTACCCGGGTAGCTCGTCCGGTCCGGGTAACACATACCTTCCGCCAGCACAATCCTCAACCGCATCTATGCCAAGCACAACGGAACAATCGATGAGTAGCCTGGAACCGGAATCGCTTACCACAGGTGCTACGGAAGCAGCTAGTCAGGAAACGACGAGCAGCGCCAGCAGTACGACGGCTTCGCCCGATTCATCCACTACCGAAGCAGCAAAGGAAGAAACGACTTCTGCCGCACAGGAGCAAACTACCGAAACGCAGACTCAAACAACGGAAGCTTCCAAGGGAGAAACAACTTCCAATGCCCAGGAACAGACGACCGAAGCGCAGAGTCAGACTACCACTACCGAAGCGGGTGATTCGTCCACTACTCCTGCGGGTGCTACTGAAACATCCACTATGCCATCATCGGAAGGGTGTGATTCGGAAGGTTTTAAGCCACATCCGACCAACTGTAAGATGTTCTACCGCTGCGTTGACAATGGCAAGGGAGGCTACACAAAGTACGAGTTCACTTGCTCGGAAGGTACTGGCTGGGACGAAAGCAAACAGGCCTGTAACTATGAGTACGAAATTCCCAACTGCGGTGCCGATCGTCCACCCGAACCAGAACCAGAACCTACCGGTACGGATATGATGACGACGGGATCTAGCGATGGTACCACTGCGGCAACAGACGCAACTACGACACAAGCTCAAACAGACGGTACTACCGCAGGTCAAGAGACGACTACCGCCAGACAAGACATGACAACGACTTCCGCTCAAGAAACAACCACGGCTCCGGCGGAGCAGCAAACAACTACAACGGAGGCCAATCAGGAAACTACAACGGCTTCCGGCGATTCGACTACAGCTACTTCATCGGCACAGGAAACGACTACCACCGCGACAACCGGTCAGGAGATGACTACATCCAGTGAGATGGCATCCGAAATGACAACTGTACAGGGTCAGGAAACGACCACTGGTGGTCAGGAAATGAGTACCGAAAACTCGCAGCAAACCACCACGATGGGCAGTGCGCCTTCCTCGGGTGAATGTACTGAGGAAGGTTTCATGGGTAATCCGGACGATTGCCGCAAGTTCTACCGTTGTGTAGACAACGGCAAGGGTGGATACAATAAGTATGATTTCACTTGCGGCGAAGGTACCGCATGGGATCAGGCACTGCAAACATGTAATCATGAGAATGTTGTTGAAATGTGCGGCGGACAGACAGGTAACACTAGCAATAACACTAACCAAACACAATCATCATCATCAACCACAACCACAACAACAACAACAACAACAGCCACATCTACCACTGCTTCTTCCTCTACTACTACTACTACTACCACACAAGCTCCTTCCACTACCACTACCACTACTACCACTACACAAGCCCCTACAACAACTGCTTCTACTACCACTAGCACTACTCAAAAACCCACTAGCACCACTACACAAAGCACTACCTCCACCACCACTACCACCACAACCTCCGCACCTTCATCAACAACTTCATCATCATCAACTTCATCAACCACCACCCAAAGCATGCAATCCTCGTCCGAATCCACCACCGAGCGCATGAAAGCTTCTTCATCCTCCACAACGCAAGTGAACTGCACGGAGGCTGGATACTTCCCCAATCCGGACGACTGTACCAAGTTCTATCGCTGCGTTGACTGGGACGGTATGGGTGAAAACTTTTCCGTCTTCCACTTCGACTGCCCCGAGGGTACCATTTGGGATCCCGCTGTAAATACCTGCAACCACGAGGACAGTGTCCAGCCACCCCGCAATTGTTCCAAATCTTCCCCCGCGGAAACAACCGAATCGACCGCTGAATCCACCACCTCTGTTACAGAAGAACCCGGTTCGGCTACGACCGAAGCCGCCGAAATGACGACGGCCCAGCAAACGGAAGCAACGACTGCGGCCAGTGGTCAGCAGGAGACGACAACCGATTCTACCAGCTCCGAAACGACCGCTGCCCCGAAGGAGGAAACTACAACCGCACAGCCACAAATGATGACCACCACAGAGGGAACCACAACACAGGAAACAACAACAGCAGCGGCCGCACAGGAAACAACCGAAGCTGCCATGACGACGGAAGCATCACAGGAAACGACTACGGCCGCAGCATCGTCGGAGACGACGACGATGGCTGCTCAAGAGTCCACGACGTTGGCTGCTCAGGAGACAACGACGATGGCTGCCCAAGAATCTACCACTACGGCCGCTCAAGAAACGACAACGATGGCCCCGCAAGAAACGACGACGATGGCCGCACAAGAAACGACAACGATGGCTGCACAAGAATCTACCACAGCCGCTCAGCAAGAAACAACGACCGCCGCTGGTGGCGAGCAAGAGATGACCACCATGGGCCAGTCGGAAATGACGACCGAGTCCGCTGGACAGGAGCAAACAACCGAGGGTATGGAGTCGTCTACGGAACCCGCTTCCCAGGAATGTCCTGCCGGTTGCATGAGCTCGTGCCCACCGGTCGACGAAGATCAGGACCGTTTCGTGTGTCCGACCGGCTTCAAACGTCACCCGAAGAACTGCAACCTGTTCTATCAGTGTACCGAGAAAGCGAACAGCTACGACTACAGCATCGTTGTGTTTAGCTGTCCAAACGATACCGTCTACCAGGAGGACCGAACGCAGTGCACGGAACCTGCCGCTGATGATGATCGTTGCAAGGCGGCCAACCTGCGATCGCAGCTTCGAAACACGCGTCAGCTACCGGTAGTGAGTATACGGAATGCGGGAATGGCCGTGACTTGGTTCCAGTGGTACTCACCATTATTGTTCTTCTTACAGATGCAGCTTGGCTCGACCGAACCACTCTGTCCCACGGATGGGCATTTCGCGATCGACGATCAGAAGTGTAGCTCCACCTTCCTGCGCTGTACCCAGGGCCGGTCTGGCCTGCAGCCGAACATGTACCGCTGTCCGAAGGGTTACGTTTACTGGCGAGTGAGCCGTCGCTGTGAGCGTGTCCAGAAGATCCCCGAGTGCCAATCGACACCGATGCAGGAACGGTCGGAGCTTCCGGTCGAATGGATCAACATCGGCAACCGACGCCGTAGCTTGTTCTAGAGACGGACGAGCATAGAGCGTTTTCAAGGAGCAAACGAGCTCCGGCTGCCATAATTCTTCATCGTCTTTCGGACTCCCCCTTCCCCCCGGTGCAACTAACTACTCAATGTGAACTGGTGACCAGTGTGGGATGCGTTCGGTGTCAGGCTGTTACGGACAACCCTATATCCCGAATCCCATCCTGCACGACTGCGACACCCAGTTCTAGTCAGCGAGATATCGTCTCTGGGCGGATGTGCCGCACAGGGAGCAACCCCTACAATAGCCTAGCCTGGTTGCGATCGGTAGCAGTCCGGAGTCCGATCGTTGACTAATAACACAAACTTACACTAGGCAAACTAGACTTTAGAACGGTAGCCGTAAGTGTACGTCTGATGTACGGCAGTGTAAATAATTCCTTCGCGAAATTCACCGAACGTTCGGATTTTGTGAGAGGTCAGATTTCGAGCACAAACAAAACAAATCAAAAACACCGAACACAGGTCATATTTATCCCGATTACTCTCCGGTTCACTGTCACCCATCGCTGAACCAAAAGTGTAGCCAGAACGGCAGCATCCGCCAACTTTAGATTGTTCCCGCCTCCAGCACGTTTGAGACACTTTGCGAAAATGAGCTTTGACCGGGTATTCGCGTGCAAAGTTTTGTACCATTGTTTTCGCAAAGCAAAATGTGGCGGTGAACCACTGAGCAATCGGGACGGAAGCGGTATACTATTTTTTTTTTGCATCACGTACGAACGATTTTCGTGTATTTTAGGGTAGGAAACGTGCGCTTCTACAGCGGTGCATGTGCAAATGAAACAGGTATATCGAAATAAAGCTGCTGTAATTTATTGTAATTAGGTGCAGCGTGAATTTCCATGTTAAAAGGAAAGAAAACTCATCAACGAATCATTTTCGATTGCATCTGGCATTAGGATTAATTTGCTTTTATAGGAAAACCCTGCAACGGAACCGTTTGAAATCTTTCATTGGCGATAGTTTTAAAAGTTTGCGTTTCTCAGGGATTGTCAAGCTTTCGAATTGAAGCTGCTAACACAAAATGTGCTCAGCCATTCCAAACTAAAACGTTAAACCCTATAAAACTCTCTTGTTTGTACATCAACTGCATACTTTTCCGGTAACTGTTTAAACTATTCACTTAAAACATTCAAAAACTTATCAAAAATACCATATTCGAAATGTGTTCAACCATCTGAAAACCATGTGAAATGTTTCAGTGTTTCGCTCAGCGAAATGAACATTTGAATCGCAATCCCGAAACGAATAACTTTTTCGCACTGAACGAAATTTGGCTGAATCAAACATTCACGGTTATTTATAGTAGTGCATTTTAATATCACTTTCTTCGTATAACATTTTCTTAAATTCTTCAATCTATGCCTGTTTGTTCAACGTAGTTTTTCTATTTGTTGCTCACTCCATCATCAATCCGTCCTCTCAATAAATCGTCTTTCTGCTGATGAATTAGTGGTTATAATAGCTTGTTGCATGCTGATTGTCCGATTAGTTCGACCATCGTTGTTATTTATTAAATATTTCTCTAATTCTATAATTATGAAGTTCGAAAACTGTCGCCAACCCGTTTGCTCGCGCTCACTGTCGCTCTCTCGAGATATCGATTATGGTTTTTTCTTGCTCTTTCTCTCTCTCACGCTTCGCATTGTTCAATCTCACCCTGAGCTGGATACACGCGATGTGTTGCTTTTCTGTTTCGTTGTTTTGATCAGTCCGGCCAAAGAGGTAATCATAGTTGTTGTGCGATTCTCTGTCCAAAAACTTAAGTGATTCGACCTTACGTAGATCACATTACAGCAAAGTAAGTCGCCACACGGACGGTAATACTGCACTGTTGTACGAAAACGATTTGTGTTTTTTATTTGGGAAATTGTGCAAACTTTTATCCAACATTTGACAGCTCCACGGGTATTCTCTTTTGCCCGTACCGACCGTTCTGTGCGCGTGTGTGGCTGTGTGTGTGTGCGATGTTTTTCTCGCACTTGCATTCTCACTCTCCCGCTCTGACACAATCTTTTTCTTACTCTCTTGCTCTGTCTCTCTCTCTCTCTCTCGCTCTCATTTCAGTTTCAGCAGCTGGTGCGGCGGCAATGGGCCAAGCAATAAAGAAGCATCGCGGGTGGGAAAAATTGCATTCGGAACCGATCTCAAAAACTTGCGCCTTGCAAACGCGGTGGTCGTGGTCATAGTTTGTCCTGTCGTTTGGTAGTCCCGTGGTTCACAAACCGATCCCCAAGTCCACGGAGTGTGTGCCCCACAGTGGTCGTCGCGGTCGGAGTGCGTGCGAAGGACAGCGACAGCAAGTGACCGGACCGTTCTGAAAAAGTGTGAGTGTGTGAGGAATAACGGTGGGCCTACCGTCGTGTCGTGTGCGGTGTGTATCTTAGTTGGCGGGGTGGCCTTACGTAATTTCTGCCTCAGAACTATCGCGAATTTATCCGCTTAAACGATTCTATCCCGCCGCCCAAGGCCAACCGTACCGCCTTTTTTTTCGAGGCCGTAGCAGGCCGTGTGGAATATTCCGTTCATTCTGCTCGAACGCGATTCGCTTCGCTGTTACTAAATATCCGAATTCTTTCCAGCAAACGTCGAGCAACAAACGGTGTTCAGTGAAAGGTGGCGAGCTTCTTCAAAACGGCGTACTTTTAACGTGTGTGTGTGTGAGTGTGATATTTTTTCCGGTCCGTGGAAAACCGTGCTATCAACTGTAAAAGCACACCTTGCTCTGCTCTACACAGTTAACACCGCACCGCATTCGATCGATCCAAGGGAAATTCCGTGCCGTCACGTAATCGCGTGAAAAGTATCGTCACGAGCAACTACCGGAAGCATCAAAGCTTACCGCCGAGCCAGAAGTAGCGCGACACAGCAACAGAAACAACAATGTTCACCGTTTGCAAAAGTGCGGCAGGGGCAACGCTGGTCGCCAGCCTGCAAAGGTCAGTTTAGAAGCATAACCCCCCTCACCCCAAAAGCATTTCACCTGCTTCCCGCTCAGCTCAGTTGATTGATTGGTGATTGGGCCAAACTATTGCCAGCCGGTAAAAGAAGCGATACGGCACCATACCACAGAGTAGTCTCGAGGAAAAGGTTCTATTTTTGTGGCCAACAATTGCGATAGTTCTTGCACAGATCATCGATCTGCAACAAAACTTACATTTCCTTGCACTTGGCCACCTATCGTGTTTCTTCTTTTTTTTTCTTCTTCTTCTTGTTGGACCTGTTCGCTGAGCAGCGGGCAGTAAGTAAAGTTGGATCGGGTTTGCTCATATGGTCGCACTCTCGCTCACACTATTCACTTTTACTCTCCTGAAAAACACAGCCCACCACCAAATGCACCTACGCCTAGTGCAACACAGTGCACAGTTGTGCATATATATAATTGGCGGAGATATTTTCGGTTTCGAGGCCATTGCTTACACATAGAAAATATTAGCAGAAAACCTTTATTTCCGGTTTCTTTCATGCAAAAGTAGAATATTTTAAATTTTCTTCGAAGTGCATATCCAAGTGCATGCGTAACTCTTGTGGCCAGCACATCAACCGCATTGCAAACAATCACAAACGGTCGATATTTGCATTAAAAGTGAGACATCAACCCCCGTGTCAGATAAGCTGGGCAGATGTTCCTTATTGCTCAAGTGAGTCAACAACAATAGCGAAATGGCATCGACAGCTAAACATTGTTAGCACCAGACTAGAAGTGTGATTTCAAGTATGTGTATACAACATTAAGTAACACTCTTCCATCCATCCAATTGCTATTGATAGACACGCCACACGCAGAAGGATAGTTTGTTACAAGAATAGGTTCGATTGTCAGACGATTTCCAATCCACGCTAGTCGTTCTTTATGCGATTATAATTGCAATTATGGCTATGCAATGTGTGTTGCCCAAAAAGCGATAAAGTCGTACGTTGGGAGATAAGATTTTGGAAACAAAGCAACCACGGTCAATCGATCGGTTGCGATGCTACAGAGAGAGGGAAAGAAAAAAGGCCCACTAATGTACTGCGAGTATCAACATTTTAATCCAAGCAATCAGATAAATAATGAAAACTCCCCAGCAACGCACCAGTAGAGTGGCAGCACATCACAACAAACTTGCGATACAGCCCCCGTCCAAAACCCCTTCTCTTTCTGCCGCTCTCACACTGTTTCTTTCTCTCTCTTCTTCTACCGAGTTATTTGCATCTGCGCTCGATATGATCCACCCTTTTCGTTCTTTCTCTCTCTCTTTCTCGTTTATACTCGTTTATCTGGCGATAAAGAACATTTACTCACCTGTTCACTCCAATAATGTTTCATACATGTGCCCCAGTTTGTGTGCGTGTAGTTGACAATGCAATTCATATCGCCGAGCTGCCTTTTAATACCCTGCATTTTTACCCAGCCATGTTATGTTTTTTTTTCTCTTATCTGTTTTCTTGTATGATACGCTTTGTCAGCTATTCTAAATCAGCTGACTACAGGACAAAGCATAGCGCTAGCACGTACCACTACGGTACAGCGCATTGTCCGTACTGGACACATGATGTTGGTCAGTGGGCTAGTTAGATGTTGGGTTGCCGCGCAGCTTATCTAAAAGCCAGTCGTCTGCGCTTTACAGAGCCCACACACTTAAACTGATTGATTACTGCACTTTCCTTGAGAGAGTATTTGCACTTCATACCGGCCACAAAAGGACAAGGACACAAATTTGTGTAAAAACAAAACGTACAGAAGAAAAAGCAGAAGAAACTTTAAACCAAGTGTAGTAATTATAGAATAAATGCTATATTTATCCCCACTGACGTCATAGGAGGGCATATCCGCCTGCTTGGATTGTGGAAGGTGACAAGTAACGCGACACATAACAGGACTTTTCGTTTGATTGTTTGTTGTTGATTTCAAGTTCATATGAGGTGGTGTATGAAATATGAAGATCTGCGTAAACATAATTTGCGCACCATTAGTGGACAATCGTATGTGATAATCATGGCAGAATCATTGGAATGGTTTAGGGTTTCATCTTCGCCACTGGTGATAGACATCTTGTAGTGTATGAGATGGCCAGAGAGAGCATAGTGTTCCAAATTATAATCCTTGTGTATTAAATTGTGAAAGAGCTAGTGCTAAAATCATTCGAAAAGAGAATAGTCGTTAGGGTCTGTTGGCCATCAGTCTCGTACAAATAATGCAGGTAAGCCGACACTGTACAGGTTTGAGACAGACACGTGGGAATGAGTTGAATTGGTAACATTAGCACCCGTTGCAACTAAAGGTAACAGTATACTTAAAAAAGGAAGCGAAAATACCTTACCCTTATCCCGAAAATCAGTCCCTGTTGTGCAATTAGTTGTGGCCATTACATCTCAAGATGACTCATAATCATTATCATCCACAAAGAAGCCTACTATAGCAACCTAATGATTACAAAACGAGCAAATGAGTCAGCTCTTTTGTTTGACCCACAAACCATTGTTCCTGTTTATTGATTTATTGATTCGTCGTGAACCACCTCAAAACCACAGAAAAATGTAGTCTCATTAGAACTAAATTTGTTCATGAGTATGTTTGATTTGTTTGTTTATAAGCTATCAAAACAGTTTAAAAGCACGACCCTCAGCCGTACAAAGTGCCGCATAGTTGACGCGTAACGTCCTTGATTTGACTTCGCCATAAAAAGGCACTCAAACCTCACACATCCGTACGCGCGAATGCTAAATTAAATCATCATAAATTTGTTTACCGCTCACGAACACCACACTAACTGTGTCCATTTTTATGCCTTCTTGTTTTATAGGTATGGCGTCCGTGCAATGTCCTCGTCGGTGGTGCAGCATCCCAAGTTGGGTGAGTTCCCGCTTGAAAACGAGCCCGTGCTCGCCTACCGTAAAGGTTCGAAGGAACGTAAAGAGCTGGAAAGCGCACTCAAAAAAGCCGCCGCCAAAATGGAGGACGTGCCGATCATTATCGGTTCGGAGGAGATCCGCTCGAAGCAGGTCCGGCATCAGGTGATGCCGCACAACCACAAACACAAGCTGGCCCAGTTTTACTACGCCGACCAGAAGCTGGTACAGAAAGCGATCAAAACGGCCACGGAAACGCAGGTGAAATGGGATCGCACACCGCTGGACGAGCGTATCCGCATCTGGCAAAAGGCAGCCGATCTGATGGCCGGTCCATATCGGCAAGAACTGAACGCGGCGACGATGCTCGGCCAGGCGAAGACGGTGATCCAGGCGGAGATTGATTCGGCTGCCGAGTTGATCGATTTTATCCGCATGAACACGTACTATCTAAAGGAGGCGGCCAAATATCAACCGATCAGCGAGGATGCGAAAGTGACGAAGAATTCGATGCGGTTCCGCGGTATCGATGGGTTCATCGCCGCCGTCAGTCCGTTCAATTTCACTGCCATCGGCGGCAATCTGGCGTACACGCCGGCCCTGATGGGTAACGGTGTGCTGTGGAAACCGTCCGATACTGCCCTGCTGTCGAACTATGTCATTTTCAAGATAATGCGCGAGGCCGGCGTACCACCGGGTGTGGTAAACTTTGTGCCGACCGATGGTCCCGTCTTTGGCGACACGATCACGGCCTCGCCGCATCTGGCCGGTATCAACTTTACCGGTTCTGTCCCGTAAGCATCTACCGCAGTGAAAGAGGAACCTAAATGTTCCAGGAATAGGTCTTTAATTGTTTTTCTCTCTCTCTCTCTCTTCTGCCCTCCCAAAGCACGTTCAACCGATTGTGGCGCCAGGTGGGTGAGAACATTAACAGCTACAACAATTTCCCCCGACTGATTGGTGAGTGCGGTGGCAAGAACTACCACTTTGTGCATCCGTCCGCCGATGCCGAGTCGGTGGTGAACGGCACGATCCGATCCGCGTTCGAGTTTTGCGGCCAGAAGTGTTCGGCCTGTTCGCGTATGTACGTGCCCGAATCGTTGTGGCCGAAGGTGAAGGACGGGCTGCTGATGATCCGCGACACGCTCAAGGTGGGCGATGTGACCGATTTTTCCAACTTCACATCGGCCGTCATCGACGACAAAGCATTTGCGCGCATCAAATCGTACATTGAGCATGCGCGAAGCTCCAAGAATTTGACCATCCTCGGCGGTGGCAAGTGTGACGATAGCAAAGGCTACTTTATTGAACCGACCATCGTGCAGACGACCGATCCGAACGATCGTATTATGACGGAGGAAATCTTTGGCCCGGTGCTCACGATCTACGTGTATAAGGATAAGGATCTCGAGAGCGCTATTAAGCTGGTCGGTGGCTCGACCCGGTTCGCACTCACCGGTGCTGTGTTCGCGCAGGACGAGTAAGTGGATGGCGTTGGTAGCCAGCAGCCGTAGCCTTAAGATGGCTTTTGCTACTTTTTCTTACGTTTTTTTGTTGTTGTTTTGTAGAGCGTTCCTCAAGCGAGCTCTGGACGAGTTCAAGATGACGGCCGGTAACTTCTACCTAAACGATAAATCGACTGGATCCGTTGTCGGTCAGCAACCGTTCGGCGGTGGCCGTATGTCCGGCACGAACGACAAAGCCGGTGGCCCGCACTACGTACTGCGGTGGGCCACACCACAATCGATCAAGGAAACGTTTGTCCCGCTGAAGGATATTGACTATCCGTACATGCGCGAGTAAGCGACGCGATTGGACGCGTGGAAGCTGTTGCTGTTGCTTTTTGCCTACTTCTGTTCTTGTAACGACACGAATGGTTTTCTTGTTCCACCTGTGTCGGGTGAGAATATTGCGTCAATTTCAGTACAACCCGGTTTTTCCACTGGTTTCTTTGCCCCTTTTCGGTCTCAGCCGTTTTGTATGAGTTTTAGATTCGTTTCTTGATTATGCCATTTTCCTTTGTTTTCAATGCTCATGCCGGTACTACTAGCTACGTAGTACTATAGTGACCAGCAGCAGGGTCTGTGTTTCCCTCCCTCCCCCCTAATTGACTTTAATCTTACCCCCGCTAGTAGTGAGACTTTCTCACGAAATGTACGATGAACCCGAAACCCGGCAACGGAATGAAAAAACGGCAGCACCAGAAAGGTAGCACTCGGTTCCGGATACAATGTGACAATACTATTATTAGCTGTGCAACCGCGATCGCGCTACGGGATGCAAAAACGCGCCTACCAGCAATTCGCACTTTAGAGAGGGCTATCTCTGTTCAACAGAGCTTCTTTGTTTCGGTTTTTTTTCTATTCTTCTCCTACAGTCCACGTGGCATTAAGTGTGATTAACGATTAGTGGAGAAGGTAGTTTTATAGTGGTACTACACACTCTACTTGTTGAAACTTGTTGTTTCCTTCTCCCTTTCCCAACGCCCCACATATATATATATTTTTTTTTGTTTTCTTTCAAAGAGCTCGGTTCGGGCGATAGGAATCGACTCTTTACTGTGATTATTAGAACGAGCCAATCCGGTTGCGAATTAAGTATTACCGATCGATGCATCATGCGCGTATGTGTGTATGTGCGTGTGTGTAGTAAAGGGAAGGCCGCTGGTATAGTGGTCCCCCCGGTCGTCTGTCTGATGAGAACGAACGAGAATACTATACATTATAACCTATAAAACCTAGTGATGCGCCATTTGCTGACCGACCGACAGATCGAGACCTTTGGGTGTAGGCTCGCTCCACACGCCCCATATTTAATCATCAGTCGCAACATTAAACCAAATCTCAACAAACCCATCTATACACATGTGTGCGTGTGCATGTATGTGTGGTGTGGTGCCCGGAAGTATACCAGAGACTACGTGTGTCCGGTGATCGGTGATGGAAAAGCAAACCGTCACGACACAACAACACCCAGCAAGCAAGCAAGCAAGCAAAGGCTCCATTTGCTGCTGCATTAATGGACGTTCGATCAGTATATCAAACTCTACTATCGTAAGCGCATAGTAGCGTAAGAATGAGACAAACATACAATACTGAACGAAAAACGAGAAAAAAAAAGATACATAAACAACAACACAGACACACACCACAACAATAAATAAGTTAATAAATGTTTTAAAAATGGAAAACAAAACCGAGTGCTGTAAAAGTATTAGTAGTGTATGAGAAACTAAACACACAAGGGATTGGGAAAATTCAATTTAGATGTTTTTCTAAAACACATTAAACACCACCGTACACTCCCCAAACAGAAGAGCTTCGGAAATTTAGATGGTTTTCGCTCTTTACGGATACAAATTAAAATAATTTCCTTATTTCACCACCACCACCACACAAACACTAATGAGGCAAGGAATAAGGAGGAGCATTCTTCCGTGACAGTGTTTCTCGTTAAACACTGCCGTGACCAGGATTCGAACCTGGGTTACTACGGCCACAACGTAGGGTCCTAACCACTAGACGATCACGGCTATGGAATGCTAGTAACGAGAGAGGTAAATATGCTTTATTTTAAAATCAAATAACAATACACTGCAAGGCGCATATGTATTGTGAATTGGTTACACCATGCAGGAGCGCAACTCGTACAGATTATATCTTTGTTTGCTTAAACAAACCAACACCGATAACTTTGTCGCCATCTTATTTACGTTCTTTGTTATCATGTTTCACAAAATGTTACCAAGTCTTGAACAAAAATCAGGCGTATTACGTGGACTTTACACCTTGGAAAGAATTGTTAAGCCACAAAAAAAACCCCTATTTTAACTTGCACTGTGCATGAATGAACGTTTAAAACAAGTATACACACCCAAATGAGAATCTTTTTTCGTTGATAAAAGAAACAAATTTTAAGAAAATAATTCGTGCGTCGGCCGGGAATCGAACCCGGATCAACTGCTTGGAAGGCAACTATGCTGACCATTACACCACCGACGCCCTGTTAAACTGCCACGATAAATACATATCAGGCCGCAATTCCAGGAAATCCATTCAAAACGTTTACAGCTTTTATCGACAATGGGCAGTCATTCATAGATACTTGACCGGATGGTTCCGGTTGTTCAGTTTCATACAACTGCCCTTTCATTTCGGCATTCATTAATCATACGCTCAACTAACGCAATCCAGGTAAAAAGTTTAAATTACTTATATTTATGTGTTCGTACAATAATGATGATAATAATAATAATAATATAACAAACGACAATTAAGCTGTTTTTTTATGTGATGTTCCACAAAACACTCGATACGAAATGTAGGAGCTATTAAGTGTGAAAATAGTAAATTAAAATTCAGACCACAATCCACACAATGGAGCCATGTCGTTGCATCAAGAATAAAGGAGAACATCCCCTTAACGTATGCATTGGAAAATAATAGACTTCGGATGGCAATGGAAATTTATCTACTGGAGATAAAAATCAGTGGATTCAATTTTGTTCGAATGCCAAAGCCAAGCAGCAGCATGCTTGAAAGTATTGCCATCATATCGCGGCCCCTTTTCGTCCCTTCTTCGGCAGTTAGCTGCAACCTTAGCAATGCCTTAACGATCAAATGATCGTCCTCCGTTCTGTCTAGGAAAATGTTTGGTTTAAGGTTCTTGAAAGTGGCATGAACAACGAATGTTTTTAATCGCTGTCCAGGCCAGTGAGACGATTGTTAACCGTCGTAAAGATATTTTGCTGAACATTTCGTTTGTAAACCTCGTTTCTCGTTTGATCCTTTTAAATGTTTTCATCTATCCCAAAGGTGAAAAGCTGTTGTAAATCTCGAAACGGTGTTCAAAATGGCCCGCACCATCTCCAATATCTTCGGGGGTCGGGAATAAAAGTCACAATATGAGCAAATCTTTGATTAAAAGTGCCAAGACAGTTTTGGCCATAACCCCTCCAAAACAATCGATAACGCTGTACTATACGTGCCATTATACAACAGACGATAAATAAGAGCAGAAAAGTCGGAGAAGAAAAAATCGTCAAAGTAAGTCTATTTTTTAATGCATACGCCACGTTTGGCTCAATGCTGCTTCGTCTGTTATACGTTTTTGGTCTGCCTGCCCATTATTACTTATCGACGCTAGCCAGTTATGGCGTGATGTCAACTTATCCGTTACTGTTTCGTAGTATCTTGCACGAAGAGTCTCCTTGAAAGCAAGATGTAATTTTAAAATAAAAGAGTATAGATTAAGGATAGTAAGAATAAAAGTGGTTAAAAAGACAATACAAAGTATAAATTAGTAAGTTCTAAAAATTGATTGAATCAATCGATAATTGGTGTTTCAATCGATACTAAGGATGAGTTCAGTTTTGTGTTTTGTTTTGTTTAACACCCGTGTCCTACTATCTCGATTGAGCCACATACATTTATCTGTAGCTCTGAAGACCTATACAATCATATTCTGCGACCGCCACTTGCAAATCCGTCTACCCTAACGCCGGAAGCTGGTTTTGAAACCCTTCATCGAGGACAACACCTTTGCCATCATTGGAGCCTTGCGTGGTTTTGTCGGTTGGAACACTGTAACGAGGAATCGTAACGATTATCATTACCAAATAGTCCATACTGGCGAATATTTCCCAATGTTAACTTACCTTGAGCTTGCGCATTATCGCGCACACCGGCCGCTACAAAATGAGAATCCTTTTTCGTTGATAAAAGAAACAAATTTTAAGAAAATAATTCGTGCGTCGGCCGGGAATCGAACCCGGATCAACTGCTTGGAAGGCAACTATGCTGACCATTACACCACCGACGCCCTGTTAAACTGCCACGATAAATACATATCAGGCCGCAATTCCAGGAAATCCATTCAAAACGTTTACAGCTTTTATCGACAATGGGCAGTCATTCATAGATACTTGACCGGATGGTTCCGGTTGTTCAGTTTCATACAACTGCCCTTTCATTTCGGCATTCATTAATCATACGCTCAACTAACGCAATCCAGGTAAAAAGTTTAAATTACTTATATTTATGTGTTCGTACAATAATGATGATAATAATAATAATAATATAACAAACGACAATTAAGCTGTTTTTTTATGTGATGTTCCACAAAACACTCGATACGAAATGTAGGAGCTATTAAGTGTGAAAATAGTAAATTAAAATCCTGACCACAATCCACACAATGGAGCCATGTCGTTGCATCAAGAATAAAGGAGAACATCCCCTTAACGTATGCATTGGAAAATAATAGACTTCGGATGGCAATGGAAATTTATCTACTGGAGATAAAAATCAGTGGATTCAATTTTGTTCGAATGCCAAAGCCAAGCAGCAGCATTCTTGAAAGTATTGCCATCATATCGCGGCCCCTTTTCGTCCCTTCTTCGGCAGTTAGCTGCAACCTTAGCAATGCCTTAACGATCAAATGATCGTCCTCCGTTCTGTCTAGGAAAATGTTTGGTTTAAGGTTCTTGAAAGTGGCATGAACAACGAATGTTTTTAATCGCTGTCCAGGCCAGTGAGACGATTGTTAACCGTCGTAAAGATATTTTGCTGAACGTATCGTCTTGCACGGGATATTCTTTACCGTTTACATGGTTGCTTTGATCATGGTACATCCCTCGTATTTCACAACAATAAAGTCGTCATAGGGCATCAAATTTTGTAAACCTCGTTTCTCGTTTGATCCTTTTAAATGTTTTCATCTATCCCAAAGGTGAAAAGTTGTTGTAAACCTCGAAACGGTGTTCAAAATGGCCCGCACCATCTCCAATATCTTCGGGGGTCGGGAATAAAAGTCACAATATGAGCAAATCTTTGATTAAAAGTGACAAGACAGTTTTGGCCATAACCCCTCCAAAACAATCGATAACGCTGTACTATACAAGCCATTATACAATAGACGATAAATAAGAGCAGAAAAGTCGGAGAAGAAAAAATCGTCAAAGTAAGTCTATTTTTTAATGCATACGCCACGTTTGGCTCAATGCTGCTTCGTCTGTTATACGTTTTTGGTCTGCCTGCCCATTATTACTTATCGACGCTAGCCAGTTATGGCGTGATGTCAACTTATCCGTTACTGTTTCGTAGTATCTTGCACGAAGAGTCTCCTTGAAAGCAAGATGTAATTTTAAAATAAAAGAGTATAGATTAAGGATAGTAAGAATAAAAGTGGTTAAAAGGACAATACAAAGTATAAATTAGTAAGTTCTAAAAACTGATTGAATCAATCGACCGCCTCAATCGATAATTGGTGTTTCAATCGATACTAAGGATGAGTTTAGTTTTGTTTAACACCCGTGTCCTATTATCTCGATTGAGCCACATATATTTTTCTCTGTAGCTCTGAAGACCTATACAATCATATTCTGCGACCGCCACTTGCAAATCCGTCTTCCCTAACGCCGGAAGCTGGTTTTGAAACCCTTCATCGAGGACAACACCTTTGCCATCATTGGAGCCTTGCGTGGTTTTGTCGGTTGGAACACTGTAACGAGGAATCGTAACGATTATCATTACCAAATAGTCCATACTGGCGAATATTTCCCAATGTTAACTTACCTTGAGCTTGCGCATTATCGCGCACACCGGCCGCTACGCGTAACCGTGCATCACCGGCCTGCGTTACATTGCCAGCCTTGAGGGCAGCTACACGTGCCGCCGGCGAAACGACCGGTGCCCGGGCCGTACCATATTTCACCTGCTTGCTAATCACACTTCGCGGTGGTTTCACGGCCGAATCAACGTACGCCAGCTGAGTTTTGCGGATCGGGGCCGCTGCCTGTTCCTGCGAAAGCTTAATATTCTGCGTCAAACTTCTCAACTTCGCATCACGTTCCTCGGAGCATCGCTGCAAGTCAAAACGAAACATTTAATACAAATCGAACGCACAACGTCACATTGTCCAAGGGCAACAAATGAAAATGCACTTACGAGGAACATTTCCCGCCACGTTTCCAGCTCCTCCTCGTTACGTTGCTTCGAACGGAACGTTCGTTTGCAGTGCAGCTCCCACAGCACGTCGCTTTCTTCGACAAAGTGTGGATTAAAGTGTTCCAGGTGAAGCAGCTGGTTCGGATTCGCTCGTTCCAGCACCGGTTTCAGGATGTAGAACGGTATGCCACCGGTCGCGCCTATCTCATCAATATGGTCCTGCAGCAGCCGAATGCACAGCTCGTACAAAGTCGGTATAACTCCCTTCGCGTTCGTC